>OX637535.1:74605242-74980242 GCA_951800035.1 Linnaemya tessellans
AAAAAGAAAGGGAAACAATTATTAAAAATTTGGAGGTATATTTTTCATTGGAGGAAATGGTTGAATTTTTATACTTTGAGGTACATTTGGCTGTTTTACAAAAGAAAAAGGTAAATATTACACATAGAAATAAATTTGATAAATTGAAAAAGTTGCAAGAAAAAGAATTAGGTATAAAATTAAATGAAAAGTGGTTTATAAACAAGACTAACACTGACATACCTAAGGATATTCAATGGATACTTTCACTTGGACAAAAACACGCTCTACCTAGTAAAAAATATGAAATTCCTATTTTAAAAGTAATATCAGAGGGAGAGGACTTAGTACAGACTTTAAATAATAAAGAAGAACAAGAGATAGCAAGAAATAGATTAACTACGGTTATTGATAACCATTTAAATAAAATACAGTTGACAAATAGAGATAAGTTTATATTAGATAAAGCAAAGAAAGCTAGTAATTTCTTAAAGGAAAACAAAGATATACTTGTTCTAAATGCAGATAAGGGCAATGTAACTGTAGCCATTAGTAAACAGGATTACGATTTAAGAATCAATAACATTGTAGGAGATATTACAAATTATCATCTTATTAATAGAGATCCAACAACCAAATACCAAAAAATCAATAATGATATAGTTGAAGAATTATTTAAGAAAGAAATTATAACTTCTAATGATAAGAATAAGCTAAAGACAAATGTTGCAGTTGCTCCTCGTTTATATGGGTTACCAAAAATTCATAAAGACAATTTTCCATTAAGACCTATATGTTCTTTTATAAATTCACCCTCATATGAATTATGCAGATATATTACAAATATTTTAAAAAATATTACTAAGGATTCTAAATATAATATTAAAAATTCAATAGAATTTGTGAATAAAATTAGGAATCAACATATATCTGATAATGAAAGCTTAATTTCTTTTGATGTAGTTTCCCTATTCCCAAGTGTACCTATTGATTTTGCAATTAATACAATTGAAAACAAATGGGAAATGATAAGAAGGTATACACAGATTGAAAAATGTTTATTTTTGCGTATTTTAAAGTTTTGTATAGAAGATAATAGGTATTTTCAATATAATAGCAAAATATATATGCAGGAAAGGGGTCTTCCTATGGGATCACCAGCATCTCCAATAATAGCAGATATAGTAATGGAGGAATTATTAGACATATCAATTCAAAAACTTAATATAAAACCTAAAATAGTGACAAAATATGTAGATGACTTATTTTGCATCCTTCATACATCTGAGATAGATAATATGTTATCAACATTAAATCAATTTAATTCCAACATTAAATTTACAGTTGAAAAGGAAAATGACTTAAAACTTTCTTATTTAGATACTCTAGTTATTAGGAAAGGTAATAAATTGATAATAGATTGGTTCCAGAAACCTACAGCTTCGGGAAGGATGATTAACTACTATTCAAAACATAGTAGACATATTATTATAAACACAGCTAGGAATTTTATAGAAAGGGTTCTAAATATAAGTGATAAACAATTTCACAATAACAATAAGAAGAAGGTTATAAATATATTAGAAAATAACAATTTTCCAAATCACATAATTAATAAATTAATATCACAATATAGAAATAGAAGAACAGAAAGTACTAATAATAATAATACAGAACAAAAATTATTTAAATCTTTAACATACATACCAGGAATTTCAGAAAGGTTAACAAAATCTAGAATTTATGATACAGATAAATATAGAATAGCTCATAGAACGTGTAATACATTAAACAGACTATTTAGTAAAACTAAAGATAAAATTGAAAAATGGGATAGATCAAATTTAGTATATAAAATACCATGCAAGGGTAATGATATAGAGAATTGTGATAAAGTATATGTAGGTACGACCAAAAATAAATTAAAAACTAGGATAGCAGGTCATAAATCAGATCAAAAATATAGGAATATAAATTCACAAAAAACAGCTTTATCTTCCCATTGTTCTAAATCATATCATTTTCCAGATTTTGAAAATGTTTCAATATTAAACACAGAAAATAACTATAAACGTAGATTAATGTTAGAAATGTTAGAAATAATAAACACACCATCATCACACAGAATAAATTTTAAAACAGATACAGAAAAATTAGCACAGAGTTATAGACATTTAGTTAGTAAAAATTGCAGATTTACATAATTTAATTGTGTATATTAACTACATATATATTATTTGCTAGGGATAATTTATTGTATTATATTATTGGTGTTGTTATTATTATTATAATTTTAGGTATATATATGTGTGTATATATGTATATGTATGTGTATCTATATGTGTATATATATGTATGTATGGATGTATGTGTGTATGTGTATGTACATATATGTGTATATATATGCATATATATATATATATATATATATATATATATATATATATATATATATATGTGTGTGTGTGTATGTATGGGTGTATGTATGTGTACGTATGTACGTGTATATATATATGTGTGTTCGTATGTATATATGTATGTATGTACGTATGCATATGAGTATGTACATTTGTATATATACATATTTATGTTCCTTTATGTACGTTTATGTTTTATATATAAAAAAAAAAAAAAAAAAAAAAAAAAATTAATTATATGCGCCTAATTTATACTATGTATAAGTTTTTTCATGTTATACATATATAAAAAATAATTTTCTTATAAGATTTTTATTATAATTTCTTAATGTTGAAAGGCAAAATAATTGTATTTTACTATAAATTGTTAATGTTGAAAAATTGTATTTTGCTATAAATTGTTAATGTTGAAAAAATTATTTATGTTATTGTATTTGAAAAACAAATATTTTGAATAATTTTTCATGTCATGTTTCAAAACCATTTTTCTATGTATAAAATTTTAATAATTTTTATTTCCTGAAGATGTTAACAAGCTGTTAACGAAATATCGAATAAAAATTATAAGAAATAATATATTATAAAAAACGACCACAAGCTTGATAAATATTACAATAAACTGATAAGGTCAATAAAAATAAATCAACATTTATAAAGGAGAGCACGTCAACATGGAATACAATATTCTAAAGAAAAATTTTCAAACCAGGAGATTCATCAATCAGGTCAAATCACTTAGGAACAAAATTGTACGGGCAAGATCATCAATAACTTTTTTGATAAAATGCAGGAATGCTGGAATCATCCCAAACTTTATCAGGAACTCTACAAAGAATATCTTGAATGTTTTTAATAAGGATAGTTTACCGAGGATTCAGCAATCAATTCATATATACATTCAAGATTTACATAATAAAATGTTAAGGCTAGCGATAAAAGAAAAACACGATATATTGAAACATTTTCAAAAAGAAAGGGAAACAATTATTAAAAATTTGGAGGTATATTTTTCATTGGAGGAAATGGTTGAATTTTTATACTTTGAGGAACATTTGGCTGTTTTACAAAAGAAAAAGGTAAATATTACACATAGAAATAAATTTGATAAATTGAAAAAGTTGCAAGAAAAAGAATTAGGTATAAAATTAAATGAAAAGTGGTTTATAAACAAGACTAACACTGACATACCTAAGGATATTCAATGGATACTTTCACTTGGACAAAAACACGCTCTACCTAGTAAAAAATATGAAATTCCTATTTTAAAAGTAATATCAGAGGGAGAGGACTTAGTACAGACTTTAAATAATAAAGAAGAACAAGAGATAGCAAGAAATAGATTAACTACGGTTATTGATAACCATTTAAATAAAATACAGTTGACAAATAGAGATAAGTTTATATTAGATAAAGCAAAGAAAGCTAGTAATTTCTTAAAGGAAAACAAAGATATACTTGTTCTAAATGCAGATAAGGGCAATGTAACTGTAGCCATTAGTAAACAGGATTACGATTTAAGAATCAATAACATTGTAGGAGATATTACAAATTATCATCTTATTAATAGAGATCCAACAACCAAATACCAAAAAATCAATAATGATATAGTTGAAGAATTATTTAAGAAAGAAATTATAACTTCTAATGATAAGAATAAGCTAAAGACAAATGTTGCAGTTGCTCCTCGTTTATATGGGTTACCAAAAATTCATAAAGACAATTTTCCATTAAGACCTATATGTTCTTTTATAAATTCACCCTCATATGAATTATGCAGATATATTACAAATATTTTAAAAAATATTACTAAGGATTCTAAATATAATATTAAAAATTCAATAGAATTTGTGAATAAAATTAGGAATCAACATATATCTGATAATGAAAGCTTAATTTCTTTTGATGTAGTTTCCCTATTCCCAAGTGTACCTATTGATTTTGCAATTAATACAATTGAAAACAAATGGGAAATGATAAGAAGGTATACACAGATTGAAAAATGTTTATTTTTGCGTATTTTAAAGTTTTGTATAGAAGATAATAGGTATTTTCAATATAATAGCAAAATATATATGCAGGAAAGGGGTCTTCCTATGGGATCACCAGCATCTCCAATAATAGCAGATATAGTAATGGAGGAATTATTAGACATATCAATTCAAAAACTTAATATAAAACCTAAAATAGTGACAAAATATGTAGATGACTTATTTTGCATCCTTCATACATCTGAGATAGATAATATGTTATCAACATTAAATCAATTTAATTCCAACATTAAATTTACAGTTGAAAAGGAAAATGACTTAAAACTTTCTTATTTAGATACTCTAGTTATTAGGAAAGGTAATAAATTGATAATAGATTGGTTCCAGAAACCTACAGCTTCGGGAAGGATGATTAACTACTATTCAAAACATAGTAGACATATTATTATAAACACAGCTAGGAATTTTATAGAAAGGGTTCTAAATATAAGTGATAAACAATTTCACAATAACAATAAGAAGAAGGTTATAAATATATTAGAAAATAACAATTTTCCAAATCACATAATTAATAAATTAATATCACAATATAGAAATAGAAGAACAGAAAGTACTAATAATAATAATACAGAACAAAAATTATTTAAATCTTTAACATACATACCAGGAATTTCAGAAAGGTTAACAAAATCTAGAATTTATGATACAGATAAATATAGAATAGCTCATAGAACGTGTAATACATTAAACAGACTATTTAGTAAAACTAAAGATAAAATTGAAAAATGGGATAGATCAAATTTAGTATATAAAATACCATGCAAGGGTAATGATATAGAGAATTGTGATAAAGTATATGTAGGTACGACCAAAAATAAATTAAAAACTAGGATAGCAGGTCATAAATCAGATCAAAAATATAGGAATATAAATTCACAAAAAACAGCTTTATCTTCCCATTGTTCTAAATCATATCATTTTCCAGATTTTGAAAATGTTTCAATATTAAACACAGAAAATAACTATAAACGTAGATTAATGTTAGAAATGTTAGAAATAATAAACACACCATCATCACACAGAATAAATTTTAAAACAGATACAGAAAAATTAGCACAGAGTTATAGACATTTAGTTAGTAAAAATTGCAGATTTACATAATTTAATTGTGTATATTAACTACATATATATTATTTGCTAGGGATAATTTATTGTATTATATTATTGGTGTTGTTATTATTATTATAATTTTAGGTATATATATGTGTGTATATATGTATATGTATGTGTATCTATATGTGTATATATATGTATGTATGGATGTATGTGTATGTACATATATGTGTATATATATGCATATATATATATATATATATATATATATATATGTGTGTGTGTGTATGTATGGGTGTATGTATGTGTACGTATGTACGTGTATATATATATGTGTGTTCGTATGTATATATGTATGTATGTACGTATGCATATGAGTATGTACATTTGTATATATACATATTTATGTTCCTTTATGTACGTTTATGTTTTATATATATAAAAAAAAAAAAAAAAAAAAAAAAAAAAAAATTAATTATATGCGCCTAATTTATACTATGTATAAGTTTTTTCATGTTATACATATATAAAAAATAATTTTCTTATAAGATTTTTATTATAATTTCTTAATGTTGAAAGGCAAAATAATTGTATTTTACTATAAATTGTTAATGTTGAAAAATTGTATTTTGCTATAAATTGTTAATGTTGAAAAAATTATTTATGTTATTGTATTTGAAAAACAAATATTTTGAATAATTTTTCATGTCATGTTTCAAAACCATTTTTCTATGTATAAAATTTTAATAATTTTTATTTCCTGAAGATGTTAACAAGCTGTTAACGAAATATCGAATAAAAATTATAAGAAATAATATATTATAAAAAACGACCACAAGCTTGATAAATATTACAATAAACTGATAAGGTCAATAAAAATAAATCAACATTTATAAAGGAGAGCACGTCAACATGGAATACAATATTCTAAAGAAAAATTTTCAAACCAGGAGATTCATCAATCAGGTCAAATCACTTAGGAACAAAATTGTACGGGCAAGATCATCAATAACTTTTTTGATAAAATGCAGGAATGCTGGAATCATCCCAAACTTTATCAGGAACTCTACAAAGAATATCTTGAATGTTTTTAATAAGGATAGTTTACCGAGGATTCAGCAATCAATTCATATATACATTCAAGATTTACATAATAAAATGTTAAGGCTAGCGATAAAAGAAAAACACGATATATTGAAACATTTTCAAAAAGAAAGGGAAACAATTATTAAAAATTTGGAGGTATATTTTTCATTGGAGGAAATGGTTGAATTTTTATACTTTGAGGAACATTTGGCTGTTTTACAAAAGAAAAAGGTAAATATTACACATAGAAATAAATTTGATAAATTGAAAAAGTTGCAAGAAAAAGAATTAGGTATAAAATTAAATGAAAAGTGGTTTATAAACAAGACTAACACTGACATACCTAAGGATATTCAATGGATACTTTCACTTGGACAAAAACACGCTCTACCTAGTAAAAAATATGAAATTCCTATTTTAAAAGTAATATCAGAGGGAGAGGACTTAGTACAGACTTTAAATAATAAAGAAGAACAAGAGATAGCAAGAAATAGATTAACTACGGTTATTGATAACCATTTAAATAAAATACAGTTGACAAATAGAGATAAGTTTATATTAGATAAAGCAAAGAAAGCTAGTAATTTCTTAAAGGAAAACAAAGATATACTTGTTCTAAATGCAGATAAGGGCAATGTAACTGTAGCCATTAGTAAACAGGATTACGATTTAAGAATCAATAACATTGTAGGAGATATTACAAATTATCATCTTATTAATAGAGATCCAACAACCAAATACCAAAAAATCAATAATGATATAGTTGAAGAATTATTTAAGAAAGAAATTATAACTTCTAATGATAAGAATAAGCTAAAGACAAATGTTGCAGTTGCTCCTCGTGTACTATTGATTTTGCAATTAATACAATTGAAAACAAATGGGAAATGATAAGAAGGTATACACAGATTGAAAAATGTTTATTTTTGCGTATTTTAAAGTTTTGTATAGAAGATAATAGGTATTTTCAATATAATAGCAAAATATATATGCAGGAAAGGGGTCTTCCTATGGGATCACCAGCATCTCCAATAATAGCAGATATAGTAATGGAGGAATTATTAGACATATCAATTCAAAAACTTAATATAAAACCTAAAATAGTGACAAAATATGTAGATGACTTATTTTGCATCCTTCATACATCTGAGATAGATAATATGTTATCAACATTAAATCAATTTAATTCCAACATTAAATTTACAGTTGAAAAGGAAAATGACTTAAAACTTTCTTATTTAGATACTCTAGTTATTAGGAAAGGTAATAAATTGATAATAGATTGGTTCCAGAAACCTACAGCTTCGGGAAGGATGATTAACTACTATTCAAAACATAGTAGACATATTATTATAAACACAGCTAGGAATTTTATAGAAAGGGTTCTAAATATAAGTGATAAACAATTTCACAATAACAATAAGAAGAAGGTTATAAATATATTAGAAAATAACAATTTTCCAAATCACATAATTAATAAATTAATATCACAATATAGAAATAGAAGAACAGAAAGTACTAATAATAATAATACAGAACAAAAATTATTTAAATCTTTAACATACATACCAGGAATTTCAGAAAGGTTAACAAAATCTAGAATTTATGATACAGATAAATATAGAATAGCTCATAGAACGTGTAATACATTAAACAGACTATTTAGTAAAACTAAAGATAAAATTGAAAAATGGGATAGATCAAATTTAGTATATAAAATACCATGCAAGGGTAATGATATAGAGAATTGTGATAAAGTATATGTAGGTACGACCAAAAATAAATTAAAAACTAGGATAGCAGGTCATAAATCAGATCAAAAATATAGGAATATAAATTCACAAAAAACAGCTTTATCTTCCCATTGTTCTAAATCATATCATTTTCCAGATTTTGAAAATGTTTCAATATTAAACACAGAAAATAACTATAAACGTAGATTAATGTTAGAAATGTTAGAAATAATAAACACACCATCATCACACAGAATAAATTTTAAAACAGATACAGAAAAATTAGCACAGAGTTATAGACATTTAGTTAGTAAAAATTGCAGATTTACATAATTTAATTGTGTATATTAACTACATATATATTATTTGCTAGGGATAATTTATTGTATTATATTATTGGTGTTGTTATTATTATTATAATTTTAGGTATATATATGTGTGTATATATGTATATGTATCTATATGTGTATATATATCTATGTATGGATGTATGTGTATGTACATATATGTGTATATATATGCATATATATATATATATATATATATATATATATATATGTGTGTGTGTGTATGTATGGGTGTATGTATGTGTACGTATGTACGTGTATATATATATGTGTGTTCGTATGTATATATGTATGTATGTACGTATGCATATGAGTATGTACATTTGTATATATACATATTTATGTTCCTTTATGTACGTTTATGTTTTATATATAAAAAAAAAAAAAAAAAAAAAAAAAAAAAATTAATTATATGCGCCTAATTTATACTATGTATAAGTTTTTTCATGTTATACATATATAAAAAATAATTTTCTTATAAGATTTTTATTATAATTTCTTAATGTTGAAAGGCAAAATAATTGTATTTTACTATAAATTGTTAATGTTGAAAAATTGTATTTTGCTATAAATTGTTAATGTTGAAAAAATTATTTATGTTATTGTATTTGAAAAACAAATATTTTGAATAATTTTTCATGTCATGTTTCAAAACCATTTTTCTATGTATAAAATTTTAATAATTTTTATTTCCTGAAGATGTTAACAAGCTGTTAACGAAATATCGAATAAAAATTATAAGAAATAATATATTATAAAAAACGACCACAAGCTTGATAAATATTACAATAAACTGATAAGGTCAATAAAAATAAATCAACATTTATAAAGGAGAGCACGTCAACATGGAATACAATATTCTAAAGAAAAATTTTCAACCCAGGAGATTCATCAATCAGGTCAAATCACTTAGGAACAAAATTGTACGGGCAAGATCATCAATAACTTTTTTGATAAAATGCAGGAATGCTGGAATCATCCCAAACTTTATCAGGAACTCTACAAAGAATATCTTGAATGTTTTTAATAGGGATAGTTTACCGAGGATTCAGCAATCAATTCATATATACATTCAAGATTTACATAATAAAATGTTAAGGCTAGCGATAAAAGAAAAACACGATATATTGAAACATTTTCAAAAAGAAAGGGAAACAATTATTAAAAATTTGGAGGTATATTTTTCATTGGAGGAAATGGTTGAATTTTTATACTTTGAGGAACATTTGGCTGTTTTACAAAAGAAAAAGGTAAATATTACACATAGAAATAAATTTGATAAATTGAAAAAGTTGCAAGAAAAAGAATTAGGTATAAAATTAAATGAAAAGTGGTTTATAAACAAGACTAACACTGACATACCTAAGGATATTCAATGGATACTTTCACTTGGACAAAAACACGCTCTACCTAGTAAAAAATATGAAATTCCTATTTTAAAAGTAATATCAGAGGGAGAGGACTTAGTACAGACTTTAAATAATAAAGAAGAACAAGAGATAGCAAGAAATAGATTAACTACGGTTATTGATAACCATTTAAATAAAATACAGTTGACAAATAGAGATAAGTTTATATTAGATAAAGCAAAGAAAGCTAGTAATTTCTTAAAGGAAAACAAAGATATACTTGTTCTAAATGCAGATAAGGGCAATGTAACTGTAGCCATTAGTAAACAGGATTACGATTTAAGAATCAATAACATTGTAGGAGATATTACAAATTATCATCTTATTAATAGAGATCCAACAACCAAATACCAAAAAATCAATAATGATATAGTTGAAGAATTATTTAAGAAAGAAATTATAACTTCTAATGATAAGAATAAGCTAAAGACAAATGTTGCAGTTGCTCCTCGTTTATATGGGTTACCAAAAATTCATAAAGACAATTTTCCATTAAGACCTATATGTTCTTTTATAAATTCACCCTCATATGAATTATGCAGATATATTACAAATATTTTAAAAAATATTACTAAGGATTCTAAATATAATATTAAAAATTCAATAGAATTTGTGAATAAAATTAGGAATCAACATATATCTGATAATGAAAGCTTAATTTCTTTTGATGTAGTTTCCCTATTCCCAAGTGTACCTATTGATTTTGCAATTAATACAATTGAAAACAAATGGGAAATGATAAGAAGGTATACACAGATTGAAAAATGTTTATTTTTGCGTATTTTAAAGTTTTGTATAGAAGATAATAGGTATTTTCAATATAATAGCAAAATATATATGCAGGAAAGGGGTCTTCCTATGGGATCACCAGCATCTCCAATAATAGCAGATATAGTAATGGAGGAATTATTAGACATATCAATTCAAAAACTTAATATAAAACCTAAAATAGTGACAAAATATGTAGATGACTTATTTTGCATCCTTCATACATCTGAGATAGATAATATGTTATCAACATTAAATCAATTTAATTCCAACATTAAATTTACAGTTGAAAAGGAAAATGACTTAAAACTTTCTTATTTAGATACTCTAGTTATTAGGAAAGGTAATAAATTGATAATAGATTGGTTCCAGAAACCTACAGCTTCGGGAAGGATGATTAACTACTATTCAAAACATAGTAGACATATTATTATAAACACAGCTAGGAATTTTATAGAAAGGGTTCTAAATATAAGTGATAAACAATTTCACAATAACAATAAGAAGAAGGTTATAAATATATTAGAAAATAACAATTTTCCAAATCACATAATTAATAAATTAATATCACAATATAGAAATAGAAGAACAGAAAGTACTAATAATAATAATACAGAACAAAAATTATTTAAATCTTTAACATACATACCAGGAATTTCAGAAAGGTTAACAAAATCTAGAATTTATGATACAGATAAATATAGAATACATTAAACAGACTATTTAGTAAAACTAAAGATAAAATTGAAAAATGGGATAGATCAAATTTAGTATATAAAATACCATGCAAGGGTAATGATATAGAGAATTGTGATAAAGTATATGTAGGTACGACCAAAAATAAATTAAAAACTAGGATAGCAGGTCATAAATCAGATCAAAAATATAGGAATATAAATTCACAAAAAACAGCTTTATCTTCCCATTGTTCTAAATCATATCATTTTCCAGATTTTGAAAATGTTTCAATATTAAACACAGAAAATAACTATAAACGTAGATTAATGTTAGAAATGTTAGAAATAATAAACACACCATCATCACACCGAATAAATTTTAAAACAGATACAGAAAAATTAGCACAGAGTTATAGACATTTAGTTAGTAAAAATTGCAGATTTACATAATTTAATTGTGTATATTAACTACATATATATTATTTGCTAGGGATAATTTATTGTATTATTGGTGTTGTTATTATTATTATAATTTTAGGTATATATATGTGTGTATATATGTATATGTATGTGTATCTATATGTGTATATATATGTATGTATGGATGTATGTGTATGTACATATATGTGTATATATATGCATATATATATATATATATATATATGTGTGTGTGTGTGTATGTATGGGTGTATGTATGTGTACGTATGTACGTGTATATATATATGTGTGTTCGTATGTATATATGTATGTATGTACGTATGCATATGAGTATGTACATTTGTATATATACATATTTATGTTCCTTTATGTACGTTTATGTTTTATATATAAAAAAAAAAAAAAAAAAAAAAAAAAAATTAATTATATGCGCCTAATTTATACTATGTATAAGTTTTTTCATGTTATACATATATAAAAAATAATTTTCTTATAAGATTTTTATTATAATTTCTTAATGTTGAAAGGCAAAATAATTGTATTTTACTATAAATTGTTAATGTTGAAAAATTGTATTTTGCTATAAATTGTTAATGTTGAAAAAATTATTTATGTTATTGTATTTGAAAAACAAATATTTTGAATAATTTTTCATGTCATGTTTCAAAACCATTTTTCTATGTATAAAATTTTAATAATTTTTATTTCCTGAAGATGTTAACAAGCTGTTAACGAAATATCGAATAAAAATTATAAGAAATAATATATTATAAAAAACGACCACAAGCTTGATAAATATTACAATAAACTGATAAGGTCAATAAAAATAAATCAATATATATATATATATATATATATATATATATATATATATATATATATATATATATATATATATATATATATATATATATATATATAATGCATATACATACATATAAAAGAATAGAAAAGTTAATGAAAAGCATTAAAAGTTAAATGAAAAATATTAAAAGTTGAATGAAAAGTAGTAATAGTTGAATTCACTTTTTTAAAAGTATTTCCATAAACTGTTGAGCGTTTTCATCTTCTCCATTGTTATCACGATAATAAATGAAGTGAAAAATTTTTTTTCATATGAAAACTTTTTGACAGTTGTTTACACAGTTGCATTGAACCAGAATCGCCATTGATGTGCAAATATGAAAAAATTTCGTTTCATTCCGCCTGTTTTTTACATCATGAAAACACATTATTGTCCTTACGTTTTTTCATAGTACGCGAATCAGAATTACTATGAAAAGCTGAAAAAACTTTTCATTTCACGTTTTCACAGAACCAGAATCGACCCCCAGGTTTGAACTTGGCCATTCCTGGATAGAGATTCTCTGGCCCTACCTATCAATCGGTCTTCTATGTAACCCAATAAAATTCTTTTCAGCTCTACTGTCAGGGGTTCCATAATGGAGGCGAATGATTCCACTCGCTTAATGAAGTTTGGTAGGTCTGACGTATTTCCATTAAATTGTTGTATCGAACAAATACACTTCCTAGCTACCTCAAATTGATCCATTTTTATTATTATTGTTACTCTTTTATTTATTTATTTATTTTTATTATTATTTTAAACCATTTCTTTTAATAATTAACTTAACCTCTATCTTAAAAAATATTACTTTACTTGTTAAAAATAATTCAGCTTCTTCTCTTGGTTGGCTTAAACTCTTTGCTTAAACTTCTGAATTCTAGAAGATGATTAACGTTGATGCTTCCTTCCTTCCTTCCTTTGGTTTAGATGATGATTTGGGAAATGTTGGCCTCTTATGTTGTAGATCTCTTTTCTTTCTTGTTGACTTATTTTTTATTATTTTAGGTAAAAGACGTTTTCTTTCGCTTTATTATTATTTTTTCTTTCTTTCTTGTTGACTTATTTTTTTATTATTTTAGGTAAAAGACGTTTTCTTTTGCTTTATTATTATTTTTTTTTTCTTTCTTTGTACTTTTAAAGTTCTTGTTTATTTGTGTATTGCTTTGTTTTTCAGTTTTTCCTTATTTTGTGTACGAATTATTTCCAGTACGAGTATATTACATATTTCTGGCATTTGACTTAGTTACTTATAAATACCGCAGCTTAGACTTATAACTTTTTATTTTATTCCACTGATAGTTTTTCCTTTTCTAATCGATCATTTCTTTATTTCGTTTACCGACTGCGCCATTAATAATTAAAACAACTATGACTGTTGTTTTTGAGTCTTTATTTAAAACTGAATCTTAAAAGTATCTTAATGACAAATCATGCTTAAAAAAACAAATTGAATCAGTGGTGAGAAAGAACATAGCGCATAGTAAGCTGCTACTTCGAATTGTAACAGTAGAAGTTTGTTTGTTTAAAAAGTTATGTTTAGATTTAAAATTGAAATTGAAAGAATCCGCAAACATTTGTGTCTAACAGTTTTGTGGGAACGGAAATAAAATGATAATAATAAGTATATATTACATGTATGTGATTATATAATATGTAACTTCAACGCCCACTAAAGGGGCGTGGTCCAAAAATAGACTATATCGTGTTTTCCACAGACGGCCGTATGAGCATTGTCTTACAGTTCATCACTGATCAAGAATATACATTTTGACGGGGTCGCTCTGGCAAGGGCCGTGGGGGACACATTTCACCTTTGTCATAAAACACTAAAAACATATTTTTGGGGTAAATAAGGTTACTTATCACCTTCGTCATGCAAGCTTAAACATTTTATTTTTAGGGAATGTGGGCTTAAGTAATACAATTTGTTAAATTTGTACACTACTTTTGCATATAATAACGCCCACTAAAATTAATTTTTTTTATATTATAGCTCCAAGCTTAACGTGTTGGACCTTCTTTGACATAAAAAATTTCAAATATCACTTTAAAAATTATGTTGTTTTTTAGAGGTTGGTTTAGTTCTTCTTAGGGAACTTCTTTCCCTCTGGCCCGATTCAGTCCATTTACGAACTTGGCCTGTGGCTTCCTTCAAGGGACTGAATCGTGATTTCCACAGACGGACGGACATGGCCAGATACTTTATCGGTCTCAAAGGGATATTCAAAGTGAAAATACCAGCCATCCAATTCTTTTTTGGAGGGTGTAAGAAGCTTTGCCACGTAATAAAAAGAGGGAATTTGTAATTAAATTCTGTTAATAAATATTGTTAACAATAAACTGCTGCAGGTTTTTGTGCTGTTTTAAAAAACAATTTTAAGGACAGTATTGCATTTTACCAGACAACAAATGTCTGAAATTTTTAAAAAGAACTTTTTGGTGCTAATACATATAAAGAAAAGAAAAGTAAGCATAATCAAAAATATACTTCCATACACATGTTGATAAGAATTTCTGAATGTTAAAAAAATTGCATGCTGACTTAATCCCGAAACTGGGCAATATATTTTGAAAACGTGGTTGTCACGTAAGAGTATAAAAAAATAAATATATTCCATTATCGCGGGTGCAACATTTAGACACCTATTTTAGTTTAACCTAATTAAACAAAAAACATTTTCAATTAAATTAGTCTTTAAACGACTACATTTTAATATGTTTAATTTATATTAATTAGCAAAAATTTTCATATGACATTTTTAAAGCCAGGAGGAAGGTTCATCGCGGGTGCAACAAATTTGGCCCAACTTTTTCAGATCACAAACAAAATATACATAAATCTGTTAATTCTAATACATTTAATATGTTATGCCTTAATATTTTGAAATGTATGAAAGTAACAAAGAACATTAAATAAAAACTCTAAACAAAATAAATATAAACAATGAATTATTAATTATTTTAATAATCGCGGGTGCAACACCAAATTATCGCTGGAAGGCTGTGGCAAAAATAAAACGTAATCTACGAGCCAGTCCCACCAAAGCAGTGGAACTTGTAAAAAAAATGACTTCTGAATTCTGTCTCACACGGAAAGGTGCCGTTGATGGAATTGGTGGAAGTGTCAAAAATCAGTGTGGATCGCGGTTAAGTCTCGGAAAGCCATCGTTAACAGCGCCCTAGAATTCTATAATTTACCACGCAGTCTCTCTAAGAACATCATCTTTAAATTTGTAGCAAAGGAAGAAGCTAAAGAAAAGATAGCCATGTTTGATGATCAATGGGAAGGACTGAAAAATATACCAGGTATTCAATCCAAACATTTCTTCCAATGTGAAGAGGCTCATGGAATTTCTGTGGCACGCACCTCACTGTCTCATGCTAAATGCACATTGGTTTTGAAGTCGCCAAAACCCCCCGCTAATACAGATAGTGATTGGGGCGATGGCGATTTGGAACCTCTTGCAAATCACAAATTACGACTGATGGATATTTTGAAATAACACAGACTTTTTCAAACAAACTTACCCTATTTTATACGCCGTTTTTTAAACGGATTTATTTTTTTGGAATTATAAAATAAAATAAACACTTTGTGTATACTACTGAACTAAATCTGTGCGTTTTTATAAAATTATACAATTTTATTGGCATATGTAGGTTGCTGAATCAGTCCTATGTATATTTTTTCTTTGCACGTTTTTTTTCCACGGTATCCTTTGAAACGTATCTACCGTGTAAAAAAAGGTTTGAGTGTATATATAAATAAGGTTTGATCTCTTATTTTGTTCCTATATAAGTAAAATTTATGTTTATATTCACTTAAGTTAGACTTCTAGTAGATGTTTGTTTAAATTGTTCTTCCTTACGTCGCTTTCTAGTTGCCTCCATTCTTTCCTTAGATCTGATTCTTGCCAATATTTTCAAATCAACATTTGTCTCCATATTCATTTTCATTACTTCTCTCCGTTTGGAATCACGAGCCCTTTCCCGTTGGAGGTGCTTAGCATGACGCTCAGGATTTTCTTTTAATTTCCGCCTATATTTCTGCGAAGCAGTCTCCTTATGTTGCTCTGTTGGCATTTTAGCCGATATTTCTGTTAAAAAATACATAATATAATATAGGCACTCATATTAAAAAAAAGTTGCACCCGCGATCTCAATGTTGCTAGTTATGATTTTACAGTTTATACCAATTTTTCGGATAGTAATATTTTCAAAGTCGCCTAAAATGAAGATATGGTATAAAATCAAATAAAAATAATTTTGCTATTATATTTAGACTTTCCTGTTTGCACTAATAAAAAAACTAATAGCGTGTTTAAAAAATCATGCCGGAAATCGTCTATAGCGGAATCGCCCATATATATATATATATATATATATATATATATATATATATATATATATATATATATATATATTAGGGTGCACCTTATTTAAAAAAAAGCGAAATAGCACCTTAACTACCTTCATAAATGTTCTCCGTAACAAAAAAGTATGTTATAAAAAATTTTAGGTAGATTGCATCAGGGGAAGGCGTGCCGCATCCACCCACAAATTGTAAAAATTTTATAAATTTTTATAAAATAACCATTAATGTATTTTCAAGATTCACTAAACTTATAAAAAAGGAATAAGTAGTTTAATTTAGTTTTTACCAAGTTTTTTATTACACTTTAACATTCATACAAAATTATTTATTTTTTGAATTTAATTTCGTACTTAATTATATTAATTTAAGTTATTTCATATGCTTAATAAAACCGATTTGTTTGCATTTGGATATTGTTTCCTATAATCAGCTACAATTTGCATTATGAACTTTTTCTCCTCTTCATCACGCGACAAAACTTGATTGTATTCTTCCATAAGCTTTACAGCCCTTTCTGCAGTACCATTGACAACTTTCAATTAACCAACCATTTCCAAGCCAATTTTATACGATTTATCGTTTTCCCATTCCCTAGGATCTTCCTTCAAAAAATCCGTTGGGATACAAAATCGGTTGAAAAAATTTAAAGTTTTTTGCGAGATAAAATCTTCAATATTTTTATTAACGTACTGCTCTATGTAATGAGGAAGAATTGTAATTTTTTTGTTGCCATCATCATGGGCTCGACCTAGCTCTGCAACCATGAGTCGTTTTGACTTGTTTGAAATTTGAGTATCATAAAATGAAAGCGCTACTATTTCTGGCGATAGGTACCATAAATGATTGCAGAATTTTCGAATTAACTCCCGACTTAAATTTTCATCAACTAAATTGTAAAGATATAAACTTTTTAGCAATGTCAAATCTTGGTTAGGAGCTTCTGCGGCAATGGCAGCTTTGATCCAAACTTTTAAATATATTTTTATAATAAAAACACATATATCTCTAATTCTATTCAACTCACAGTCAGCCAAAATGAACTGGTTCCGAAATAAGTAAATTTTTAAACTATATATTGCTTGGACATCCAACGTGCATGGTGGAACGCTCCAGGCATTCGAAATGAAAAATTTGGAAGTGACCCGCCTACGAAAATTACCGCCAATTGGAGAAGCTCTTTGTAATCTTCCCGCGGTTGCATATCTTTTAAACTCTTTAATGTAATCTCTTCTATCTCCCTTGTATCCCCAATAAAATTTTTCACATGTAAGTCTTCAACTCCAGACTTAAAATTACTTTTGTCTATTTTAGTCCAGGCATCTCTAAATCTATGAAATATTTTGATACTAGGACCCGAAGATGTTGATATTTTTGCATCAAATACACTCCGTAAAAGTATTTCAAATATGTGATGACGACATGGATAATACAGAAGATCTTTGCTTAGCACACATGCGCCTTGTATTCGTCCTGTGTTTGATGCGGTGGTATCGCAGCACAGGGCTTGCACTTTTTCATCGTGATCCCATTCTTTGAGTAAGTCAAAGACAGCCGTTGCTTGCTGTCTTCCCGTACCTGAAGTTATCGCTGGGATGCCGAGTAGCTGATCTGTTCCATTAAAAGATACAACTACAGGCAGACGATCGACGTGTTCACTACCCACCAATGATGGCAACATTTTAAATGTTTCGCGGATTCTTTTTCGCTATCGGCGAATTGAAGTGCAATTTATAATTAAATCGCTAACGTTATGTTGCAATGCTTGCGCAGTTGCTATAAGGATTCGAACGGCGTCACGGTCACTTACTTTACACCTATCTAATACTGACACAAGCTTTGGTGTGATAAAATTATGTCTACCTCGGTTTTTTCTTGAAGTACTAGGACCTACTTCATATGCTGACTCTGGAATTTGTTGCACTTCACAATCTTCAATAGTCTCTTCATCACTTGATTGCCATTGGACGGCTTCACATTGATCTATAAAATTTTATAAGAAATATTGCAGAATAATATAATAGATTCAAACTGAGGACTTGCAAGTGAAGACATGACTGAAATCGCACTACACCTTCAATATTTACCTTACAATACGACTGTATGTTTCTCGTGGAAACGTTGTTTTTTCTCTTCCCTAAGCGATTTTGCCTTTTCTTTTTTCGCCAAGTTGCAGTCACAACCTATCATTGCACCACGTCTTCCCTGTTGATTTGTTAAAAAAAAGCTTATCTTCTGCCAGAGTGATAATATCCAATGCATCGGCATGTGCGACATGAAACAAATCATTAAATTTATTTACGAAGTCTTTCGCGTTTTTCCTGGAGTAATGTCCGGCGTTTCGAACTTTTTTGCAAGTTTCTCCATTCTAAATACAAACCTTCAACTTTTGAGACACATTTGTCAAAAGCTCTAAGTGGTATTCGTGCTTTGTTCCATAAAACTTCTACCTCTTCCACTACAAGGGAAGCACGCAAGTCTAGTTTTACTTTTCGCATATTATAAAATTAAACACCCAAAACTTGACCATTTGAAGGCAATTTGGCACCGATTATTTGGCAGGCATCATAGCCGAGAAGGTACAACTGCTCCTGTCGTCTTGTGTTCATATTTATTTTTGATATTATTTTTCAAACTTGATTGTTTTATCACTTTATTTCTTTTAATAACACTTATTTTTTCACTTGTATATGTACTTACGCCCATTCGATACAAATATTATTTAATTGAAGTGCGTTTGCTTTTATTCGGGAATTCACCGTTTTGTTTAGCAATTGAAGCGATACTACACAACTGGGCGTTATTGAACTTCAAAAGATGCCGGACTTAACTGACCACATATTTTTCAGTTGTTGTCTGAGCTCACAAACGATATATTACATTTGCTGTTAAAATCACGATATTCTTAAAATCATAATATATATTTTTAGAGTATTGCTAAACATTTTTCCTCATTATTATTAATTTGTAAACGGAAAAAGATTCAGGTCAAATAAATTAATTATATTTTATATCAAATTTACCAGTGTTTTATTAAATGACCCGCAAATTAACATCTTAACTTATTTCATATGAATTTATGATTTATGTTATGCCTTAATATTTTGAAATGTATGAAAGTAACAAAGAACATTAAATAAAAACTCTAAACAAAATAAATATAAACAATGAATTATTAATTATTTTAATAATCGCGGGTGCAACACCAAATTATCGCTGGAAGGCTGTGGCAAAAATAAAACGTAATCTACGAGCCAGTCCCACCAAAGCAGTGGAACTTGTAAAAAAAATGACTTCTGAATTCTGTCTCACACGGAAAGGTGCCGTTGATGGAATTGGTGGAAGTGTCAAAAATCAGTGTGGATCGCGGTTAAGTCTCGGAAAGCCATCGTTAACAGCGCCCTAGAATTCTATAATTTACCACGCAGTCTCTCTAAGAACATCATCTTTAAATTTGTAGCAAAGGAAGAAGCTAAAGAAAAGATAGCCATGTTTGATGATCAATGGGAAGGACTGAAAAATATACCAGGTATTCAATCCAAACATTTCTTCCAATGTGAAGAGGCTCATGGAATTTCTGTGGCACGCACCTCACTGTCTCATGCTAAATGCACATTGGTTTTGAAGTCGCCAAAACCCCCCGCTAATACAGATAGTGATTGGGGCGATGGCGATTTGGAACCTCTTGCAAATCACAAATTACGACTGATGGATATTTTGAAATAACACAGACTTTTTCAAACAAACTTACCCTATTTTATACGCCGTTTTTTAAACGGATTTATTTTTTTGGAATTATAAAATAAAATAAACACTTTGTGTATACTACTGAACTAAATCTGTGCGTTTTTATAAAATTATACAATTTTATTGGCATATGTAGGTTGCTGAATCAGTCCTATGTATATTTTTTCTTTGCACGTTTTTTTTCCACGGTATCCTTTGAAACGTATCTACCGTGTAAAAAAAGGTTTGAGTGTATATATAAATAAGGTTTGATCTCTTATTTTGTTCCTATATAAGTAAAATTTATGTTTATATTCACTTAAGTTAGACTTCTAGTAGATGTTTGTTTAAATTGTTCTTCCTTACGTCGCTTTCTAGTTGCCTCCATTCTTTCCTTAGATCTGATTCTTGCCAATATTTTCAAATCAACATTTGTCTCCATATTCATTTTCATTACTTCTCTCCGTTTGGAATCACGAGCCCTTTCCCGTTGGAGGTGCTTAGCATGACGCTCAGGATTTTCTTTTAATTTCCGCCTATATTTCTGCGAAGCAGTCTCCTTATGTTACTCTGTTGGCATTTTAGCCGATATTTCTGTTAAAAAATACATAATATAATATAGGCACTCATATTAAAAAAAAGTTGCACCCGCGATCTCAATGTTGCTAGTTATGATTTTACAGTTTATACCAATTTTTCGGATAGTAATATTTTCAAAGTCGCCTAAAATGAAGATATGGTATAAAATCAAATAAAAATAATTTTGCTATTATATTTAGACTTTCCTGTTTGCACTAATAAAAAAACTAATAGCGTGTTTAAAAAATCATGCCGGAAATCGTCTATAGCGGAATCGCCCATATATATATATATATATATATATATATATATATATATATATATATTAGGGTGCACCTTATTTAAAAAAAAGCGAAATAGCACCTTAACTACCTTCATAAATGTTCTCCGTAACAAAAAAGTATGTTATAAAAAATTTTAGGTAGATTGCATCAGGGGAAGGCGTGCCGCATCCACCCACAAATTGTAAAAATTTTATAAATTTTTATAAAATAACCATTAATGTATTTTCAAGATTCACTAAACTTATAAAAAAGGAATAAGTAGTTTAATTTAGTTTTTACCAAGTTTTTTATTACACTTTAACATTCATACAAAATTATTTATTTTTTGAATTTAATTTCGTACTTAATTATATTAATTTAAGTTATTTCATATGCTTAATAAAACCGATTTGTTTGCATTTGGATATTGTTTCCTATAATCAGCTACAATTTGCATTATGAACTGTTTCTCCTCTTCATCACGCGACAAAACTTGATTGTATTCTTCCATAAGCTTTACAGCCCTTTCTGCAGTACCATTGACAACTTTCAATTAACCAACCATTTCCAAGCCAATTTTATACGATTTATCGTTTTCCCATTCCCTAGGATCTTCCTTCAAAAAATCCGTTGGGATACAAAATCGGTTGAAAAAATTTAAAGTTTTTTGCGAGATAAAATCTTCAATATTTTTATTAACGTACTGCTCTATGTAATGAGGAAGAATTGTAATTTTTTTGTTGCCATCATCATGGGCTCGACCTAGCTCTGCAACCATGAGTCGTTTTGACTTGTTTGAAATTTGAGTATCATAAAATGAAAGCGCTACTATTTCTGGCGATAGGTACCATAAATGATTGCAGAATTTTCGAATTAACTCCCGACTTAAATTTTCATCAACTAAATTGTAAAGATATAAACTTTTTAGCAATGTCAAATCTTGGTTAGGAGCTTCTGCGGCAATGGCAGCTTTGATCCAAACTTTTAAATATATTTTTATAATAAAAACACATATATCTCTAATTCTATTCAACTCACAGTCAGCCAAAATGAACTGGTTCCGAAATAAGTAAATTTTTAAACTATATATTGCTTGGACATCCAACGTGCATGGTGGAACGCTCCAGGCATTCGAAATGAAAAATTTGGAAGTGACCCGCCTACGAAAATTACCGCCAATTGGAGAAGCTCTTTGTAATCTTCCCGCGGTTGCATATCTTTTAAACTCTTTAATGTAATCTCTTCTATCTCCCTTGTATCCCCAATAAAATTTTTCACATGTAAGTCTTCAACTCCAGACTTAAAATTACTTTTGTCTATTTTAGTCCAGGCATCTCTAAATCTATGAAATATTTTGATACTAGGACCCGAAGATGTTGATATTTTTGCATCAAATACACTCCGTAAAAGTATTTCAAATATGTGATGACGACATGGATAATACAGAAGATCTTTGCTTAGCACACATGCGCCTTGTATTCGTCCTGTGTTTGATGCGGTGGTATCGCAGCACAGGGCTTGCACTTTTTCATCGTGATCCCATTCTTTGAGTAAGTCAAAGACAGCCGTTGCTTGCTGTCTTCCCGTACCTGAAGTTATCGCTGGGATGCCGAGTAGCTGATCTGTTCCATTAAAAGATACAACTACAGGCAGACGATCGACGTGTTCACTACCCACCAATGATGGCAACATTTTAAATGTTTCGCGGATTCTTTTTCGCTATCGGCGAATTGAAGTGCAATTTATAATTAAATCGCTAACGTTATGTTGCAATGCTTGCGCAGTTGCTATAAGGATTCGAACGGCGTCACGGTCACTTACTTTACACCTATCTAATACTGACACAAGCTTTGGTGTGATAAAATTATGTCTACCTCGGTTTTTTCTTGAAGTACTAGGACCTACTTCATATGCTGACTCTGGAATTTGTTGCACTTCACAATCTTCAATAGTCTCTTCATCACTTGATTGCCATTGGACGGCTTCACATTGATCTATAAAATTTTATAAGAAATATTGCAGAATAATATAATAGATTCAAACTGAGGACTTGCAAGTGAAGACATGACTGAAATCGCACTACACCTTCAATATTTACCTTACAATACGACTGTATGTTTCTCGTGGAAACGTTGTTTTTTCTCTTCCCTAAGCGATTTTGCCTTTTCTTTTTTCGCCAAGTTGCAGTCACAACCTATCATTGCACCACGTCTTCCCTGTTGATTTGTTAAAAAAAAGCTTATCTTCTGCCAGAGTGATAATATCCAATGCATCGGCATGTGCGACATGAAACAAATCATTAAATTTATTTACGAAGTCTTTCGCGTTTTTCCTGGAGTAATGTCCGGCGTTTCGAACTTTTTTGCAAGTTTCTCCATTCTAAATACAAACCTTCAACTTTTGAGACACATTTGTCAAAAGCTCTAAGTGGTATTCGTGCTTTGTTCCATAAAACTTCTACCTCTTCCACTACAAGGGAAGCACGCAAGTCTAGTTTTACTTTTCGCATATTATAAAATTAAACACCCAAAACTTGACCATTTGAAGGCAATTTGGCACCGATTATTTGGCAGGCATCATAGCCGAGAAGGTACAACTGCTCCTGTCGTCTTGTGTTCATATTTATTTTTGATATTATTTTTCAAACTTGATTGTTTTATCACTTTATTTCTTTTAATAACACTTATTTTTTCACTTGTATATGTACTTACGCCCATTCGATACAAATATTATTTAATTGAAGTGCGTTTGCTTTTATTCGGGAATTCACCGTTTTGTTTAGCAATTGAAGCGATACTACACAACTGGGCGTTATTGAACTTCAAAAGATGCCGGACTTAACTGACCACATATTTTTCAGTTGTTGTCTGAGCTCACAAACGATATATTACATTTGCTGTTAAAATCACGATATTCTTAAAATCATAATATATATTTTTAGAGTATTGCTAAACATTTTTCCTCATTATTATTAATTTGTAAACGGAAAAAGATTCAGGTCAAATAAATTAATTATATTTTATATCAAATTTACCAGTGTTTTATTAAATGACCCGCAAATTAACATCTTAACTTATTTCATATGAATTTATGATTTATGTTATGCCTTAATATTTTGAAATGTATGAAAGTAACAAAGAACATTAAATAAAAACTCTAAACAAAATAAATATAAACAATGAATTATTAATTATTTTAATAATCGCGGGTGCAACACCAAATTATCGCTGGAAGGCTGTGGCAAAAATAAAACGTAATCTACGAGCCAGTCCCACCAAAGCAGTGGAACTTGTAAAAAAAATGACTTCTGAATTCTGTCTCACACGGAAAGGTGCCGTTGATGGAATTGGTGGAAGTGTCAAAAATCAGTGTGGATCGCGGTTAAGTCTCGGAAAGCCATCGTTAACAGCGCCCTAGAATTCTATAATTTACCACGCAGTCTCTCTAAGAACATCATCTTTAAATTTGTAGCAAAGGAAGAAGCTAAAGAAAAGATAGCCATGTTTGATGATCAATGGGAAGGACTGAAAAATATACCAGGTATTCAATCCAAACATTTCTTCCAATGTGAAGAGGCTCATGGAATTTCTGTGGCACGCACCTCACTGTCTCATGCTAAATGCACATTGGTTTTGAAGTCGCCAAAACCCCCCGCTAATACAGATAGTGATTGGGGCGATGGCGATTTGGAACCTCTTGCAAATCACAAATTACGACTGATGGATATTTTGAAATAACACAGACTTTTTCAAACAAACTTACCCTATTTTATACGCCGTTTTTTAAACGGATTTATTTTTTTGGAATTATAAAATAAAATAAACACTTTGTGTATACTACTGAACTAAATCTGTGCGTTTTTATAAAATTATACAATTTTATTGGCATATGTAGGTTGCTGAATCAGTCCTATGTATATTTTTTCTTTGCACGTTTTTTTTCCACGGTATCCTTTGAAACGTATCTACCGTGTAAAAAAAGGTTTGAGTGTATATATAAATAAGGTTTGATCTCTTATTTTGTTCCTATATAAGTAAAATTTATGTTTATATTCACTTAAGTTAGACTTCTAGTAGATGTTTGTTTAAATTGTTCTTCCTTACGTCGCTTTCTAGTTGCCTCCATTCTTTCCTTAGATCTGATTCTTGCCAATATTTTCAAATCAACATTTGTCTCCATATTCATTTTCATTACTTCTCTCCGTTTGGAATCACGAGCCCTTTCCCGTTGGAGGTGCTTAGCATGACGCTCAGGATTTTCTTTTAATTTCCGCCTATATTTCTGCGAAGCAGTCTCCTTATGTTGCTCTGTTGGCATTTTAGCCGATATTTCTGTTAAAAAATACATAATATAATATAGGCACTCATATTAAAAAAAAGTTGCACCCGCGATCTCAATGTTGCTAGTTATGATTTTACAGTTTATACCAATTTTTCGGATAGTAATATTTTCAAAGTCGCCTAAAATGAAGATATGGTATAAAATCAAATAAAAATAATTTTGCTATTATATTTAGACTTTCCTGTTTGCACTAATAAAAAAACTAATAGCGTGTTTAAAAAATCATGCCGGAAATCGTCTATAGCGGAATCGCCCATATATATATATATATATATATATATATATATATATATATATATATATATATATATATATATATATTAGGGTGCACCTTATTTAAAAAAAAGCGAAATAGCACCTTAACTACCTTCATAAATGTTCTCCGTAACAAAAAAGTATGTTATAAAAAATTTTAGGTAGATTGCATCAGGGGAAGGCGTGCCGCATCCACCCACAAATTGTAAAAATTTTATAAATTTTTATAAAATAACCATTAATGTATTTTCAAGATTCACTAAACTTATAAAAAAGGAATAAGTAGTTTAATTTAGTTTTTACCAAGTTTTTTATTACACTTTAACATTCATACAAAATTATTTATTTTTTGAATTTAATTTCGTACTTAATTATATTAATTTAAGTTATTTCATATGCTTAATAAAACCGATTTGTTTGCATTTGGATATTGTTTCCTATAATCAGCTACAATTTGCATTATGAACTGTTTCTCCTCTTCATCACGCGACAAAACTTGATTGTATTCTTCCATAAGCTTTACAGCCCTTTCTGCAGTACCATTGACAACTTTCAATTAACCAACCATTTCCAAGCCAATTTTATACGATTTATCGTTTTCCCATTCCCTAGGATCTTCCTTCAAAAAATCCGTTGGGATACAAAATCGGTTGAAAAAATTTAAAGTTTTTTGCGAGATAAAATCTTCAATATTTTTATTAACGTACTGCTCTATGTAATGAGGAAGAATTGTAATTTTTTTGTTGTCATCATCATGGGCTCGACCTAGCTCTGCAACCATGAGTCGTTTTGACTTGTTTGAAATTTGAGTATCATAAAATGAAAGCGCTACTATTTCTGGCGATAGGTACCATAAATGATTGCAGAATTTTCGAATTAACTCCCGACTTAAATTTTCATCAACTAAATTGTAAAGATATAAACTTTTTAGCAATGTCAAATCTTGGTTAGGAGCTTCTGCGGCAATGGCAGCTTTGATCCAAACTTTTAAATATATTTTTATAATAAAAACACATATATCTCTAATTCTATTCAACTCACAGTCAGCCAAAATGAACTGGTTCCGAAATAAGTAAATTTTTAAACTATATATTGCTTGGACATCCAACGTGCATGGTGGAACGCTCCAGGCATTCGAAATGAAAAATTTGGAAGTGACCCGCCTACGAAAATTACCGCCAATTGGAGAAGCTCTTTGTAATCTTCCCGCGGTTGCATATCTTTTAAACTCTTTAATGTAATCTCTTCTATCTCCCTTGTATCCCCAATAAAATTTTTCACATGTAAGTCTTCAACTCCAGACTTAAAATTACTTTTGTCTATTTTAGTCCAGGCATCTCTAAATCTATGAAATATTTTGATACTAGGACCCGAAGATGTTGATATTTTTGCATCAAATACACTCCGTAAAAGTATTTCAAATATGTGATAACGACATGGATAATACAGAAGATCTTTGCTTAGCACACATGCGCCTTGTATTCGTCCTGTGTTTGATGCGGTGGTATCGCAGCACAGGGCTTGCACTTTTTCATCGTGATCCCATTCTTTGAGTAAGTCAAAGACAGCCGTTGCTTGCTGTCTTCCCGTACCTGAAGTTATCGCTGGGATGCCGAGTAGCTGATCTGTTCCATTAAAAGATACAACTACAGGCAGACGATCGACGTGTTCACTACCCACCAATGATGGCAACATTTTAAATGTTTCGCGGATTCTTTTTCGCTATCGGCGAATTGAAGTGCAATTTATAATTAAATCGCTAACGTTATGTTGCAATGCTTGCGCAGTTGCTATAAGGATTCGAACGGCGTCACGGTCACTTACTTTACACCTATCTAATACTGACACAAGCTTTGGTGTGATAAAATTATGTCTACCTCGGTTTTTTCTTGAAGTACTAGGACCTACTTCATATGCTGACTCTGGAATTTGTTGCACTTCACAATCTTCAATAGTCTCTTCATCACTTGATTGCCATTGGACGGCTTCACATTGATCTATAAAATTTTATAAGAAATATTGCAGAATAATATAATAGATTCAAACTGAGGACTTGCAAGTGAAGACATGACTGAAATCGCACTACACCTTCAATATTTACCTTACAATACGACTGTATGTTTCTCGTGGAAACGTTGTTTTTTCTCTTCCCTAAGCGATTTTGCCTTTTCTTTTTTCGCCAAGTTGCAGTCACAACCTATCATTGCACCACGTCTTCCCTGTTGATTTGTTAAAAAAAAGCTTATCTTCTGCCAGAGTGATAATATCCAATGCATCGGCATGTGCGACATGAAACAAATCATTAAATTTATTTACGAAGTCTTTCGCGTTTTTCCTGGAGTAATGTCCGGCGTTTCGAACTTTTTTGCAAGTTTCTCCATTCTAAATACAAACCTTCAACTTTTGAGACACATTTGTCAAAAGCTCTAAGTGGTATTCGTGCTTTGTTCCATAAAACTTCTACCTCTTCCACTACAAGGGAAGCACGCAAGTCTAGTTTTACTTTTCGCATATTATAAAATTAAACACCCAAAACTTGACCATTTGAAGGCAATTTGGCACCGATTATTTGGCAGGCATCATAGCCGAGAAGGTACAACTGCTCCTGTCGTCTTGTGTTCATATTTATTTTTGATATTATTTTTCAAACTTGATTGTTTTATCACTTTATTTCTTTTAATAACACTTATTTTTTCACTTGTATATGTACTTACGCCCATTCGATACAAATATTATTTAATTGAAGTGCGTTTGCTTTTATTCGGGAATTCACCGTTTTGTTTAGCAATTGAAGCGATACTACACAACTGGGCGTTATTGAACTTCAAAAGATGCCGGACTTAACTGACCACATATTTTTCAGTTGTTGTCTGAGCTCACAAACGATATATTACATTTGCTGTTAAAATCACGATATTCTTAAAATCATAATATATATTTTTAGAGTATTGCTAAACATTTTTCCTCATTATTATTAATTTGTAAACGGAAAAAGATTCAGGTCAAATAAATTAATTATATTTTATATCAAATTTACCAGTGTTTTATTAAATGACCCGCAAATTAACATCTTAACTTATTTCATATGAATTTAGCATATATAGCCAACTTGTGGGCGGATGCGGCAAGCCTTCCTGTATTACAATCTGCTTATAATTTTACACAATGCATTTTTTTAATACGTAGAACATTCTTGGGTGGAGTTACGATCTAATCTGTTAAAAAAAAAATTGTCCCATACATATAAGGCGCACCCTAATATATATATATATATATAGATATATATATATATATATATATATATATATATATATATATAAATATATATACATATATACATATATATATATATATATATATACATATATATATATATATATATATATATATATATATATATACATATATATATATATATATATATATATATATATATATATATATAATTTTTATCTCTGTGCAACCTATTGTTACGGAAATATTAATTTCTAAAAAGTGAATTGAATAAACGATGGGATCCTTTGGCAATTTGCTTTCATTTGCTAATTGGGAAAACACGAAATATTTACAGGATGTTAATTTTCTCAACAGGCTATAAGTTCAAATCTGCGAAACTGCAAATTATTTTTTATTTAATAAATGAATGTGTTTACATCCTATTTATTTTTCAGAGTGGAATATTAAGAATATTTTTCATAGTCATTAAACCACCAGAACGGATCAGTACTGATTTCGACGCCGCTACGCCATCTCATCAGCGTTCTTTGTTCAATTTTTCAACTGTTTCAAGTGGTGCTAGTTAGTGGGAATATCAACTATTTAACCAATGTTTTTAACGAAAATTTAATATGAGAAGTTCTCACATCCATTTTAAGTTATTACTTTTTGGTTAGTACGAAATTCCCCAACCCTGACGATTAATATTCCCAATATTCCATATATCTCTTTCGCTTTTTCCAGAGCCATCGGCTGCTGATTTTTGTTATTTATATTCAAGAAATTGCATTTTAGTTAATAATTTACGATGAACATGTAAACAAGTGCGCGTGCCCTTGTAGACATAGAAATATTTATGTAGAGATAGAAATATCGGATATTTTAAAATTCCTATTCTTCATAGTATTCGACATCAATGGCTAAGAGCGCGCAAAATCTTGAAAACTGAGTCGAAATTCTATGTATTTAATTACATATACATACATATCTATATATGATGAAGATTTACAAAATTTATATTAATACCACTCATAAATTTGCACAAATTTTGAGGTAAACGAATGCAACTAATATTTTGTCTAATCACAATTGAGAAATAAGTTTACAAGTATTCTCTGGTTATCAAATATTATCTTACTTTTCATTGGTACAATTTCAATTTCGTTTTGAGTTTTTGGCCTCCCCTCGACAGCCATTTTCTACCATTTTCGTAGCCATTTTTGTATCTTCTTCATTCAAGCTGTGTGTTAGGTTAGGTTAGGTTAGAGGGCCGTTGTCCCTGGCAGGACAATCCACTTGGGTCCGTCAATTCGGTCCCTTTGTGATGCCCTTAAGCAGAGGACCTCCTAAGGGATGTCCTCCGCCGTTTCAAACCATCCTGTACCCCTGAGGAAGGATGATATCCCTGAAAGCTCCATGTTTGCCAGGCTGTCTAAGTCTGACAGGAATCGGGAGCCCAGCACCGCTGCCCTTACATTAGCAAGGGCAGGACACTGACACAGAAGATGGAGGACAGTTTCTTCCTCCTCCTCATCATTGCAGCTTCTGCAATAGTCGTTGTATATTAGACCCATCCTCCTACCATGAGTCCCCAAGCTACAGTGTCCTGTCAGAACAGTCACCAGTTGACGCATGCGCGCCTTGTCAAACTTGAGAAGGTCGCGTGTTTTGCGAAAATCGTAATGGGGCCACGTGGCTCTTGCCACGAGACAGTTAGCCACCTAAGTTGAGCTAGTTTGTATGATTCGCTTTGAATCAGAAACTTGCATCGCGCTAATGGAATGCCAGTGAAGTGACTGATCATTGAACTGTTCAATTCAGTCCCTTGTCTGGTAATCTCATCCGCAGTATGGTTGCCTGGACATCCAGAATGCCCCGGCACCCAAACCAGTGGCACCCTCGAATGTCTCGCTATCTCGTTGATAGACAGTCGGCATTCGACCACAGTTTTTGATGTACTGTACACACCACTAATAGCAGAGATGGCTGCCTTGCTTTCGGTAACAATGAAGATATCATTCGATATCCTATAGTACCTTAGCCATCTCGCTGCCCGAGTAATAGCAGAGATTTCGGCTTGTAAGACAATACAACTGTCCTGGAGCCGGAATGGAGATCTTACATTGAAGTTCTCCACATAGAAGCCTCCGCCCGTTCTTGTTCCCCTTTTGGATCCGTCAGTGAAAACTCTAACTGAATCCTCTGGAAAGGAAAGCCTGTCTACCTGTTCCCTGTCAACGACAATGGAACGGAAAAGTCCACCACAGAAGGGTCTTGGTACTCACTAGTCAATGTTGGCATGGACTTCCGAGTGCTCTCTCAAAATCCTAGCCTGCCCATAGTCAGTCCTAGTCCATGGACATACTGTATTCAACCTGACCGCTGAGAATAGAGCCAGTTGTCTGGCCAGAATGTCAACCGGGAGCCAATTTAGCATTGCAAAAATTGCTCCCGTTGGTGTAGATCGTAGTGCGCCTGTCATCAGTCTCGCTACGACCCGAAAGACTTTTTCAAAGGTCCTGCGATGAGCCTGCTTGTCCATCGCATTCCACCAAACCAATACCCCGTAAAAGAGTACTGGTTTAATAACAGCCTCAAGGATCGAATTGATCCCCTTAGGGTTGATACCCCATTTGAGGCCTACTGCCCTTTTGCATGTATAAATAGCCACTAAGGCCCTTTCCGCTCTCGCCTGTATGTTCTGATTCCATGATAGCTTACTATCCAGAATCACACCCAGGTACTTGGCGGTTTTAGATAGTTTCAAGGAGGTGCCGTTAAGCTTTGGGTGTATAAAGCTATCGGTCTTGTACTTCCTAGTGAAGAGCACCAACTCAGTCTTGGCTGGGTTGATGCCGAGCCCACAGCTGACACTCCACCTACTCAGCAGAGCCAGCGCAGACTCCATACACTGAGATATGGTATCCAAGTGCTTACCCGATATCGCCACCGCTACGTCATCCGCGTACGGGACAGTCATAATCTGTCTGCGTTCTAGACTTAGCAAAAGCGAATTAATGGTCAGGTTCTACAACAGAGGTGACAGAACACCTCCCTGTGGAGTGCCCCGATAGACTGCCCTATACTCAGTGACATCCCCAATCGAGGCCCTGACTACCCTGAAAGTTAGTAAGTTTCTAACAAACCGGCATAAATTGTCATCAATCCCTACCGCTACCATCCCATTGATGATGGAATCGGGGTTGACATAGTTGAAAGCACCCTCTATGTCCAGAAAAGCCCCCATAGTAAATTCCCTATACTCAAGAGATTTTTCTATGTGGCCCACTAGAGAATGTAGTGCCGTTTCCACAGATTTGCCCTTAGTGTAGGCGTGCTGTGATTTGGAGAGAAGCTCATTCGGAATGGTCATTCTCAGATGAATATCAATTACTCTCTCTAAAGTTTTGAGTAAAAAAGAAGTAAGACTTATCGGTCTGAAGTCTTTAGGCTTAGTGTGTGACGTCTTACCCCCCTTCGGGATAAAGACAACCTTGCACGTACGCCAAAATATAGGTATATAAGCCCTCCTAAGGCATTCACTGTAAATTACCGTGAGCCAAGGTAGGACAATGTCCGCATTTCTCTGTAGATCCGCTGGAATTATTCCATCTGGTCCCGGAGACTTGAACGGATCGAAGCTGTGTACAGCCCAGCGGAGCCTATCCATATCCAATGGAGTTGTGACTGCACCTGTCGCCAAGCTGCCATCGGCAGTGCCTGTTAAAGGTGCCGCCTGGCTGCCAGGAAAATGAGTGTCGAGTAGTACGCTCAGCGTCTCTTGACTACTCATGGTCCAGCTACCACAGGGTTTCTGTATGTAGCTGGGTACAACCGGTGCGGTTGATAGCATCTTACGCAGCCCGTTGGTTTCAGATGAACCCTCCACATTACTGCAGAAAGCCCTCCAAGACCTCCTTTTTGCGTTTCTGACAAGATTCTTGAAGCGATTCACCGAGGTTTTGTATGCCGACCAGTCGCCTGATCGTTTAGCCTCGTTGAATAGCCTACGACATTCCTTTCGTGAATGTGCAATTTCCGGGCTCCACCATGGTGGTCTGGCCCTTCCCCTGCAAACCGTTGGTTTGCAAGCCACATTAGTGGCACAGCGAAACGATTCACTTAGAATCTCCACAGCAGAGTCAATGTCCCCAATATTTCTAATAGTTGGAGACGTCGATAAGGAGTTGCAGAGTACATTGTTCTGTAGCTCCCAGTCAGTCTTCTTTCTGTTAACTATAGGATTGAATCTACTTACACCTAACCCTATGTTAAAGTCAATATAGCGATGATCGGATAGGGAGCAGTCATCCGCAACTCTCCAACCTCTAACCAGATTGGTGTGCTCTGCACTAACCAATGTTACATCTAAAACCTCTCTACGGTTAGACACAATAAAAGTGGGTTCTGAACCCCTGTTGACAATTTCAAGATTATTATTTAAAATGAAATCGAAGAGACACTCACCCCGCTCGTTATTATCGCTACTACCCCAGGAGGTGTGGTGTGAATTGGCGTCAGCACTTATTATTATAGGCGTCCTCGTGGTTATCGCCCTTGACACAATGCCACGCACCTTGCCATTTGGTGGACTGCCCTCATGGTCATGCGCCATATAGCGCGAGACCAACCAAACCGTACCGGACGGGGTCTCCAGAGCATCTGCTACAGTATCCCCATCACTGAAATCAGATAGGATAAAGATACGCAAAGAGTTTTTAGCCAAGATACAAGATCTAATATTACCTGTGCCTTTGGCAAACAATAGCTTGTAGCCCCTTAGTGTCAGTCCATGAACCCGTCCTTGGTGGACCCAGGGTTCCTGGACCATAACCAGCTCCTCCTTCCTCTCTACCACCCGGAGGAGCATCGCAGCGGATGCTGCTTTAGAGTGGTGAAGGTTTATCTGCGTCACCTTCACCATCATGGAGCGCAATTATGGTGGTGTTGGCGTCCTCTTGGCTGGATTCCAAGAGGGCGTCAGTGTCCTCATCCGCGACTGCCATCCGTTCAAAGAAGCTACCCACCATGTCTGAGACTGAGTGGGTGTCCTCTTGCCCGCATGAAGCTGCGTCCGACAGACCAGCAGCAGCGCAGTCAACAGCGCCGTTGGCAGTATCATCCCCTCGGTTGCGGTTCTTCCTGACATCGGTCCAGTAGAAGATTTTGTTGCCTCTCTTACGGATCGGTGCCAAAGATTCTTTGTTAAGAATCAGAACCACCTCCCTTCTAGACCTCTCGGGTGCATTCACCTTAGCTTCCAGTCATGGGTGGGTAGATCCGGGTTACAGTCCTTAAGGATCTCCTTCCGGGAAGAAGGTTCAGCAGGAACTATGGTCAAGGCTCTTGGTCTTCTGGGTATGTCTTCCACGGAAACCACATCCAGCCTAGAGCCTTCCCACACCTCGCCAATAGTTTCGATGGCCTTCTTCAACAGAGACGCTGAGCGTTCATCCGTGCAGGCCATCAATTTAACGCCGTGCTGGTGCCAGCCAGCATCGACGCATTGAGGCGGCGGTCCCGGATTCTCCTTGCGGATCTTCCAGAACACTCCCGCCAGTTTTTGGTTGACCAAGTCCCATCTGGCATGGGAAATGGCACCGTCTGATGCATCCCTATCGATTATGGCCCTTATGAGCTTGCCTTTGGCGATCTCACTAAAGGTGCCTTTCGAAGGGATGTTCTTAGGACGTTTTGCCCTAGAAGCCCTAGCTGCATCGTTCTCCTCTTCCGAACGTTGCCGTTTAAGGCGGAGCGCCTCGCATCATTGGCCCTGCGTGAAGGATTTTTGCGCGAAGGATTACTGATGTTTTTGCCGGGATTGGCAGTGGGTGACGCAGTACTGTGGCTAGAAGTAATCCTCTTTGCCTTTTCCTGCGCAATGTGCGCTTTGGAGGCGACGGGTTTGGACGGCTTAGGCCTTTCCATTCCCTTCGCACCCGAAGAAGGGGGTTTTACCGTTTTACCGGTAAGGACCTGAGCAGCTTTTGAGGTACTTGGAGCGAAAGACGGAGGTACCTCTCTGCTAGTGCTAGGGCAGCCACCCGTTGCCGGGTGTTTTGCCCCTTTCTCAACAGCAATCAGCCTGGTTAATCCAGGCTGATTGCCCACCACGTCAGTAGTCCGCAGACTGGTCGGGCCTGATGTGGACACCCGGCCAGCCTGAGCAGCAGTAGCTTTCGATTCACCGCGGCCTGCTACTTGCGCCGCGGGAATAGGGTCCCCGGAGATTGTTAAGCCCCTAACCGGGTACGTGGGGCTTGGCTTTTTGGTTTTCATTTTTTTGGTGGGTTTGAGGTTGCATTTTATACCTACTGCCAGGATAAAAAAAGCTGCCGACCCACCTGGATGCAGACGCAGACCATCAGCCGCCCCAAATGGGATACAGACGCTGATGGATTTGGACATGGCCCCTTGGACCGAAAAACGGACTGACTCGATAGCCGCCCCATAGGGAAAAACAGACGCTATCGAGTCCGGGAAGGGTGGTTCTTGGACGGTACTTAGTTGTTGGCCACTCTGGCATGGGTGACCCTACCAGGGGCTACTGATAATAGCTGCCCCCGCCAGTACAGACCGGTCAACTAGACCTAAGCCTCCACATCGCGACAAGATGACCACCCAGCGTGGAGGAAGCTGTGTGTTGAAAATAAATAAATGTTGTTATTTGAATGATGTACACCATCTTCAAACGGATAATGCTTATTGCCAAATTCATAACTGAGCCGCGTATTGAAGACTTCATAGTCGAAACTGTACAAGAAATCTGGAGCTAAATTTGCTAAAGTTAGAACAGGTGATTTTATAGATATACATAATACTGATGAGCTGAAATGAATTATACGTAATTGATTATAATAATATATGAGTTAAAATTAATAAATAATTGGGGTATTTACACTGTGTGCTATTTAGTCATATTGTCATAAATTCTTAATATTTTAGACCAGTTTAAAAAAGTTGTTGTGCTATATACAAAAAAGTCATAAAATAATAGCACTCTTTCAGGCATGTTTTTGTTTTGTCATAAAATATATCTAGAGATCTGAGTCGAACGGCTGAAAATCTTTAGGCGAGACGGCGAAAGTATATGTTTGCCGCCGTTACTTATATATGATTCACGACTAAAAACGGCTAAAAAATTATTCATACCTAGTATATGTCTGTACATTAAACCACATTTTTCTAACATAAAAAAAATTAAAAGAGAACTAAATCGCAAAAACTAAATATATACAACTGAAAGTTTTTTCTCGTTTAACTTACGTAGCTGGCTGCCACTGAACATTTTTCCATATGCCGCCGTAAAAAAATGTATTCAGCTCATATCAGGGCAGCAGCTGATCAATGTTTGAAGTAGCATACTAAGTTATGACGGGTTGTTCACACTAGTCATATATTTCGTGCTATTATTTTATGACTTACGCCTTTATGACTACAGTGTGAATCCCCCAAATGTGAGTGTGACGTTTGTCTATTATTGAAACAAAACCTGTAATATAAAATAGACGACAGTATTTAGTGTTTCTTTTTACACCCTTCGCAAAAAAGTGACATAGAAAAAGGTGTACATAGAGTTGTCATTCCGTGTATAATTTCGTCAATATCAATGTGCGACTCTATAAAATGTAAATATTCTGGGCCCTTATGAATAGGGAAGTCGAATTAGCGATGGTACTAAATAGAGTGCTATTGAAAATCAGCAAAATCCAAAACTCGGTTCCAGAGTTGGAAAGCTTAAACCTATTTCGGTACATAACATTAACTGGCAAAAACTAGTTACTTTTTGTTTTGTTAAACCTATTTTATACTTCAGGAAAAATTAAATTTGTATAAAAAATTAAAAATACTAAAAATTTGATTCCAGGGTTCGAAAATTTATATATTTTTTGGTACATAAAAGTGATTAAAGAGGTTACCAATTTCGACGTTTTATTGGTACATAAAAGTGACCAGAAACGTTACTAATTTTGTTTTTTATGAATTAAACCTATTTTATACATCAGAAAAAATTAAACTGATATTAAAAATTAAAAACACGATTCCATGCTTCGACAATTGAAATCTTTTTTGTATGTAGTAAGAATTTTTTAACGAACATTTTTTATTGCTATATTAAATTGAATTAAGATTCTATAGGCTAATAGTTCGAAATTTTAATTTAAATCTCAGAAAGACATGATAAATATTCCAAGGCACAAAGGCATGTCAACATCAGCTTTTGTTATTCAACTTACACAGCAGAGCAGAACAGTTGTTTTCGAAAGACGCAACCCTTTCATCATCAGTGCTCATGTGTATTGTGTTTGTCACCACTTATTAGGTGGCTTAGTTGAATGTGATAACAGTTCCTATTTACACAAATTTTATTGTGAAAAAGAATAAGAGAACTGTATCAAGCTGATGTTAACATGTTATTGTTATAATACCCGTGTTACCGTTTGATTATTTTTCTTCATGTCCCATTTTTCTGAATTTTTTGTTCCTTCATACCTAAGTCATACTTTTTTGGTTTGAATTTTATACTTAAGTACATGTAAACGTTTTCCAATTTTTTTTTATTATTGGTAGCTCAAGCCATAGCTTAAATTTGTATGTAGTAAGAATTTTTTAACGAACATTTTTTATTGCTATATTAAATTGAATTAAGATTCTATAGGCTAATAGTTCGAAATTTTAATTTAAATCTCAGAAAGACATGATAAATATTCCAAGGCACAAAGGCATGTCAACATCAGTTTTTGTTATTCAACTTACACAGCAGAGCAGAACAGCTGTTTTCGAAAGACGCAACCCTTTCATCATTAGTGCTGATGTGTATTGTGTTTGTCACCACTTATTAGGTGGCTTAGTTGAATGTGATAACAGTTCCTATTTACACAAATCTTATTGTGAAAAAGAATACGAGAACTGTATCATGCTGATGTTAACATGTTATTGTTATAATACCCGTGTTACCGTTTGATTATTTTTCTTCATGTCCCATTTTTCTGAATTTTTTGTTCCATCATACCTAAGTCAAACTGTTTTGGTTTGAATTTTATACTTAAGTACATGTAAACGTTTTCCAATTTTTTTTTATTATTGGTAGCTCAAGCCATAGCTTAAATTTGTATGTAGTAAGAATTTTTTAACGAACATTTTTTATTGCTATATTAAATTGAATTAAGATTCTATAGGCTAATAGTTCGAAATTTGAATTTAAATCTCAGAAAGACATGATAAATATTCCAAGGCACAAAGGCATGTCAACATCAGTTTTTGTTAATCAACTTACACAGCAGAGCAGAACAGCTGTTTTCGAAAGACGCAACCCTTTCATCATCAGTGCTCATGTGCATTGTGTTTGTCACCACTTATTAGGTGGCTTAGTTGAATTTGATAACAGTTCCTATTTACACAAATTTTATTGTGAAAAAGAATCCGAGGACTGTATCAACCTGATGTTAACATGTTATTGTTCATGTCCCATTTTTCTGAATTTTTTGTTCCATCATACCTAAGTCAAACTTTTTTGGTTTGAATTTTATACTTAAGTACATGTAAACGTTTTTCAATTTTTTTTATTATTGGTAGCTCAATACACATGAGCACTGATGATGAAAGGGTTGCGTCTTTCGAAAACAGCTGTTCTGCTCTGCTGTGTAAGTTGAATAACACGTGAAACTATAGTTATTACTTTTTTTTTTGAATACATTTTTTGTTTTATCCTGTGATGGCTTTTGTCCACAGCTTTTTTCACCGCCCTTTCAAAATCTATTGTAGATAGCTGGGGAAATACATCTGAAGTTAAGAAAAGTATTATTAATATAGTGATACATAGTAGTAATTAATTCACTGGTTGCATGTATACCACTTAATAAATTGTTAAAAACATATAAATTCGCCAGCGACTTTTTCTCCCACCGCCCTTCCCAATTAAACTTGTCCTGTTGTGGGTTCGTGGGGTTGATTGGGTTTTAATTGAGAGCGTCTTTTTTTTATTTTTTTATTAACCTGGAGGGTCCCTTAGGAATCGCAGGTGTTGTTTATTTTCTTGTTTTTTCTGCTGTTTGCTATAAGCTTACAAAAATCACTCTGGTTGGTTTTGTCTTACAACTAGCTATTTATACTAAATAATTATAACTTACATATTATATTATTGCTACCTAGACAGTTTTCCTTTATAACGAATTTACATATTGATATTATTATTATTAATGCTATCTAGACTGATATTTTAGTTGTCTTGCCCAATTGCAACAGCAGCATTGCACAATTTATTAAGAATGTAACATTAGCCAAGTTAATGAACTGACCAATGCTACGTTAGCAAATTAGTGCAATGTGTAGGTAGGAGGGTTGTTCACTTTGATTCACAACATCCCTCCACCCTTTGGCGAGAGAAAACATATAGCTATAGATGTTTTCTCCATAGGTGGAAAATAGAAGCAATTAGGCAAAAGTGGTTTAAACAATTAAGATCATAACTAAAGAAAGGTATTTTTTAATATAGCGACTCTCGACATCAACGGAAAAAGAATGCGCAGTATATTGGTCTTATCTTGACTCCCAGTCAGAATGGCGTAAATTTGTTTACATATCTCCTGGCTTGGTTTTTGTGTATCCTGAATCATTTGGGAACTTGCTTCTTATTTAGGGACGACTTTGTTTGTGTCCAGTTTCACATGTAGCAAGAGCACCGTGGTATCATAACATCTTGTGACAAATGTAGGTTGAATTGTTTGCTTTTAATTCTACGTATTTGTATCCGTCTAAGTTTCTGAACTCAATATCAATGAAACTGTTAACTTCGCGCTGCAGTCCATAATGAAACTGCTCATCATTTCATATGGTGTAGTTACGGATTCTCTTTTACTCTCTTCTCATTGTCTTCGGGTTGTTAGTTGCCTGCACTTACAGCAATGAATTCGCTTCCATACCCTTTTAGGATTCGGTTCCAAGAACTATCTCCATTAGTATGTTGAATAAGTATGCTTAACCACTGATGTAGGCGTGCTCGGCAAGTATGAATGACATCCACGGAACCATCATCTACCTCCTTAATGTCTATGGGTAGACGACGTTCCATCTTCTGTAGTAGATTGCATATAGTTGCTAATCCTACAAGATGTCTTGTTGTAATTGGGACTTGACTTCCCGAAGTAATCTGATCGTGCAGATTACTGGGAGTTCTGGTTTGGTGACCAATAATTGATGTAGTTCTGGTTCAATATCTGTTATCAATGGGTGGTATGTCCGTTATAGAGGAGTATTTCTTGGTGATGTTTTAGTTCCTGCTCTTGCTGATGTGTGCTGTAGGCTAGTTTCTGTTTGAAACCCGGTATAGTATATTTAACTACCCAGCAATGTGTGGCTGCTTCCAAATGATTGATGAGTTTAGAGTTGTCGCTTCAGCTATTACTAAATTGTTGACGGCTTGAAACTCTGTATGCGCCTTGATGTGAAAGTTAGCTGATGTTGTGGTGGTTGTTGCTGTTGCCATCTGCATTTCCGTCATTCTTCTTGTTGATTGTCAATAAGCCGCGGTTGCGTTTAACTTATTCTAACAGTAGTTTTAGTGTTCTTTTTTTTATAATCTGTTTTTAATTTTTATTTTATATGCGAGTTACCCTTAAGAAGAATAATCTTTTGATTGCTAGGCTGTGTTTGAGCACTTGATAGTCTGTGCCATTTTGTACACCTTCAAGATTCTACCATTAAATATGAACTAATTATACTGTAATTGCTGGAAAACTGATACTGCAGAAGTACTCAAACACACCTCAACATACTCCAGGTATTATACATATCTCTATTACAATTTTTTTTTATTTTTTTATTATTTTTTTTTATCATTAATCTAATACTTTGTCTTGTTTTATTTTATCTTTAATATAATATAATCTAGGGATTCAATTTTAATTTAAATCAATTACTATTATCATAAACATTGTATATAATTAATTACGTAGTATGGGTGAATAAACTCAAAAATTTTTTTTTTTTTTAATTTCACTGACCTAGAAATGCTTTGATAGGATCACATTACTTACAAATATTATTGTTTAAAATTTGCTAATTGTTCTTTTACTCAGCGTTTTTTTTTAGCGTTTATTGCAGCAACATTTGTTTATAGTATAATGTGGAACATTATTTTGCAACTACAGCGAATCAATGCCCCACATTTAAACCAAAAAAAAAAAAAAATAGAAAATACCAAACGCTGAGTTACAGGTTATTGGTCTCTTTTAAATGCTTCAGTTTATTGCCCTTTGTTATTTTTGTTTAGTTTATTATTAATATTATTATTATTCCCTTTTTATTTATTTTTTTATTATAAAATCTTTATGCTACTTTTTCCAGATTTCCCCACTATGAGCCTATAGGTGATTTGACCCATCTCCATGTCCTTTTTCATCCACTTCCCCCTTTTTCAATTTGCCTTCATTTTTTTCAATATTTCTGTGGCCCTACTAATTCCACTCTCTGTTGGACTCTGGTTGTTGCTTCTTTTTGACCATCACTCTAAAATCTTCCCTAAATGAGCACGTGTGATGCGACATTTGGAAATAGATATTTCCTCTGGTGGCAATTGAATCATTAGCCCTTGGTTGAATCTTTTTAGGCAGTGGTCTGCATGTCTGATCGTGTAGACGCCACAATCTATTGTGTTATTTTGTTGGGGACAGTTTGTATAAATCAAAGACATTGGCCCCAGTGGTGCCCTTATTAGGCGGTACATGTTTGTTATATAAAAAGCTGGGAGTTCTAAATTGTGTGGTCGTAGGGAGTCAAAGATAATAATTTTTTTATTGGATATTGCTGCCAGTGTCCAATGGTTTGACTCCATTATTGGCATCAGAACGAGGGCCTTACTTGGAAGGTCTACTTTTCTTATTGCTTTCTAAATTCTGCCTAAGTTTTGGGTGTTTTCGGGGTCAAGATTCCACTGCTTGAGAGCTAAATAAAATTAGGCATTGAATACGTGCACCTGTTCTGCTTGGGTCTGTGATAGACTCGTGTCGAGCACCCATTTCAGGAAAATGTCAATGTGTTGGTCGCTGAACCAGTTGTTGTTCCTGACTTCGTTATAATCCGCGTGGGTCAGTTCTATTTCTCTGTTTCTGAACTTGTACTTGCAAAATATGTCGGTCTGAAGTGCCTGATAACAGAGGTAAAGGTGGAATTTTAGCTAAATTGTTATTCTTTCTTATCTTTGTTTAATCAATACGAAATTTTCCTATAGTTTATATATGTAAATTACCCTAATTATTATTATTTTTCTTTAAGTACTGTTGGTTGTTTCTTCCACTGAACAATTTTTCCTGATCATCGAATTTCTTGCCGTACCCTTGCTTATTCTGTTTTCGGTAACTTTGACTTTTATCCTCCCCTGCTGTTTGCACAATATTATAACGGTAACCAATAACCCCACCATTATAATCAGAGTTGTTGTACCTATGGCCGTTACTGTTACCTTATGGTAGTGTAACTCGTTTATCCTCTTGATATTTTCTTCCTGGGTCAGAATTATGTCCTGGAATATCATCGGTTTTTCTGTTTTAATATCTACTTCCCTGGGTGGTAAGACAAAACTTTGTTCACGCACATGCGAAAAATTTTGAAAAATCGTCCTGGAAGGTGACAATATACTTATTTCCCCTGGCAGATTCTGGCAACGGTCCCACTAAATCCATAAAAATCTTCTCGAATGGTCTATTTGCCGTGTTTGTTATCACCAACGGCATTTTGTCGACCCTTGAACATTTGTTTTTCTGGCATAAGTTACATGTTGCTATATAATGCTTAATTTGTGGGTACATACCGGCCCACTTATATTACTTTCTGATGCGAGAGTAAGTTTTGAATGAACCTTGGTGTCCACCTAACGGTGTGTCGTGAAAAGCCCTTATAACTCTTTTTATATCTTCCGTATTTGTTAAGTAAACTGCCGTATCTTCCTGTCCTGTATCTTCGTTCTCATTCAATTCCTCAGTAGGTATGGGGTTTTTTGCACTTGTTGCTTCTTTCAGTTCTTTCGCTTTTGACCTTGTTACAGCTCCTATGTTTACTTTTTCTATTGGCAGGCGACTCAGAGCATCAGCATTTTTATTAGTTTTTCCCGGCTTATATCTTATCTCGAAGTCATATTCCAGAAGCTTGAGTCTAAGGCGACCTAGTCTGCCATCCTGATTTTTTAGATTAGCTATTCCCTTTAATGGTTTGTGGTCTGTAAAAATTGTGAAATGTCTCCCTAGTAGATAAGGTCTAAAAGTCCTTGACGTCCATACGATGGCTAGAAGCTCCTTCTCTATTGTAGAGTATCGTTTCTCCGTATCACTAAGCACTCTACTTGCAAAATAGACGGGTAAATCACTGCCAGGCTCCCCCTGAGACAGAATAGCTCCTAGGGACTCGTTGCTTGCATCTGTAGTCAGTATAAACGGTTTCGCGAAGTCAGGGTATTGTAACAGAGGAGGGTTGATTACTGCGATTTTTAGTTTATCCATGGCTCGTTGGCAATCTTTTGACCATTGCATCTTGACGCCTTTTCTTAATAGTTTGTTACGTGGTAGTGCAATTTTTGAGGAATTTGGTATAAACTTCCTATAATAGTTAACCAGTCCTAAAAATGCTTGCAGCTCTTTAATATTTCTGGGAGTTGGTATATCCTTTACTGCTTTGTTCTTATTTGGATCCGGTAATACTCCCTTTTCTGAACATTGATGGCCCAGATAGACTACCTCCCTCTGCAGGAAGTGACATTTTTCGGGGTGCAGCTTAAGATTGTACCTTATTAAGACCTTCAGCACCCGCTTGAGCCGCAAATTATGATCTGTTAGGTTCCTGCCATAGATCACTATGTTATCTAAGTACACAAAACAATCGATTCCCTGGAGACCGGTTAGTATCAAATTCATAATTCTTTGGAAAGTAGCTGGAGCTCCTGTTAAACCGAAAGGCATACGATTGAACTCGAAATGGCCCAAATTCGTACTAAAGGCTGTTTTTTGTCTGTCACTTGGTTTCATTAAAACCTGATGGTACCCACTCGCTAGATCAAGAGTGGAAAATTATCTGCTGCATCCCAGCTGGTCCAGGATCTCATCAATTCTAGGTATGGGAAAAACTTGTTTTATGGTGGCGTCATTTAATTTCCTAAAATCAACCACTAAACGCCATCTTTTCTCTCCATCTGTTCCTGCCATTTTGGGTACTAGAAGAATTGGGGAATTCCATGGGGAAACACTGGGTGAGATTATTTTATCTTTGATCATTTGTTCCACCTGTCCATTAATTTCCTTTTTATGGACCTCTGGTAGCCTGTATTGTTTTGTATTTACTGGAGGTTGGCTGGGGTCTGTTATTATTTTGTGCTTCAATACATTAGTATGTGTTAGGCTATCCCCGGGTAGTTGAAATACGCCATCATATGCCCATAAAATTGCTTCAATCGAAACCCGTTCTTCTGGGTTCAAGTCTGAACTTAACGGTACGGTTTCTATTAATACTTTTTTCCTAACTGTGTTATCTGCGATATTTATTGCATTTATTGCCGATGTTGATTTTACTGTATAGTTGTCCGAATTCTCACACCTCAATCTTATTTTCTCATCTATATTTACTGTAAAGTCATTTGTGTTTAGGGCGGGCACAAATGCGATTCCTTTGTTGACTGATGTTAATGTGTCACCCACATAAACCCCTGGTAAAATTTCCAACTTATTCACTAAAATTTCTCTTTTGGCCGTGGTAGCTACGACCGATATTATTGCTTGGGAACGCCCCATTATAGATAAATTTCCGTCTATGTATATCTGGGTGCGTTTTCCTTCCGTAGTGAGAGGTAAGGAAGCTATTTCCTGCTTATTTCTAAAGAATTTTATGTTTTTGTTGATTGAGTCGGTAATGGTTTTGTTCCATAATTCATCCCTACCAAGTAATCCATCTGCAGGAAGTGTATTCCCTTCCGGTACTACATGCATCTGCAATGCAAGTAGTTTTATGCATGAATGTTGAGCGGTTATTGTTCCCTTTGTCTTAATATTTCCCCCGAATGCTCCTGACAGCTCCTTCGGGTTTGTGAGGTCTATCTGTACGTGTGGTGCTAAGGCTTCTTCTTTCACTAAGGTGGTATCTGCTCCTGTGTCCACTAGGAAGGATAAGTTTCTACCCCGGGCTTCGTTGCAAGTGAAATTAATAAATGCATCATTGGTATCCAATATTTCCTTATTAGTTTGCAACTTCCCGTTTTTGTATGATTTCTGGTTGGCATATATATGTCTTTTGTCATTTTCCGGTATGTAAGTGTGGACGTTTTTACTCCAATGTATCCTATTGCTACATTCTTTGTTTACTATGTGCCCAGTGTTACTTACGAATATACCTTCACTTTTTGATTCTCTTTTAATATTATTGATACCATTGTTATTGGTTATTGTGCTATTGGATGTAAAAATATTCCTTGAATTTGCGGCATCCCAGTCCATTAATTTTGGCTGGGCCGCCTTAAGTTTCCCGAATTCCTTGCAGGGCAGCTTGCCTTCAGATGTCCTATTTCATTGCAGATAAAGCATTTTTGTGGCTCGTATCTTCCTCTTCCTTGATTCATGTTGGTGGTAGCGGATCTTTGATTTATGTGCTGTTGACCGTTTAGCCCGTAATGGTGTTGTTGTTGTCTCTAACCGGTATAATTTCTTCTAAAATATGTATCGTCAGATACTTGTCAATTTGCGGTTCGTAGCGTGTTTTGGCTTCTTGCTTCGTTGCCCAAATCTCTTTGTTGTGGTTTTCTGCAGAACTGATTTTCTGCGTGACCGTTCGTTCTACATATCCTACAAAATAACGATTTTAAACGTTTTCTGCATTCCAACTCATTGTGTCCTTTGATGTTGCAGTAGCCACACCACTTATACTAGTGGCTGTTTTTGGTTTACATAGTAATCCAGGTTCATGTCCGTATTCTCCACAAGCTACGCAGTATGGTGTGTTCACCCTTTGTTCACAGTTTGCTCTGTTGTGGCCCTCTTGTTCACAAAAACTGCACTGCGTCAAAACGGTGATAGCGTTTATTGTAACTTGGTTGTCTCCAAACAGGTGTTCCGCTTACTCTGCTATTTGAGTTAGCTTCTGCAAGCCCTCGCTCTCCTGGCCAATAAACCTGGTCTTCAGCGCTTGGTTTTTAAGACCCTTTATAAAGCTTTTTACCACTATTCTTTGGAAGTCTTCAAATATAATCCTTCTACCACCTTCCTCGCTCCATTCAGTTGTTATTATACTTTGGGCTTCATTTAGCAGTGCTTCCAGTCGACTACCAAATCTGCCCACTGATTCCTTAATTCCTTGTTTGCAGGAGATTATGAGTTCTCCTATTTGGTCCAAAGTTCTTCTTTTCAAGTACCCTTTTTTTATTGCATTACACAATGCGTCTATAGTGCTGAATGTTTGTGGTGCTATCGTTATGTATGCTGGTCCCATTAATCGTAGTTTCAGGCATTTTATAAGTCCGGTATTGTGATTCCATTTTCCTCTGACGCTAGTTATCGTTCCACTAATTTGCATCCTTGGATGAACCTAAAAACTTCCGACGTTAAGTCTTGTCCTTCGGTGCCAAAAAATGTGGGGACGATATTGTTTACTACTTTTGTAATGCTTGAAATTGCAGGCATTTTGTCCACCTTTGTAATTCTTTTACAAGGCTCTCTATCCGCTGTTATTGGTGATAACGGGTACTTTCTAATAGATTCCCGAGCTTCTTGCAGGTATTTGTAGAATTCTTTCTCAAGATGAACCATCTCTAGTCTTAGTTCTCGAAATTCCTGCTCGAATTCTGTTAAATCGGCGAATTTTCTTTTGACAGTTTCTGTCGTATACCCCCTATTTACTGTTTTCTTTGCGTTCGTAAGTAAATTTTTTACTTTATTCAATAGTTTTACTCCTTCTTGAGTTTTTGTGTTTTCTTGTTTCTGAATTTCTTGCTGTTTTGGGACTGTTACTGATGGTATTACTTCTGTGGTATATGATAAGCTCGTGACTGTTACTTGCGGGTTAACTGAAGGAGTTGGCGAACGAGATCTATAAGCAGTGCTTAATTCTCTTTTTGCGTTTGACAACGCAACTGATAACCTTTGTATTGTGTCGTCCTTTTCACTGACGATATGTTTTAAATTTAACCGTTTTTCAATCTCCTTTTCACTGATTCCTTTCTGCCGTAGCTGTGCTCTAAGTTCCTCGTTTTCTGCAACCTGTTTGTCCAGTAACTCACGCGTAAACTCTATTTGAGTCCCTAGCTTCTTGTTATATTTTTCTAAAATTGTTTTTGTTTCCTCTAGCTCCTTTATTCGGTTTCCTAATTTTTCTGATTCATTGTTGTTTAGTTGGCTGACTATGTCTAAGACGTATTGCACTTCTTCTAGCTTTGTTAGTTTATTATATCTTATTTTATCCTGATGTTCTTGTATAAATTCTCGATTTGTATTCAATTTCCGGAGTTCTGACCACGCATGTACCTGTAAACTGTCTACGTTGTAGTTGTAATCCTTAATTTTATCTATCAGTCTGTCTGTTTCTTTTTGTGTATTGTCCATCTAGTAATTTATTTTAATACGAACCATCTTTTTGTCTCTGCCTCCTTCTTCCTTCAGTATTTTTGTTTACTGCAACCAAACTTCCTCCCGGGATTACTTCCGCCACAAGGTATTATTATTTCCACCACTTATGACATATACTTCCATTCAAAAGGCGTACCAGAATGTGGATGCTTAAGACCTTTAGATAATCTTTGTATTGGCTGTGGATTCTTTAATTTTTATTTGTAGCTTCTGTGTTCCACTTTTGGAAATTTAATGTTGCTTGTTAACAAAAATTAGTGCTTTACCGGCTGCGCCAATTGTTGTGGGTTCGTGGGGTTGATTGGGTTTTAATTAAGAGCGTCTTTTTTTTATTTTTTATTAACCTGGAGGGTCCCTTAGGAATCGCAGGTGTTGTTTATTTTATTGTCTTTTCTGCTGTTTGCTATAAGCTTACAAAAATCACTCTGGTAGGTTTTGTCTTACAACTAACTATTTATACTAAATAATTATAACTTACATATTATATTATTGCTACCTAGACAGTTTTCCTTTATAACGAATTTACATATTATTATTATTATTATTAATGCTATCTAGACTGATATTTTAGTTGTCTTGCCCAATTGCAACATCAGCATTGCACAATTTATTATGAATGTAACATTAGCCAAGTTAATGAACTGACTAATGCTACGTTAGCAAATTAGTGCAATGTGTAGGTAGGAGGGTTGTTCACTTTGATTCACAACAGTCCATTAACTCATCTGTCTTGAGAGAACGGATGACTACGCTGACATCTTCGGAGATTCCTTTACATTTGAACAAAATCGTTTTCTGTAAGAAAAACTAACTTGAAACATTTTACACATATATATAGTTTTAAAATACTTACTACTGCCATTGCGAAATCTGGTGATTTAATTTTTTCCTCAATACTATCTACTTCTTCCGCCGTTTTCATAGGAAATATTGAGGCCACCTCGTCAAGAGTTCTGTCGCTTGTTTCGCCTGTCATTCGGCACACAGAGCTTTAAATTTTTTTCACGGATACCTTACATTCCACAAGGGTATCGCTTTGAGCCTTGAACTCTGCTTTTGGAAGTTTAAACATAAATTAAAAAAGGGGAAATGATAATGCTGTTCAACAATATGTACTTACATTTGCCTCCGAGCGCTCAAGTTCTCGAGCAATTATTGCTTGGTTTTCAGTTAGTGTAGCCTGACCGTTGCTGAGGAGCTTCTGCGTTTCCACAATAACCTTTTGCTTTGGCATAAAAAAATACATACGAGTACGATTAAAATGTAAAAAAAGGATGTGTTTAAAAGTAATAATTTTATACTTACGCCTTCCTCAACTTTTTTGAGACGGTCTTCAATTTCTAAAATGGCCCTATGTCCTTCCAAGATTTTTTTTAACGTGTCTTGAAGTTCTAAAATAAATAATCTTTGTTCAAGTATACGCTTCGTTAAAATAATTACTTGATTTAATTTACCTTGGCTATTTTCCGTCCGCGGTAATACTGACTGATTGGCTAAAAGTGAAAACAAAGAATATAAGTTTATGGATGAATAAAAATTTTAAAGGAGGTTTTTTTCCTTACCTTGTTGTTTACGCTGCGAAAGCTCAAGAGCTTCTTCAAAAATATTTTCTGAAACATCCATGTATAATTTTTATTATTATATAGTTATGTATATGATAATAATAATATGATCATTATATGGTTGTGTGACGATCATATTATTATTATTACATAGCATTTTTATTCTTATATATTTTAATTTTTAAAACATTATTATATGTTATTATTTTATTATATGTTATTAATTTATTATAATATTATTAATTATATTGTTATTATTAATTATATTGTTATTTATTTTAGCTAGAGTGACTTAGTAATAGAATTCGTGGAAAATATTATGCAGAAGAAGTATAAGGAGAAATTTGCTACTAGTCGGAATACAAAAATACTTAAATAGTATGTCTTCTTTTCTAATATTAACCACCACTGTTGTAGAATTTTGTTCGGCTTCCTAACAATTTTTTTCATGTGGTGCATATAATTCTCAAATCTATATGCTGAAAAAGAATAAAATGGCCCATATTGTCTAACACAATCCGCTAAATGCAATAACCCATGAACATTAAAACTTACTAACTCATCGCCGTACAATGTGCCGAAAATATTAACGAAGTCCTCCAAAACTTTCTGAGAAATGTCTACCATTTCTCTGCTCAATCTATCAGTAGATAAAAGTCTAATACCACAATGCAGAATCAAAAAATGATAGAACTGGTCATCACTTACATTGTCTTTTAGAATAAAAATTCCAGTGTAGAGCAAAAACTGCCTAAATTCTGTCGACTTCCAATTATTTAATTCATCCAGAGTTCTTGGGGTACGACAAAACTCCGACGGAACGTGTTCAGCGACAAAAGTAAGGTTTTTGTTAAGGTTTTCAGTATTTCCCTAAGTAATTAAAAGCCTCAATAATTTCTTAGTAACTCCCAAGTCTACTAAATGCATAGAGTCTAGAGGAAACTGTGAAACCATCCCAAACTCTGTTTCTTCCAAAATGCTTTTATTTTCTCTAAAGTTTTCTACATGATGATAAGGACTTATTCTGGTACAAAATGATGAATCCGTTCTTAACGTACTGACTTTTTTAGAAAAACATATTCTTTTTTCTTTATATGTACCTTCTTGACAACATTTTGGACAATAATTTTTACTATTGTGAGATGCAGTACCTGTAACAAAAGCCTTTGCTGGAGAATCACAAATAAACGAACGAACTTTAAAGCGCAATAATTTCTGACCAGTGCCTACTTTAATACCATTTTCCTTAAGATCCTTTACAAAAATCAGCCATAAAATGGTTTATACATTTTGGCTTCTTTAATCCAGAGAAACAAGCGATTAAAAAGGGACTACTATGAGCACAATCTGCAACTTTTCCAAGAATGGGCCACAAAACTCTGTTGGAACTCTTAAAAAGTTTAAGGCCATCGACGCCAACATCAATAGAAACCTCCTCTTGTTCCTGCAAGTAGTCAAAGGAATGTGAAGTAAAGTATTTCTGAATACCTAGATATAAAAACTCTCCCACAGCAATGTTTGAAATTTTTATCTTCTTTCTACTGGTACTCAAAACAGTTTTAGCAGACAACGGTAAATCTTCCACTCCTATTTTCTTCAAAGTGCACAATAAATCCTCTAAGGCATTTTGAGAAATTTTATTTCTAACTGCCCACGATTTTAACTCCTCGCATTTTTTCTTCCTATCTAAATTGCCGACTCCACCTTCTACATTATCAATCTCCAATATCGAAACATCAGCTTTGAATGAACCTCCTGATTCTGCTTTGGAATAATCGCCCGATAACTCATCTAACATAACTTCACCCCCAAAAAAACCTGTTGATGTGGATGGGACTGCGTCAAAAGCTGTCACTTCTCTTACCTTCTGCATATTATTTTCAACACATTCACTACTCGCACTCAAGGCCAAGCTTTGATATTTTTTTATTTTGGACTCAAAGATCCTTTTTTCTTTAATAAGACAATTTTGTCGTTTCTTCATCTTATCTTTTCTTTTGCTTAATTTTTTTCACAAATTTGTTTTTTATTTTAATTTGGTTTTTTTTTTATTTTAAAAACTTTTTTAGTTGGTAATTTTTTTGTTTATAATTGTTTTTTGGTTTATATGTCTATGTTTTTTGTTTGTTATTTTTCGCTCTAAACCAGGACACACTGATACAGGTAGGAGCGATAGCCCATACGGTTATTTGGTTTTTGGGAGAAATTCTAGTACAAACGTCAAAATTTCTTTACATATTTACATACATACAAAACTTAAGAGCAAATGTAAAAACAAACATGTATATTTTGTTTTTGTACTTTTTCGTTTTGCTTTGCTCTACACAATTAATTGTGACGTTTGATTTAGAATTCACAAAAACAAAATACATGTAGGTTTTTATTTTTGTAAAACCGCTCCTACCTGTATCAGTATGCCCTGCTCTAAACGTCCTCAAATTTATTTTATTAAATTTTATGTTTTCTGTGGTTTTTAATTTTAGTTATAAACGCTTTGTAGATGCAATTGTCGCAAACGCAGAACATAAAATGTAGAATTTGACAAATGTATTCTAGTACACGGGTATTCACAAAAATAAATATATCATTTACAATTTTAACGGAAAAAATGCAACCCTGTACCACTTAATATAACATGCAGTTATCTCTTTTGTTCTAAATATTTGTTCGTCTGTAAAAAATGTTTACCTGATCTGCTCACTCCACAACAGTGGATGATGTAAATATGATCAGAGCTGATCTAAAAGGTGATGAGAATATCGTCAGAGTTGGCTTCAGTTCTGATGTAAATACTGTCAGTAAAATTTTGTGTATAAATGTGTTAGTTAAAATATGTTTTGTATGTGTTAGTTTCCATCAGCATGTTCTTGTAGGGCAAAAACTGATGTTGACATGCCTTTGTGCCTTGGAATATTTATCATGTCTTTCTGAGATTTAAATTAAAATTTCGAACTATTAGCCTATAGAATCTTAATTCAATTTAATATGAAATCTTTTTTGTACATAAAAGTTTTGTTAATAAAACAATTTTTTCTGAACGAAGAATAAAATTGAAAATTAAACATAAAACAAGTAAAAACTTTATATTCGACCGGCTCCAAATATTTAGTAAGTGGTGGAACAGAGTTTCTTTATATAATATCGCACGTTGACGACCACTAAAAGGGGCGGAATTCAAAAATAGACATTCAGGTCTGATTTTACGGTTTCCGGCGTGTTTTTCATTTTTCGAAAACTCGAGAAAACAGCTGACTTTTTATATTTGTTTATTTTTTGGCACTCTAAATTAAAATAAAAAGTGAAAATTCAGTAATTAAAAATGCCGGGGTCTACTATACTAGCCGTAATTGATCTTAGAAAACAGCATTTAAAAAATGAGCATGTTAAAAAACGTCATTTACGGGACTTATCAAATCCTATGGATACAAGCGAAATAAATGCTATGTAGCATAATAACGAAGTTGCCACTGTTTTTCGTGATTGAATTTACACACATTTTGCACTTACTTATTTCTAAATTTGCACAAAAATTATTAATTTGTTAACTATTAATAAAATTTTTTTGATAAAAATAACACTATTTTGTCTTTTACAAATGTAACACTTTGTCAACCTCAGCAATATCTTCGAAAAAATTAACCAACTGAATGCTAAAGAGAAGAAGTATATAAATCACGAACAATTGTAAACAAAGCAAATATATTTTTATTAAATATGCAGTGTTCTTAGAAATTTGTTCAAATTTATGTTTTAATGTGCTTAAAATCTTACATTATAACGAAAATAAATAAAAAACACATCATATTACACATAAAATAACATTTTTAATAAATTCAAAACGAATTTCTTAGAAAAAATGACCAAGTGATTTCAAATAGGTAGGCATTTAGTAGAACACCTTTTGCGTAATTTGAAATTACTTTGGCAAAAAGTGATTTTCAGAACACCCCTGAATATCGCGTTTTCCACAGAGGAACGTATGGGCATTGCTAGACCGTCTTAAATTTCATCACTGATCAAGAATATATATACTTTATGGGGTCCATTTCTCTTTGGAGGTTATTAAAACTGTATTTTGGCGGGTCGCTCTGGCAAGGGCTGTGGGGAAGACATTTCAACTTTGTCAAAAAACTCTAAAAATAAATGTTTGGGATAATTATATACAAAATATTAAACTGTATGAATATTTATTTTATTTTTCATTTTGCCTTATATGTATAAAGATGTAGAAAAATAAAATAGATTCATATCGAATATAATTTATTTGTTGGGTTAGTTTTGTATGAGTTTCAAGGTCTACTGTGCTTATTCTGTTGTGATTTTTGAAAATAGTTTGTAATTTACAAATTGTGAATTCTCAGATGGTTTTCAGAAGTATGTGCATAAGATGAGGGTTTTAATTTTTCAAAAGTGTTGTTAAAGTCTACTGATGATTTGGTAAAGCACCAATGAAATGCATATAGACATTACTTGACCACCAACAAATAAATTTCATACAAAATTTAAAATTTTTTTTTCTCTTTTTGATAGGGTCATTTAGGGGGCAAAATAGGAGGAGGGGTTAGGGCAGAGTAGTACCAGGTTTCGTCTCAGCTTCGTCATTAAAGCTTAAAAATGTTATTTTTAAGGAATGTAGGCTTAAGTAAAACAATTTGTTAAATTTTTATGCTATTTTTGCATATAATAAGGCCCACTAAAGTGAGCGGGGTCCAAAAATTATTATTTTTTATTTTATGGCTCCAAGTTTAAAGCGTTGGACCGTATTTGGCATACAAATATATCATTTGCTTAACAAAATAACCAAAAAACTTTAAAAATTGTGTTGCTTTTTCTGGGTTGGTTTAGTTCTTCTTAGGGGAACTTTTTTCCCTCTTGCCCGATTTAGCCCATCTCCGAACTCGTCCTGCTCTAAGCTTCAAAATATATTTATACCAAATTTCAAGACTCTAGCTCTTTTCGTTTGGACTGAATCGTGATTTCCACAGACGGACATGCTCAGATCGTCTTAGATTTCATCACTAATCAATAATATATATACCTCATGGGGTCTGAGATGGATATTTCGATGCGTAACAAACGGAATGACAAAATGAATACGAGTATACCCTCCAAATTATTTTTTGGAGGGTAGAAAAATAGATGTTTGACTGTTGACATGTTAGAACAATTTTCGGTTTGGCCGAAGTTGAAGATGTTAGCTCTCTTTATTTGGTCTTTTAATTTATTTTCTAAATGTTTTGTGTCTTTTGATTTGATGTAAGCGTTTTTTTTAACGTATGCTAAAAATGTATAAGTGTGTTTGCACGTATAGAAACTCATTTATAATATAAATTCACAACCTTTTCACAATCTTGTGCAAATGGTCTTGCGTTATTGCATTTGCAAATTGAGATAGTATTTGAGCATTAAAATGTATTTTGTTGCTGTAGAGTACAATTATTTTGCAATTGCAATGATGAAAGACAATTTGCACAAGATTGTAAATAGGGCTTATAATTTTTTTTTTCATACAAACCATCTCCTGAAAATTTCGAATTGTATAAAAAAAAAATCAGCCAAATCACTCCAGCCGTTCTCACGCCATTACATTACATACGTGGACCATTTCATTTTTATATATATAGATAGATTGAATTTAGATTTATAGACTCATTGCTCGTAATTTGTTTTAAGTCTCAGAGAGACATGGTAAATATTCAAGGCACAAAGGAAAGTTAACATCAGTTTTTAGTTATTCAACTTACACAGCAGAGCAGAACAGCTATTTTCGAAAGCCGCAACACTTTCATCATCAGTGCTCATGTGTATTGTGTTTGTCACCACTTATTAGGTGGCTTAGTTGAATTATTAGGAAATAGAATCCGAGAACTGTATCAAAGTGATGTTAACATATTATTGTTTTTAATACCCATGTTATTTTGTAATATATTTTGTTTATAACATATTTGAAATTTTTGAAAGAATATCATTCAAAACAGAAATACAAAAAGAACCTGTCTTTAACTGTAAAATTTAAACTTTTTTTTGATATATTTAAACTTTTTTTAAATATTAAAGTAACTAAATAACACAAATTTGTTTCAAACTACAGCATTCGATATCGATCAATATTTGTATTTAAATTGTATCGATCGATATCGAATGCGGTAATTTGGCCACTGTTCTTTCATCATCGAAAACTTACATCAATGTAGGATGGTGTAGCATTTTTATGGTCACTGCTGTCTAAAGCTAAGATCACACTATCGGCGCAATGTACCGATTTTCGTCGGCTCACTGCAATAAAGTCATAAGTACTAAACCAAAATCAGAGTGAGATCGTGGCTATTGCGGGAGGGATAAAATGGTTGAAGGAAATCGATAAAAGACTACCGGTTCGTATATTCACGGATAGTAGGAAGGTCATTGAGGCCCTAAGGAATCATGTGGTTCAATCTCGGTGTGTACTACAGTGCAAGGATGAGATTAACTCATACACGTACTGTGGAGGCATAGAGATAATATGGATTCCAGGACATCAGGGGATACCTGGAAATGTTGAGGCAGAAAGGCTAGCAAAGATGGGAGCATTAATAGCGAACATCACACTAGATAGTCCGAATCCATTTCAGGTTTTTAAGAACGAACTAAAGCGATGGGCTATAGAATTGCATACAGGAGATTGGCAACACTCTACCGTAGGTAGGGTGACTAGAATTTTATGGGGGATATAGATGTTAGTAGGACAAAGGAGGTCCTAACATTGAGTAGGTCAGCACTACGGAGGTTGGTTAATTTAATAACAGGACATACAGAGTTAAGGACTCACCTGGCACGAATGAGTATCGTTGGCGATATAACATGCAGGGCTTGTCAGGAAGAGGACGAGACACTGGAGCACTACTTGTGCTACTGTGCAGCTTTTAGCCAAGTCAGAAGACAAACATTTAATCAGGAGATTATACAGGAGATGGAATTTCTTAGGGGCTCTAATTGGAAAGATTTAAGGAAGTACATTGAAGAAACTAGGTTCTTGACGTAATCAAACTCAGAGGTTTCCATGGTATCGGTGGAGGCTCCCTACAGTAGAATGGGAACTCCTTATTACAGAGCGGACAACAGGCCTATGAGGCCTTAGTGTAATCCAGGACGGATTGGGGTGCTTATGCCCCTCTTTTCAGCCTAACCTAACCTAACTTTGATAAAATATCTGACAGTAATAATTAGATTTTGAGTCAATGATTTCATTTCATCATAATGGGCTAAAATTAAAAAATAAGCGTATACTCGTACGTTATTAAATTCTTCTGGTTTCTTGACCTCGTTTTAATTATTATTGTATTCTGATATTTTTAAGCTTAATTAATTAATTTCCTAAAGTAGTCACACAAAGGAGCGACGAAATATTAAAAATTCAATTAAAATAAAGAGACCTTAAGCTCGTACATTATTGTACAATTCAATTATAACACAGTGCAGCACTAAAATATTGAACCAATTAAGACCCCCAAAATCTAAAAGCTTATGATGGTAGAAGAAAAACCATATCTGGGTTTTAAATTATTAGCTAAGGTTTTTTTTAAATCTTTTTTGAAGTTTCCTACTGGGGGTGGATTTTAGCACAATTTTAAAAAACCATGTACTGATTCTTAAGCCTATATCTCGTGAACTATTCGAAATATCGCCTTTCTCTCTTCAGCAAATTTTTACCTCTTAATGAGATCTAAAAATTTTGAGTTAAAATAAAAAAACCAAGAAAATCTTACTCAAAACAGCAAAACTGTAAAAAAACGTAAAATTTCTTCATAGATTTTTATTGTTGGTGATGGAATATACGAGTATAAGGACATATTTTGAAATAGATACTTAGAAAAATTTACGAGTTTGAACATAAGGAATGAAAGATAAGGACACTTCAAATCTTTTTAAATATATATTGAACTTTACTCGTCGCCTTCGGAGCTAGACTCATCATCTGAAAATGGTCGGAAACGTTTCGCTAACTTTATTTTCGTATGAAAATACTATATGGCTAAACCATCATACTTCCCCAAGCATCGCATCTATTTTTTTCTCTTTGAACCACTTTTCCATCGGGAAAGTTACTTGCTGGAAGTGCTCACCTTGGTCATCAGATTCTGTTGGCAATTGTTTTTCGAACTCTGCCAAATGATTATTTAAAACGTTCAATATATATTTTAAAATACTTGAAGTGTCCTTATGCTCGTATATTCCATCATCAACAATAAAAATCTATGAAGAAATTTAAAATTTTTTTTTACAGTCTTGCTGTTTTGAGTAAGATGTTCTTGTTTTTTTTTTTGATTTTATGTCAAGGCAAATTTTTTAGATCTAATTAAGAGGTAAAAATTTGCTGAAGAGAGAAAACCAATATTTCTAATAGTTCACGAGATATAGACTTAAGAATCAGTACATGTTTTTTGAAAATTGTAATAAAATCCACCCCCAGTAGGAAACTTCAAAAATGAATTAATAAAAAACCTTAGCTAATAATTCAAAACCCAGCTAGGGCTTTCCTCCTTCCACCATAAGCTTTCAGATTTTGGGGGTCTTAATTGGTTCAAGATTTTGTAATGAAACAGTTTTAACGAGCTTAAGATTATTAAAATCGTCATATAATCCTGGCACCGATGGAATTCCTACCTGTATTCTCGAAAATTGTACAGATGTTTTATGTAGTCCACTTACTAAAATCTTTAATAAGTCTATTAAATTATGTTATGTACCGCCCGAATGGAAAAAATCTTTTATAATCCCTATCTTTAAAAATGGCAGTAAACTTGAAGTATCAAACTATGTATGGGGGAATTGCTAAGCTAAATGCCATACCTAAACTATTAGAAAAAAATCTTAACTGATAGCCTACCACACCAAATTTCTTCGGAATATCTCCTTTTCAACACGGCTTTTGTAAATCACGCTATACAACAACTAATATTCTTGAACTTACTACTATGGTAAATGACGGGTTTTTAAAAAACATGCAAACGAATGCTATCAATACTGATAAAGTAAACCACCAAATCCTACTTCACAAATTATCACATATGGGATTTGGTTGTACAGCTATAAATTGGCTGTATTCATATCTATCTAATAGAACTCAACAAGTAAAGTTCAGAAATGTTATTTCAACTGACATCGAAGTTCCCTCTGGTGTTTCACAGGCAAGTCATCTTAGTCCCTTACTGTTTACGTTATTTATAAATGACTTGCCTTCTGCTATTCTAAAGTACTAATGTATGCTGATGACGTCAAATTATTAAGGACTTGTAAAGAATCTAGTGTCCAACTTTTACTTCAGGCTGATATTGATAAGCTTTCCGAATGGTGTGAAATCAATTTAATGGATTTAAATCATAGATGATCGACCTTCTCTTGCCCTATATATAACGCGTTATAGGAAAGCAAGAAAAATAACATATTCTGCTTACGTCGCAAACAAATACATATGTATACGAAAAAAAAAATGTTGTGAAGGGCTTGTTGCTACTACTCGTATGTTTTGCATTTATAATTGTATTTACTGTATATAAAACAATATTTTTATTTATTAGCATCGGCCTGATAAAAATTGTATTTATTTTGTACACTCGTTTATAATAAACGTTTATTTCAAATAAGTATATATTATCTTATCCAGATCTATATGACCTGGGTACTCTTTTGTTCTTACGTACTTTGCTTAGAATTATTTTCATTGTAGAATATGCTGCTTCGCAATTATTATGTGGTACCAAACATTGAATACAATTTGTAGATATCTGTCTTGAATTTTTTTGATAAACAGAAAGTGATTCAAAAGCATTTCCACCTCTGTTAAAAGTAAGCAGAGGGTTTTCTCTGCGCCACACACAAGCGCAACTGTGTTTATGTAGTAGTGCACATCACTGATTTAAATGTTAAAAACTGCAAGCATGTCATTCTACAGATTAAATAAACTGGATTTTTGCTATCATCTTAATGAAAGGCCCATGGAGAATGTAAATAATACTATGGATCTTGGTATTTTGTTAGATCGCAAGCTAAACTTGCGCGATCACATCGAGCTTACTGTTAACAAAGCTAGCGGTGTCTTTGGTTCTATGAAACGTTGGTCTAAAGAATTTTCAGATTGTTGTGGCTACAACTTGAAAGTGGAGCAGTCATGCCTAATGTAGAAAGCAGTCACTGCTGACAAATGTATTACTTTTAATAAAACACTATTTGTTTCAGTTGAAATTATGTATTTAAAATCAAATATTATACATGGTGCAATAAACAAAACTAAAATTCAATTCACAGAAACTAAAACAATAAATATAATTAAAACAAAAATACAATTTACAAAACAAAATAAAATAGTTAAAACTAAAATATAATAAACATAATACAAATATTTAAGTAATCATATTGAGCTTGAGGCCTTATTTTATAAAATAATAATATGAAAATAACAGTTATTTATTGATCAGACCTCGTATGTTCTAATTATTTTAGCCTGTAATTTATAGTTTATAATATAGTAAATAATAAGATAATAACTTTAAAAACTATTGTTTATTTGTTTTTCAATATTTCGATATCCTGTGGATATCTTCTTCTATAATACTAAAATTTTGTTGTTGTTAATTAATTATAATCAAGAAGAAGATATCGAAATATTGAAAAACAAATAAATAATAGTTTTTAAAGTTATTATCTTATTATTTACTATATTATAAATTATAAATTACAGTCTATAATAATTAGAACATACGAGGTCTGATCAATAAATAACTCTTATTTTCATCTTTCGTGACTTACGTATGTTCGATTATCGCATTTTTTTTTTTGTTATGTTGGTACGCATGTCTGTTATATATGTATGTTGGTAATATCAGCCATTTTGGATTGTCAGTTTGTTTTTGACAGATAAAAAGGTTAGTCGTGCTTTGGTGTGCTCTTCGATTTTTCAGTATTCGAAAAAATGAATCAAGAAAAGTTTTGTGTAAAAAATTAAATTAAATGCGCAAGGACATTTGAAATGTTGACTGTGGTGTTTGGTGAGTCTAATTTAAGCAGAACACAAGTTCAATTGTGGTATAACCGGTTTCAGGAAATAAAAGAAAAAAAGAAAAATCGAAACAGGAGCTGTTGGCGATACCCAAAAGCGCGTTACAGAAGTGTTTCGAGGATTGGAAAAAACGCTGGCATAAGTGTGCTAGATCTGAGGGGTATTCCTTTGAAGGACAAGATAGTTATTGATGAATAAATAAATACTTTATTTTTTTATCAGACCTCTACGTTTATTTTTTTGATCAGACCTCGTATATGTACATAAAAAAATTAAACAATTAAAAACGTTATATTTGACCGGGTCGAATCTTAAATACCCTCCAAATATTTAGTAAGTAAATTTAAAATGTTTAACTGTATATTCGCGGGGTCGCTCTGGCAAGGGCTGCGGGGAGACATTTCATCTTTGTCATAAAACTCTAAAAACAAATGCTTGGGATAATTATATAGTACAAAATTTAATTTTTTTTATAGGGTCATTTAGGGGGCAAAGAAGGAGGAGGGGATAGGCCAGAGTGGTACCAGGTTAAGTCTCAGCTTCGTCATTAAAGCTTAAAAATGTTATTTTTAAGATATGTAGGCTTAAGTAAAACAGTTTGTTATATTTTTAAACTATTTTTGCATATAATAACGCCCACTAAAGGGGCCGGGGACCAAAAATTATTTGTTTTTATTTTATGGCTCCAAGTTTAACGCGTTGGACCTTCTTTAATATAAAAATATATCATATGCTTAACAAAATTACAAAAAACGTTAGAAATTATGTTGTTTTTTAGAGGTTGGTTTAGTTCTTCTTAGGGGAACTTTTTCCCTCTTGCCCGATTTAGCCCAACTCCGAACTTAACCTGTGCTATCCTTCAAGATATATTTATACCAAATTTCAAGAGTCTATCTCTTTTCGTTTGGACTGAATCACGATTTCCACAGACGGACGGACATGCTCAGATCGTCTTAGATTTCATCACTGATCAAGAATATATATACTTTAGAGGGTCTCAGATGGATGTTGTGAAGCATTATCAAACATCCCTCCTACATATACTTTGCACTAATTCGTTGGCGCAGCAGTAATGTACATTCAACTTAAATACTGCTTGCGTTAACGAATGGTGCAATACTGTTGTATTATTTAGGTCAATAGAAAATAGCTTAATTGCAATATATTATTTTATAGTTAATTTTAAGAAAGTATAAATAGCTAGTTCTAAGTTAGTTAAGCACAGTTGTAGTAAACCAAGTTCCAATAAAGAACCTGCGAATCCCACAAGACCCTCCAGGTAAAAAGAAGTAACTATTGCCCTTTTTAATACTACACTACAACATGGATATTTCGCTACGTTACAAACGGAATGACAAAGTGAATATACCCTCCATATTCTTTTTTGGAGGGTATAAAAAACCAAAATAATAAGATTAAAACAAATATATAAAAGAATACAATAATAAAATAAGAATATAAGAAATTTAAGAAACGAATACATAACATAACAAAAATACAAAAACACATAAGTAAAAGAAGAATAAAATACATAAAGAATAAAATAGATAAAAAACAAACTTAATTAATTTTTTTTGCCTCACATACTTCTTTTGTTTTAATCTGTGGTGAGCACGTTGTACCGCCTTTCTTATACTCTTTTCAAATTCCAAAATAGTTTGTTAGGGAAAAACATCTGAAATTTAGGGAAGGATTAATATATATATATATATATATATATATTTTTTTTTTTTTTTTTTTTATGGACGTAATGATAGCAACTATCAATAGTGGCCCCACGACAACTTCACTAGCACCACCCTGGGACAGCTTTGGCATTTCATCAGGGTGGGTAGTATTATCAGTATTATTCCTACGTCCTCCTTAGTTCCTAGGTAAGGAGGTTCGGAACTGATGCGCATATTTAATCGTCAGTAGCTAACGAATCCTAAGACGTACTAACTCTCCTACGAATCTGTGCTAATCTGCGAAGTTCTATTAGAACAAGCTGTACAAAACTACACACTCTGGTCCAATTCAATAAGGATTCCAGCATGGTCGGAATAATATTCTCCGGGCTGATCATACGCCCCAAGCCTTCCTCTAAATACGACCTCCAGTTGCTGAATCGTGAGCAGACAAAGACGACATGCTCAGCATCCTCAACCACATTCCCACCACAGTGTGGACAGAACGGAGAGTCGTCGTGCTTAAAACGAAATAGATATGACCTAAAGCAACCATGTCCAGACAAGAACTGTGTTAGGTATTTTTTCCATCTTCCCTTTTCAGTGGTTGACCACCGTTCTTGCCATTTTTGCATACATAAATCAGAGTTATCCCTATTCATGATTTCTAAATCGATAGGGATCATACCCGCAATGATAAAAGCCGCCTCGTCCGACACTGTCCGAAATGCACTACATACTCTTAAAGCAGCTAGCCTATACACAAGGCATACCAGCCCCACATATGTGGAATATCTAAGTGAGTCTGACCATACCGGGTGTGCATATAGGATAATGCTCCTTACTACTCCAGCGAGCAGTTTCCTCTGAAGATACTTTGGCCCTCTCGTGTTTGGCATGATCCGAGATAGCGCCAAACAGGTCCCTGATGCTTTGGATGCTATATATCGCAAGTGCTCGCGAAAAGATAGCCGTGTGTCAATCATCACACCCAGATATTTCAGAAATGCCTTTGATTCTATGGAACAGGTGCCAACATTGAGGGTAATAGTTTCCCTAGCCTTACGACTACTAATCAAAACCGCTTCGGTTTTATGATCAGCTAGAGTCAATCCCATTGCAGTGATCCAGGACTTTACTAATTGTACGCTGGCATTTGCAATGGTTTCTGCCTCCAGCAATTCCTTAGCTTCACACACCAGCGCTATATCGTCTGCGAATCCCACAATCTGCACTCTCTCAGGTAACCTCAACCTTAGTACTCCATCGTACATTACGTTCCACAACAATGGTCCAAGTATCGATCCTTGGGGAACACCACCACTAATCCTACGTTTCCTTATACCCGCATCTGTACTATAGATCAATTCCCTATACCGGAAATAATCCTGCACTATCCCTATCAGATATTCTGGGATGTCCAATCGAGTTAGAGGATTAACAATATGCACCCAGCTCGCTGTGTTGAACGCGTTCTTCACATCCAGCGTCACAACTACACAGTACTCCTTTGTGCCATTCCTCCAACTCCTGCCATAGATAGTCCGTGCAGCAGTTTCTACTACCACGTTTATAGCATCCACTGTTGACCTCGCCCTCCTGAAGCCAAATTGGTTGTCTGATAGACCATTTCTGTCATCAACGCAATTCCCAAGTCTTCGGCAGATCACACCCTCTAGCAACTTCCCACATGTATCTATCATACACAGTGGCCGATAAGATGAGGGATCATCTAGGGGTTTATTGGCTTTTGGTATTAATACCAACTTCTGCCTCTTCCATCTTGTTGGAAAAATTCCCCTACCTAAGCATGTATTCACCATTCTTAAGAACTGCTCGGGACAAAGCCTGACGGCCTCCTTTAATACTATATTTGGAATGCAGTCGAGTCCAGGTGCCTTCTTGTCTCTAAACCTAGAGACAACGTCCTCAATCTCAGCTATTGTAACCGGGGGAAAATTTAATATATATATATATATATATATATATACATATATATATATATATATATATATATATATATATATATATATGTAAAATATTTATTAGTTTTATTACTTTAACTACTAATATTACTTTTTTATTTTATTATTAATAAGAAAAATCATGGAAAAGGTGGTGCAAAAGAGGTATAAAAAGAAATTTATTATCTAGAGGAATAGAAAAATATTTATGGTCTATATCTTCCCTCTTGGTTAAGATAGTTTCACTACCTAATTCACTTGTTACGACTATGCCTAGATCAGAAAAAGACCTAAAGGGTTGCTTAAAAAAGTTTTCAGTTTTTCGGAAAACTTTGCACTTGAACTCTTCCGATTCATTTCTTTTGCCGATTATTTGCATGGGACTCCACTTTTTGCTGAAGCAGAAACTATATTTTTCCTTTTTAAGATCTAGTGAAAAACTTCCAAGCTTGCAACCATTTCGGGATATAGGATTTCGACCTTGCCTTTCTTGGAGCCTATGAGAAATTTGTTGCAAAATTTTGTTGAGCTTTTTATCAATTTTTTTAATATATTGCATATAGTTTTCGGACTTATATGCCGAAAAAGAATCTAGTTGCCCAAATTGTTTAACACAATCTAATAGGTGCAATAACCCATGGACATTAAAACTGACTAGCTCCTTACCATATAAAATACCGAAATAGTTTACGAAGTCTTCTAATAGTTTTTGGGAAATATGTGCCTCTATTCTATGCGACTTTTCACTAGACAAAAGCCTTATAGCACAGTGTAATAATAAGTAGTGGTCAACTTGAGCAACGTATTAGTAACACCTAAATCAACTAAATGCATGCTATCTATAGGAAACTGAGAAACCATTCCAAAATCTGCATCTTCTAAAACACTCTATTTTTAAATTCTTCCCTATGATGAGATGGATGAGATCTCGATGCAAATGTTTCATCTGATCTAGGAAGTCCGACTTTTTTTGAAAAACACACCCTTCTCTCCTTATATATCTCTTTCTTACAACATTTGGAACAACCATTCTTCCCATTATGAGATACCACACCTGTAACATATGCCCTGGCTGGAGAATCGCAAACGAGCAACTGAACATTGAACCGCATACAGCATTTTTATGACATGAAGTGTCAAATAAGCACATGCATTTGTTTTTATGTATAAAAAGTCGCCATTGAAAATCTTTAGTTACTTGTGAATGTTTATTTTACAATTGTGACACAATTATTTTACAATTTTATTCACTCTGCAAACAAATTAAAGAAAACACCAATAATTTTATAAAACGATTTCTTGGCAAATTATAAACACTCACACCACGGCTGTCAATGTATTATGAATTCTTATAAGATTAATAGAAATAGTATTCCCCTTGGCAGACATTAAAATTAAGATGAAGAAACCCGTTCTCTCATTCTGCCGATGTTCTCTCAAATATTACAAGACTTCCAGAGGGGTTTAGACACGGTCAAAATACTTGTTCACCGTGGTTATAGTGTGAGTGAAAATTTTTTAGTATGCGTGACACCAACGATGCTTGATGGAAAATCGAAAAATTTTTGGCATGCTTGCTGTCACTTGTTATGTGTTAACCCGTCAAGTGCGAACCAATTTTCATTATAATTATATTTTCACTGTGAACAGTTGTCAAAAAAAAATCGGAATTTAACCAAACGAACAGCACAAAATCAAAATGAATGCTTGTTGGGTTACCAAGCATGGTAATATCAATCCCAAAAGCACACGTACACGAATTTAATAGCAAGCATTTTGACCATGTCTAAAGTTAGACTCTAAACCCCTTAACCAAGGTGTGAAAGAAATGTAAAATGGTAGAGCTACGGCAGATGACAGATTTTTGCTCCACCATTACTTAGCTTCAATTGATGTCAAGTTTTTGTGTGCAATTAGTACTCGTTGTGTTTGTATATATGAGCGTTGCTTGTAATTGTGCATGTGTGCAGCACTTTGATGTGTTTTATTCAAAGCAGATTTGCCAGGTACTCTCACTAGTATAACAATTAACAACACCAAAAACCACACGTATTTTGTTGGTAGAAAACTTAGCGCTAATGTCAAAATCAAGATGGAAGAAGCATCATCAACAAGGCAGATTAAAGAAAAAAAAAACATATTATGTAGCTTGTAAATAAACTTTTGAATTTTTGGTACGTACCAAGGCAAATTGAATACACACCTGCGCTTGTGAGAAAACCTGGTATATGTGCCTTGGTTTTATTTCTATAAATTTTGATGTGGGCCATGACTTTGTACAAACAAAAATCCAATTGATTGTTGTATTTTGTCACACTATCCCTTTTCCCTACACCCAGCCGCCTATCATTTATCCCAACTAGCTCAGTGATGTCAGGGGAGGTAGGACCCGCGACTTAGAAACAGAACCATACATTTCATATGTTACCCCTATTACAAACATATATGAGTCATTCCATGTCAGACCGAACACCTTTTTTACACCACCTCTTCCGATTTTCTTTAAATTTGCCAGACGTATTAAACATAAAAAAATATCTTACACGTGTTTCGGGAAAAAAATTAAAAATTTTTTTTTAAAAAGTTATTTGCATTTGAAAATCGTCAAAATCGTGAAAAATCTTCCGACATGACAACATTTAAACTAATGTTTTAATAAAACTAGTGAATGGATTTTGAAGTTCAATACCTTATTTTAAAGGTATTTGAACCTTCTTTTTAAAAACCATATTATTTTTTATAAATTAATTTTTTTTTATTATTAAAATTTGGTTTTTTACTTAATTTCTGTTTTCCACAATCTTCGAACAAGTCGAAAAATCTGAAAAAAATATTTTCTTAAAGGTTAATATATTCTTAACATTCCCTTAAAATTTCAGAGTGGAGGTCGAATGGATTCTATTTTTTTACGATTTTTTTCCATTGCAGCACCACAAAAAAATTACATTTTGAATATAAAAATTTTATTTTCAAGCATGTTAACGAAAATGTCAACGCATGTATGTATTCAAAACACACAAAATTTCATACTTAAGTAAAAATTTAATCAAAATTCATATTGATCTGGAGATTTGTTTGTTTTGCTTTTTTTGTATATTATTTTTTTTGTATATAAACATTTTATATAATAATAATATTAATACATAACTAAAAGTTAAATAATAAGCAATTTTAATTTTTATATACATTATTGATAGAAAAATCAGCTGCAAATGAAATGAAAGCACTGAACTGAGATAAACGAACTTTTCTTGTAAACTAAAAATCACCTGCAACATTGGTTTTTTTAAAATAGAACATACAAAAAAATTCTAACGGCAAAATAAAAAAAGCAAAACAAACAAATCTCCAGATATGAATTTTGATTAAATATTTACTTAAGTATGAAATTTTGTGTGTTTTTGAATACATACACACATACATCCATGCGTTGACATTTTCGTTAACATGCTTGAAAATCAAAGTTTTATATAGAAAATGTAATTTTTTTGTGGTGCTGCAATGGAAAAAAATCGTATAAAAATAGAATCCATTCGACCTCCACTCTGAAATTTTAAGGGAATGTTAAGAATATATTAACCTTTAAGAAAATATTTTTTTCAGATTTTTCGACTTGTTCGAAGATTGTGGAAAACAAAAATTAAGTAAAAAAAACCAAATTTTAATAATAAAAAAAAATTAATTTATAAAAAATAATTTGGTTTTTAAAAAGAAGGTTCAAATACCTTTAAAATAAGGTATTGAACTTCAAAATCCATTCACTAGTTTTATAAAAACATTAGTTTAAATGTTGTCATGTCGGAAGATTTTTCACGATTTTGACGATTTTCAAATGCAAATAACTTTTAAAAAAAAAAATTTGAATTTTTTTCCCGAAACACGTGTAAAATATTTTTTAATAAAGACTTCGTTCTCAAATTTTGAAAAACATCGGAGACATCAAAGTCAATTTTTAGCAAAAATCGTACGGTTTGACATGGAATGACTCATATGCAGTCACCATATTACACTTACCACAACGTATCTACAAATTTTAGCCAGACATTTTTATACCCTTCATAAAAAAGTGAAAGGGTATATATAGGTTTGTCATTCCGTGTGTAATTACTTCGATATCAATATAGGACCCCATAAAGTATATATATTTTGGATTCTTATGAATAGCGATGATGATTGAGCGATGTCCGTCTGTCTGTACGTGAAATCGGGTTTCCCAAGCCCCCAGAAGAGCTAAAGACTTCGTTCTTGGTCCGTTGGATTGAAAATGAACTCAAATAGCGTGCTATTGAAATTCAGAAAGATCCGAAGTATGGTTCCAGAGCTGGGAAGCTTACACCTATTTCTCGACGCGAAATTTATACCAAAAATCAATTTTTTTTAATGTTTGTAAATTAAACCTACTTCGTGCTTTGGGAAGCCTGGTCTATTAAAAACTAAACAAATTTAATTTTTTTTCCAGGGATGGGAAATCAAATTTTTTTTCGGCTTATTCCGTATATTGTAGTACATGTAGTAACTAAAATTGTTAAAAATTTTAAGTTTTTCTTTAACAAAACCTCTTATACGTCATGAAGATTTGCGTTGGCCAAAAAAAAAATTTGTAATTACAATTTTGCTTCCAGAGGTGGGAAATTGAATTTTTTTTGTACGTGAAAGTAATCAAACAGGCAATTGATGTTGTTTTTTTTTGCTAACTAAGCCTGTCTTATAATTTAGGAAGAACAAAATTGGTATCAAAAATAAAATTTCGAATCCAGGGATGGACAAGTGCAATATTTAATAGTGCATGAAGGTGACCAAACTGGTTGAAAATTTTAAATTTTTCTTAAATAATACTACTTTATTTATACCTCATGCAAAGTTGCATTGTTTAAAAATAAAATAAAAAAAATTAAATTTTACTTCCAGGGTTCTGAAGTTTAGAGTTTTTTTCGTACATGCAATATATTGTAGTACATGAAAGTGGCCAAAATGGTTGCAAATTTTAAGTTTTTCTTAAATAAAACGACTTTATACCTAATGAAGACTAGGATTGGTAAAAAAAAATCAAATTTCGCTTCCAGGGATGGGAAATTGAAATATTTTTTATACATAAAAGTAACCAAAAAGGCAATTATCGTCGGTTTTTTACTAATTAAAACTATTTTTTAGTTCAGAAAAAACAAAATTGGTTTCAAAAATTAAAAAAAAAAATCAAAATTTAGATTCCAGAGTTGGATAACTGCAATATTTTGTAGTACATGAAAGTGACCAAAAAGGTTGCAAATATTAAGTTTTTCTTAAATAAAACTATTTCCTGCCTCATTAAGAGTTGCATTGATAAAATATTTAAATTTCGTTTCCAAGGTTGAGAAGTAGAAATATAGAAAAGTAACCAAATAGGCAATTGACGTTGTTGTTTTTCCTAATTCAAACTACATATTTTATAATTCAGGAAGAACAAAATTGGTATTAAAATCTTAAAAAATAAAAATTTCGACTCCAGGGTTGAACAAATAAAATATTTTATGGGACGTGAAAGTGACCAAAAAGTTTAAAAATTTAAAATTTTTTTTGTCAAGTAAAACTATGTTACATATTTTAATTAAACCTACTTCCTGTTTTTTAGGGCATTTACACTGCCTCGAAATCCAGTAGAATTGATTTGAAATCTTTATCGAAATCTTTATCGTTTACACCACTGTTTTCTGACATTTTGCTAGATTTCATTTCAAAACAAACAACAGCTGATTAAAGAAGCATACGATTTTTATTTTATTCAGAAAATATTTCAAATGGAAAATAAATTAAAAATTTTGTTGTATTACTCGTGTAAAGCTAAAAGAATTCAATCATAAATAAGATATTTACGAAAGAAAAAACAGCAGCATGTGTTAAATATACGATTCCAGCAACTAATACAAATGTATTATGCACAATTATTAAATAGCAGGTTGGAGTGGGACCATGTAAGTATAAAAAACTGTAATATTTAATTAAACTAAATAAATTTGTATTATAGACTCGTCATGGCTCTTTTTGGGAAAAAGACGTTCCTATTATGTCGGAGGAGACGTTCATAGAAAACTTTAGAATGAGCAGGCAAACATTTCAATTACTGTGCTCAAAACTGACAACAATAAGCAAGATGGATACAAATTTTAGAAAATGCATTGCACTTGAAAAACGTATTGCCATTGGACTTTACTGCCTCAAGTCATCTTCCGAATATGCATCCATAGCACATATGTTTGGTGTATCAAAAGCCAGTGTATGTATAATTCTTCATGAATTTTGTATTGCAGTCTGGAAAAACCTTTCAGAGGAATATTTACCATCAACCTTTATAAATGAGACCAAAATTAAAGAATGTGTTAATGGGTTTAACAAAATGGGATTCCCGCAGTGTTTTGGAGCAATCGGTAAGTGTAAAAATCTCTTATTAAGGATTGTATTTTATTTGTATCTCATTTCTTCCCTCAACTTCTGCAGATGGTTGTCACTTTGAGGTTCATCCCCCTTTCTCAGAAACTTCTGATTACTACAATTATAAGGGGTGGTATTCCACTATTTTATTAGCTTTTGTTGACTACAGATACCGCTTTTTATATATTAATGTCGGATGCCCAGGCCGATGTAATGATTCAAGCATATTCGAAAGATCAACATTTAGGAACAAAATGCAGAACCCTATATTTCAGCAGTAATCTGTAGTTTATGATGGTGTAAAAGTTCCTGTTTTATTAATAGGCGATTCTGCATTTCGATTATCCGAATGCATGATGAAGCCGTATCCATTTAATATAAACGCATCCCTAAAACAAAAACATTTTAATTATACTCTATCAAAATGCCGTAGAGTTGTTGAAAATGCATTCGGGCATTTGAAAGCTAGATTCCGTCGTCTTGGAAAAGGCCTAGATAATAAAATTGACAACGTCAACAATATTATTAAATGCTGTTGTGTCCTACAAAACTTCCTAAACAACAACAGTGAGATAATTAATGATGCTTGGGAAAATACGAATGGAACAGAAAGAGAGCAGCCAAATGGTCAGGAGTTTACTTACGACTATAACCCAAAAGGTGAACAAATAAGGGACTCAATTGCAAATTTTTTGATATAACAATTTTATTTTTAAAAACAAAACAATAACTTAAAAAACAATATTTTTAAAAACAAAAATGAAAACAATAAAACAATACATTTAAAAATAAAAACAAAACAATATTCAGTCTTCCATTTATGCAATAAAGATTTAAAAGATTAAAAAAGAATTATGCATATATATTTCTATGGTATGATTACTTTTAACCAACTACTTATTCAAAAGTTGTTTCAGTATTTCATTACGCTCCCTCTCAATCGCTACCATATCCTCCTGCAATTTTATAATTTTCCTGTCTACTTCCCTGTTTTGAATTAGTTCTTTTTCAATGGTGTCCGTAGACTCTTGAATTTTCTTCAAAACCTCGCTATGGAAACTAGTTTTTCTTTTCTTTTTTTGAGGAGTAATATCGCATAGCTCCTCAGATTCGTCGAGCAACGCCTCCACTTCGAATTCTACCACTGTTTCATCGACATTTAAGGAACATGAAGGTTCTGTTAAAAATGTAAAGAGCATAAATTAAATAACACTAGCCAACAAGGTTTTTGACTGGAGCAACCAAATACATTTCCCAGTGTAATTTGGTGCGCTGAATTCGAATCTGTAAATGGTTTTTCTCTATCACGTCAGGTTTTCGAGATATAAAAAAAAGCTTTTATTAGATTTTTCCATAAAAAGTTATTTGTTTATTTAAAAATCAATGAGTTTTCAAAAGTGAATGGCGTTATATGATTGTCGTTTGTATTTCGTTGGTTCGGTTTCACGTATTAGAGTCCAACAATAGTCTCCCAGCATACTTTTATCCCAAAATCCTTGATAGTTTCTTTCAATTTTCATTAAATCTTGATGGGCGCGTTCTCCTTGTTCGTCGCTAACAGCACCTAGGTTTTGTGGGAAAGAATCTAAATGCGAATGGAGAAAATGTATTTTGAGTGACATTCGTGCACCCAATTCATGATAACTTTTCAATAATTCAGCAACAATTTGTCTGTAGTTTACACTCTTATTGTTTCCAAGAAAACTTTTCACGATGCTCTTAAAAGACTCCCAGGCTGTATATTCTTTCTCCGATAAACACTGCGAAAAATTATGATCATTGTTAAGCTTCCTGATCTGAGGGCCAACAAATATCCCTTCTTTTATTTTAGGAAAAAAAATATTTAAATGCTGCACCATCTTTGTCCAGAGCCTTCACAAAGTTCTTAAAAAGGCCCAATTTTATGTGCAGCGGTGGAAGAAGAACATCATTTGGATCAATTAATGGTTTATTTGAAATGTTTTGTTTTCCTGGTGAATATTCAGTCTTTTTTGGCCACTCTGTTCTGAGGTAATGATGAAGTGTGGCGCGACTATCCCATAGACACAGGAAACAGCAATATTTTTTGAAACCTCCTTGCATACCAGTCAACAAACCAATGACCTGAAACAGATTTAAAAATAAAAACTGTTATTTACGATCATCTATGTATAGGTATATTACATATGTAAAGAAATTTAAATCACATATCTTAAGATCACCACAGATCTTCCATTTATTATCATTGTATTTAAGTAATGTCAAAATTTCAGTCATTGACTCATAATTTTCCTTCGTATTAATGGCATGAGCAATTGGTATGGATGGTTTTTCATTGCCATTATGTAAAAGAAGTGCCTTTAAACTGTACTTAGAGCCATCAATAAATAATCTCCATTCAGTTTTGTCATATGACTGGTTCATTTTTCGAAATAAACCATTAACATCAGTGCAGTACAGAATAGAGCCTTTCTTTTCAAAATATGCAGTCAATTCCAAACCTCTTTTTCTATAGATTGTTACTTTCGTCCCAGTTGCAAGATGTTTCCACTGCTGCATGCGTGAAGCAAGTATTTCTGCGTCTTGCTTCGTTAAATGCAAGTCCCGAATTAGATCACTCAGCTCAGCTTGAGTCACTAAATGGCGCTCATTATCAGCCTCATACAAACTACAACTGCTGCCGAAAGATATTTCGGACTCACTGTTCGTAGCACCGGGAATGACTGGTAGTGGATCAGTTGATAGACGTTGAACTGGTTTGGAAACTGATAGGACATTAGGGTAGGTAATACTTTTTCGATTTTTCATATTGAATCCAGTAACTTTTGTTAAACAGAAATAACAATCAGTTTGGTGGTTACTTGACTCTCTCCAAAGTACTGGAATTGAAAAATCTAAATAGATTTTCTCGCCATTTGACCACTTGTATAAAATAGTTCTGCAACGATTGCAAAACATTGTCGGTGTCCACGGTTTGTCCAAGTTTCCGACAGCAAAACCAAAATAATGTAGATATGCATATTTTAGTGATTCTGATATTGCATATCCTTTTTTTCCAATCAGATATTCACCACACACAAAGCAAAAATAGCTCGGATTAGTAACACACGATCTCACTGACATGCTTAAACTCTACCTTTATACAAATTTATAATGAATGTAGGCTTTTGTCAAATTAATAACTGTAAAATTGTAGCGTCAGTATTAACTATTTTACAGTATTGCCAGCATGCGATAAAAAACGAACTGGACGTGATAGCCCAACTTTGTTGCCAGATTCGAATTCAGCGCAGCCAGATTAGCTAAAAAACATACTTCGTTTCCCCAGTCAAAATTTTTTGCCTAATTTGTTGGCCAGTGTAATTAATTAAACTACAAATGTATATATTTTACCTATGCTTTCGTCCATTATCATTTCTATAGAGTTTGACTTAAAGGTTCCCAAGATGGAATGCACTCTTTCATAGAACGGCCAAACTGAAGGAGACCCACCAGAAGGCCCAACTATACGCTTTTCATCTCTAAAGTTAGAAAGGAAGACAGTTAGCAATAGTTTTTGATTACATATATTTGCTTATTTTAAATATTTTGTGAGTGGCAAATGAAAAATGTATGTGTTAAAAATACCAATAAGAAATGAACACTTGTCCTCAAGCGGCAAAGCTTTAGAGGATAAAATAATCCGGCTAGGAAAAATCGTAATATATCACAGCTTACCTGTACTTGTTTGTAAAATTGTGAATTTTTACCCTTATCTCTTCGGGTGTAAAATCGAAGCCACTACTTTTCATGCCCTCCGCCATCTCCTCGAATATGTGGCTATTTTTTCTGCAGCCTCGCAGCTCGCCAATTCTGTCTGCCCAAAGAGTTATTAAAAGAGCTTCTTCGTTGGTATTCCACTGCTTCTTTTTCTTATAGCTTCGTTTTCTGTGAATTAATTTCGCTTATTGTATTAAAGTTCATCTTAATACATATGTACATATAATAATTTACATACCCTTTGTTTATTCTTTGTTTTTCCATGACGTCAAATATTTATTTATTAAATGTATTAAAATTTATTTATGTATAGTTTGCCGCAAATTATTTTTATATGTGTTTTTCCCGCAATTTTATTAGTTTTTTTTCGTCAAACTGTCAGATTTTTCATGTACAGTGCTGTACTTTTTTGTACATTTTTAAGAAATTCATAGTTGTATTACTTAGTATTACAAGATTTCGTGAGATTTTGCCAAAATCTAGTGACGAACTAGATTCTGTTTTGTATGTGAAATCTAGTAGAAATGAAGTAGATTTCGCTCACAATATCCTAAGTACCAGATTTCGCTCTGGTGTAAATGTAGTATTAGCAAGAAAAAAAGAAGAATTACATCTGTGAAGGGTATTTAAGATTCGGCACAGCCGAATATAGCACTTTTACTTGTTTTTATTTATTTTATTTATTTATTTATTAGATATAATCGAGCCCATAGGGGCATATATGATTTATAAAGTTGGATAACAAATATAACGAAAGGTATGATAAGATTTGGCAAAAGGAAGGTCAGGTCTTCCAAGTTTAGTATGTAAATCATTAAAGAGCCTACATGCCCTTACTACAAAGGATTTTTCATATACACAGTTACGTAATGAGGGATGATTAGTTGAGTATTACGAATTGACCTCTAAAACCGAAAAGGTTGTTTCAAGCATGGATCACAATCGGATCTTATAATATGATAAAGAGTGAGAAGAGTTCTTATTTTAACGAAATCGTTAAAAAAAACTTTAAAAATAGATTGACGTACATATTCTGAGATAAGTACAGAAATACGAAGACATACCTAACTATACGATTAAAAATTAGCCTTACGCGTCGTAGATTATGTGATGAGCATCCACAGTAGGCATCAAAACAGTAATAGATATGTGTCATAAGTAAAGACCATGTCAAATAAGATTTTGATTTCCTACCGTTAACTTTAGAGACAATTTTAGAAATATGGTTATTAAACGATAAATCCCTTTCAAGAGTTAAACCTAGACATTTTAATTTATTTACGAGGGGTACATTACCACCATTAAATACAATATTAATTGATGAAAAGTCATAATTATTAATCCCAAGAGTAAGCCGCTTTTGTTTTAGATGGATTAAAATCAACTTTGTTTTTGCCCAAATATAAGTCAAAGACAGGACATGATTAATAGTGGCGTCATAACAATACAGATAGGTGATATCTCCATCAAAAAGAATATTGATATCATCAGCAAAAAGAAACGTTTTGCAATGTGTCGAGCCAATAAAACTATCGAAGTCATTCATGTATTTATAATAAGAAAAGCAGAGAGCCAAGAATTGATCCCTGTGGTACACCACTAGAGCAATCCAATAAAGCAGACCTTTTGTCATCCACACTAACGAATTGTTTCCTATTGGATAAATACGAATATAAAAACTTACATGACACGGAAAAGAATTTGAAATCCAGCGAAATTTTTTTAGCTAAAACATTATAATTAACCGTGTCAAACGCCTTGCTTCGGTCGAGCGATATTGAGGTGAAGATTCTTCTTTCATCGAAGTTTTGACGTATGCATTCTGTTAAGTTAAGAAAAAGGGATGATGTGTTACCACCAGGTCGAAAACCAAATTGACTTTTACTGAGTAAGAAATGATTAGTTAAATAGTCCATTATCTGAGCTGCGTTGTGTTGCAAGTCCGCGGGAATAATCCCATCCGGTCCTGGAGATTTGAACGGATGGAAACTATTTATGGCCCAGCATATCCTTTCCGCATCTATGTCAATGGAAGCGGAAGACTGGCTATGTGTGGGATATACCTGCGGTGTTACCACATCAGATTGGGAACCTGGGAAGTGGGTGTCCATAAGAACCTCTAATGATTCGATACCATTAGTGGTCCAACTGCCGTCTTCTTTGTGGATGTAGCCGGGTATCGACGGCTGTTTGGCTAGAATCTTACGCAATCTGCAAGTCTCGGAGGTAGATTCTACACTTGTGCAGAAGCTCCTCCAGGTCTTACGTTTTGCGTTCCTGACCTCATTTTTGAATCTATTCAAGGAGGCTTTATAGAGTGTCCAATTTCCCGTTCTCTTTGCCACGTTGAAAAGTTTGCGATAGTTCCTCCTGGTGACTGCTATATCCTCAGTCCACCACGGAGGTCTTTGCTTGTTACGTTGTACAGATGGCCTACAGGATAGACCTGTGGCCATCTCGAACGCATTCGTCAGTGTGTCCACTGCATTGTCAATATCCGCAGCCTCGTCTATGGTTGGAAGATGCGCAATATAATTGGTGAGGATACAGCTTTGTTCCTCCCAATTTGTTCTTCGTCTGTTGACGCACAGTCTTATGTTACTACCTAAGTTGCCAACCGCGAAGGTTAGATAGCAATGGTCAGAAAAGGAACAGTCAGAGGAGACCTTCCAATCTCGAATTAAATTGGCATGTTTTGCGCTAACAAGTGTTATATCTAATACCTCCTGTCTGTTCGATACAATAAAAGTTGGTTCTGAACCCTGATTTGACACCACTAGTTTATTTTCTAGAATGAAATCAAAGATACACTCACCCCTTTCATTTGTGTTTGTGTTGCCCCAGATATGGTGGTGCGCATTTGCGTCGGCTCCAAGTATTATGGGAGCGACTTTTGCATTTGCAACCTGAAACAAGTTGCGGACCAGGTTACTTGGAGGTGGGCCCTGATGATCATGGGCCATATAGTAGGAGGCAAACCACACAGAGGTTTGTCCTGTCTCCCACGCTGCAGTCACCGTATCTTCATCACTATAATTAGATAGAATGAAGATATTCAGGTTGGCTTTCGCTAGAATGCAGGATCTAATGTTCTTTTCATCATTACCTGAGTTTTTGGCATACATCAGTTTGTAGCCCTTTACGCCGAGTCCAAGAATTTTGCCTTTGGAGGTCCATGGCTCCTGGATCAGCGCAATATCCTCTCCGCTCTCAGAGAGCCGGAGGGTCAACGCAGCAGACGCTGCCTTGCAATGGTGAAGGTTGATTTGAATAACCTTCGCCATTTTAAACATCCGGGTCATAGTTGACAACGATTTCCGCCTCCCCTGGATTTGGGTCCAGAAGCGCGTTCTCGTCTTCCGCGAACTCCAGTCTCTCCAGGAGGTCTCCAATCAGACATGAGTCTGCTTGGGAACACCCGGAAGTTACTGATTCCGCGGTGTCGACTATGCCCTCAATTTTGGTAGCATTGGCTGACCCTTGCGACCCCTCCATTCGGTCGGGTTTTCGGGATCGGGTTTGTCATCACTCCGGTATATACGGAGCCTGATGCCCATGAACCCATAGTACACCAGGCCCTGCCTACCCCGGAGTAGAGACAACGTCTCCTTGTTCAGGACCACGATCGCCTTCCTACGGGCACCTACCGGCTCGGAAACCTTTACTACCCTCCAGTCACTGGTAGGTAGGTTTGGGCTTCCCCTCCGGAAGATGTCCAAGATTTCCGCAGGGTCATGTGGTTCCGCCGGAATGATCGCAATTGCTCTCGATCGGCGAGGAATGTCGCTGACCGAGATCAATTCCAACATCGCTTCGGACCACACTTCCCCTAGGGACTCAATGAGGTACTTTAATTGTGATGTCGATGGCTCATCCCTACATGAGACCAGTTTGACGTGGCCCTAGAACCAGCCGGCATCCGTAAATTGTGGCGAGTGCCTCTGAATCCCCTCTGGATTCTGCAGGTAGACATTCAGTAATCTTTGACAGATCAATCCCCATTTTTCGTGGTTGATTGAGCCGTCGCTGTTACTGCGGTCAACAATAGCCCTTACCAGCGGGTTTCTTGCAACTTCGCTGTATGGCCTATTTGTAACCCTTGTCTCCTGCCTGGGGCACTTGCTCGATGGCTACGTTTTTTGCTACTGTTGCGGCTCTTCCGCTGAGCGTTGCCTTTTAGGCGCTGAACTATTGAACGCTGCAGCATTGGAGCCGCTTTGGGCAGCCAGACGGGCCTTGGCCCATGCCAGCTCGGATTTCTCCTCACTGGTTAAGTCCTTGGCCTGTTTTTTGCCTAACTGCTCGATATGGCGTCGAGCAGCCCGCTTTTCAGCGAAGGCTTTCCGCGCATCGAATTGTCGATTGCGCCTTTTCTAGTCATTTAAAGCAGCTGCTTGCGCCTCAGCTGTGTATGAGGCAGCCGGTGCAGTTGCTGATGTTGCTTTGGCGGGTGCATGTGGCACTGCTGGTTTTGCTCCAGCTGGCGCACCCACCGATTTTGAAATTGGTGATTGTGGCACTGCCGGAGGATTTCCGGTTGGCGCACCTTTGCTGGCCTTAGCCTTTGCTGCTGCAGATGTTGTTCATGTAAATTATTTATTGTAATTTAATATTTTATTTACTTATGATTTAGTTGCTGATAAACAATGCTCAATGTGTTAAATTAGGTCAATATTATTTTCATTCGCTATGCACAAATAAATGTCAATAACCGTATGCACAATTATAAACATTTAAGTTAGCAGTTTAGTTCCTGAAATAAATATAGGTCACTGTTAAACTAGCATTTTTAACACAATTTAATAGATAAGCAGTTTTTACTTTAATTAATTTGTATAAAAGAAAGTCAAATAAAGTTTACAATCGGAGTTTTTATTAAGACAGTAAACGAATTGTTTTATTAGAACTCTTCCTCCAGGATAAAGTGCTTGAGAGGACATAAAAACCATATCATTTCTTCAAGCTACATGTGCTTGTAAGAAACCACAATTCAACACAAACATTTTGGTGACCCCGACGTGATCCTGTAACAAGTGCAGGACAGTAATCGATTGAATCCGCAACAGGACACTATTTAATCATGGCTGCGTTTGAAGAACTGGTCAACAGGCAAAAATTGACCGGAGAACGGATTGAAACAATAATCCGCAACTTTAAAAAGGACCCTTCATCGAGAAAGGAGTCCACTAGCTATTTCCAAGAACGGTTAAGAAGACTGGACGAGGAATGGTCGAACTTCGAGGTGACCGACAACCAAATCCGATTGCTGGAAGATTTACCGCTGGAACATAAATATTTTAGTGAGGACTACTACCAGGCAATAATGGACGTCGTGCATCAATACAAAGAGCTATTTGAACAAGGAATACTAAAAGTAGCTCCAGCTGAATCAAGGAAACAGCCCATCAGCCAGCAAATAACTAAGCATTGTGAGGCAACAGCCAGTTGCAATAATGAACTCGTTAAGAGTATGCGCCGACAAGCTGCCATGATGGCATCGCTAGAACGTTTATTAACTAATGGTTTCACAAATGAGGAAACCCAAGTTGCCCACAGACTATGGGCAAATATTGAAGGGCTACATTACAATATAGCGGGAATGAGTGACGATCCGGTGAGTCAGGGCTACAACATGGAGCGATACATTCAGCTAGAAATGAAATTGCGAGAAACTATTAAAGATTTCACCAGCAATTCATCAAGTCCTTGCCATTCGGAAAATAACAATGGACATCTAACTGTACCAATTCCAAAAGTAACGCTACCGAAGTTTGATGGAAATTACTTGAAATGGAAAGAGTTTCATGACTTGTTTTCATCCTTGATAGTTATGCAGCCAATACCTAGTGTTCAAAAAATCTGGTATCTAAAAACACATGTGGTAGGAGAAGCTGCAAATCTAATCAAGCACTTCACGGCTACCGGAGAAAATTTCGACGCAGCTTGGGCCGTAGTAACCGATCGATATAACAACAAAAGACTACTAGTCAGTAAGCTAGTGCACGAACTGGTAGATGCTCCAGGTAAAACCACATCTGATAACTACAAGTTACTACATGACAGAACACAGGAGTGCCTTTTATCATTAAAAAATCTTCAAATAGATACGTCATCCTGGAATCCACTTCTGCTATTAAGAAGGCTAGACCAAGCTACACGTCTTCGGTACGAACAATCTCTTTTGAACCCACGAGAAGTGCCAACTGTCAAAGAATTTCTACAGTTTTTGGAAAGGCATTTCCAGTCAATGGAAGCAATAACGGAAAAGGGTAAACATTTAACTACAACGACAAGGGTGTGCAATTCCATTACAGCAGAAGGCCAACACAGCGGTTCCTGTATCATATGTAAGAACACCGGGCACCCATTATTTTCATGTAAAAGGTTTCTCCAGCTATCACCATCAGCTCGCCTCCAACTCATTCAAAAACAAAACTATTGCGTTAACTGTTTAAAACCTGGTCATAGCGCAAAAAATTGCATGCGAGGAAGTTGCATGAAATGTTCTAAAAAACACAACACTTTGTTGCATCTAGAGCATGTGGAACAGATCAACAAGTCATCAACAAAAAATATGGATCGCGTACCAACAGACAAAACCAGTTTACAGATGAATCAGGAAGCCACGTCGCTTGCTACATCTAAACATTGCAATTCTAACAGCTATGTACTTCTTAGTACGGCACTGATCAAAGTTTGAACGAATGAAAAAGAAATACAATGCAGAGCAGTTCTCGATTCAGGATCACAGCTCAACCTGGTTAGCGAACGGTTAGTCAAACGTCTCGGAATTTCGCCCAAAGCAGCTTCAATCTCTATTAGCGGCATTGGATCAAGCAACACTAAAGTTCAACATCGAGTGAACATCGCTCTACATTCTCGAGTTGGCTACTTTTCTACTCGTTTGGAGGCAGCTGTTCTACCACACATAATTTCACCGCAACCATCTCAACTCATCAATATTGACCACTGGTCAATTCCCAAAAACATTTTACTAGCTGATCCAGAATTTCATCGACCAGACAAAGTAGATGTGTTATTGGGTGCAGAGTTTTACCATCAACTATTAGCAAAAGGGCAGATTCAACTAGCAAAGGATTTACCCACTTTACAAAACACTGTACTTGGATGGGTTGTATCTGGAAAAATATGCGGATACAATTCACATACAAGTGCATGTGGAATATGTACTAATCACGAGGACAACTTAGAAGAAACCATTGCTCAACTCTGGGAAATTGAAACCATAGAAACAACTGATAAGGGAATGTCAACTTCAGAAAGACTATGCGAAGAACATTTTAATCAAACTCGTACAATCGAAAACACGGGGAGATATATGGTGAGATTACCATTTAGAAACAACCCTAACGTAATAGGCGACTCACACGGAATTGCATTCAACCGATTTTTGGCACTAGAAAGACGACTAGCAAAAGTGCCAGAAATTAAATCCCAATATAAGGCCTTCATGAAAGAATATGAAGCATTGGGCCACATGACTCAAATAGATATTAATACTGAATCAATGCCAAGATATATTATCCCTCACCACTGCGTACTCAAGCCTGATAGCTTAACAACAAAATTACGTGTCGTCTTCGATGCTTCTACAAAAACGTCTGAGGGCATGTCGCTAAACGACTTAATGTACACAGGACCAACAGTTCAAAGTGAACTATTTTCTATCTTACTTCGGTTCCGAATGCTACGTTTTGTTTTTACGACAGATATTGAAAAGATGTACAGACAAATACTAATACATTCTGAAGATAGAAGATTTCAAACCATTATATGGAGGGAGGATCCAACAATAGCAGTAAAATATTATCAGCTAAATACTGTTACCTATGGTACACGAGCTGCCCCATATTTGGCAACAAAATGCTTGGAGACTATAGCTAAAACAAACATGAGTAGATACCCATGGGGATCCCAATTTTTGCTTGAAAACTTTACGTGGATGATGGGATCGGTGGAGATGATAACCTAAACACAGCCAATTCAGAAAGAGTTGAAGTATATACTTAGCCAGCATGGATTTAAGCTACAAAAGTGGACTGCAAATCATCCACAACTACTTCAAACAATTGGAGAAGCTCAACAAGAAGTTAATTTTGACTTCAACAGTGAAAATAATCACACAGTAAAAACCTTAGGTTTATCCTGGATGCCAAAATGTGATAAATTTTGTATTAAGGTAGTGCTCAACGAAATACAGGTAGTTACCAAGCGAACAGTTACTTCAGATTTAGCTAGACTATTTGATCCGTTAGGATTGCTGTCACCAATTGTAGTCTCTGCTAAAATGTTCATTCAAGAGCTTTGGCAAACAAAACTGGAATGGGATGATGTGTTACCAACAACTCTTCATATGAGGTGGACAACATTCCGTAATGAATTGCAACATCTAAAGAATCTGGAAATTCCACGACACATCTTTGAAGGGAATATCTCCTCCAGGATACAAATTCATGCGTTTGCGGACGCTTCAGAAAAGGCTTATGGTGCAGCTATTTACGTAAGATCAATTCTCAAGAACAATCAGGTAATGGTGAGACTATTATGCGCAAAATCACGGGTAGCTCCATTAAAACGCCAAACCTTACCTCGTCTTGAACTTTGCGCAGCGCTGTTAAGCGCTCAATTAACCGCAAGAGTAAAGAAGGATTTAAAACTAGAGAGTGCACCCACATATCTATGCACTGACTCAGAAATAGTTTTAGCCTGGATCAACTCTGAATCGTCATCGTATCACACATTTGTATCTAACCGAATCTCTGTCATACAGGAAATCTCTATTGCAGAACAATGGAGACACGTTAGATCTAAAGAAAACCCGGCGGATATGATATCACGAGGACTCCCCCCATCAAAATTAGCAGCCAGCACTTTATGGTTCTACGGACCCATGTTTCTACACGGGAAAGAAGAAATTTGGCCAGCAGCATATTCCAAGGCTAGTGTTATAAGTGACAATACCAACATGGAACTTAGAAAAATTGCTGCAGTCACCACATCAACTAATGTACCAAGTGACACGTCAAGCATAGTTTATAACGTACAGCACAATGGGTCCTTTAGAACGCTACAACGGGTGGTAGGTTACATGCTCAGATTCATCAATAACGCAAGAAGACGCACACGAAAATACGAGTTAGCGCTGTCAGTTCAAGAATTAGAACAGGCTCTAGTAGTGATCGTCCGTGGAATGCAAAGTTCAGATTTTGAAGAAGATTTAAAAAACTTAAGAAAATATACGCAAAGGAAATGGCACTTAAGATTTCACAAATTAAGGAAAACGAAGCGCATTTGTTGAACCTGCTAAAAAATCAGACATCAGTCATAGATTCAACAATCAACATCATGAAAGCCGACCAGGAAGCAGTGAAGAAAAAGTTTGACCAAATCGATCTACAAATAGCAGAGGTGCACAATATGATACGGGACAATAGAGAAGAATATCATCAAGAAAAAATTTACCGTATTTTTTCATCACTATGTATTCAATTAAGTATTACGGCAGCAAATCTGCAGCGCACACAATCGTTAATACTTGACATTCTGACAAACACTCACCATGGCATAATAAGTCCATTCTTATTAACTCCTCACCAGTTACAGCAGGAAGTAGAAAAAATTAAATTCCATTTACCCGAATCGCTAGAACTACCTGTGAAAAGCGAAGATACGTTACAACTGTACAAACTAATGAGAATAAAGGGTGGACTCACAAAAAACACAGCAGTGTTTAGTATTACGTTACCATTAGTTGAATGCGACCGCTTTCAAATATTTAATATTATTCCAGTACCAAATTGGATCAACAAGACTCTTGTTGCGGTAAAGCCTTGTGCAGCCCCTCTAATCATTAACATTGCTCGAAGGCAATATTTTACCATAAGTAACACTGAGTTCGAATTATGCTCACTGCTTGCAGACGACACGTATTTATGCTCTCCGAATCAAGCAAGATATGACCAGGGCTCCTCAACATGTTCCTGTGAAATGAATTTGTTTTACAACAATACCAGATTGTCCTGTACAGCAAATTGAAGATACTCTAGTCTGGATCCCTCTCCGCCACAAGAACAAATGGATCTACGCAGTTCTGGGCACATCTCATGCAACAGCAGTGTGCAAGCAGGAAATTACACAGCTAACACTTGAAGGATCTGGGTTGCTGATTCTGGAACCAGACTGCATTCTCAAATACAGATTCAGGACGATGCATGGACAACAAATTGTTGCTAGCTCATTGAAGACATCATACACTAGTTTTTGGGAACTAACCGAACAGAACCAGCAAGAACATTTGCAACCATTACTAAACAAAATACAAACAAGCGAGTATCAGTCGCAAGTTAAAAATTTGACAATTCTACAAAGCTCATTGGCCGCACAAGAAATAATGAACTTACCAAACAAAATTGAAGTTCATAATTACCATCACATGGCAGTTGGCTACACAGCATTGGTCATCACAATATGCATTTCAATCTATCTACTTATCAAGCGAAAATTCAAATCACGACTGAATAACTCAACTCCAATTCCAGCGCCTCGTCTACAGCAAGCAGAAACTGACTTCACTGTACACATATAAGAACCAATGCACCCTCTCATCTGATGACAGTGAATGCCAGCTCAGCATATTAATAATATAATTCTTATCTTAGTTTTTTCTTGTTTGTTTCTATTTTTGAGCTTCTCTCAACGCGGGGAGCATGTTCATGTAAATTATTTATTGTAATTTAATATTTTATCTACTTATGATTTAGTTGCTGATAAACAATGCTCAATGTGTTAAATTAGGTCAATATTATTTTCATTCGCTACGCACAAATAAATGTCAATAACCGTATGCACAATTATAAACATTTAAGTTAGCAGTTTAGTTCCTGAAATAAATATAGGTCACTGTTAAACTAGCATTTTTAACACAATTTAATAGATAAGCAGTTTTTACTTTAATTAATTTGTATAAAATAAAGTCAAATAAAGTTTACAATCGGAGTTTTTATTAAGACAGTAAACGAATTGTTTTATTAGAACTCTTCCTCCAGGTTAAAGTGCTTGAGAGGACATAAAAACCATATCATTTCTTCAGCCTACATGTGCTTGTAAGAAACCACAATTCAACACAAACAGATGTGCTTGGGCTTACGTCCAAGGACACACTGCGCAGTAATCTAGCCTTCCCTAGTGGGAGGGCTTGCGGTTTGTTTTGTTTCTTTTTCAATTTTGTTCCCACGAGTTGTGCGTAACAGGTGGACCACCCACCGCAGTGACGGCATGTCGTGGGTTGAGCAACTATTTTTGGGGTTACAACCGACCCGTGCCCTGGCGTCGGAGGGGAGCTGTTAGCGACTAGTCTTCTTTAACCACTGACTAGCCATTCAGGTTCTCGGTACTGCTACCAACCACCTTAACCTTACAAGTGGTGTAGTTTTGGTCCGCGGGCTCCAACCCAGATTTCCTACATTCTTGAGGAGCATCTTCCATGTCTAGAACGGTCCACGACCAACAGTGTTGTGTGTCGTGTAACTCTCTTGGGACTGTAGGGGCTACTACCGCCACGAACCCAAACTAAGGAATGTTTAACGTGTCAGATTCCTTCCCATCTCTGCCTCACCTTTGGTGGGATGTCGATAGAGGTGGGAAGTAGCCCCAGATGATGCCCCCACTTGGTTCTGTCAGCCATGACGCCTCTTTGGAAGGGTACGCCCCAGCCGATGAGATCCTTTGAATGGGGTTTTCCTAGTGTGGAGCCTGATCCGACCCAAACCTGTGGACGTTCAGTGGTGTGTGAAGGTCCGCAAGTTCGAGTCAGACCCAAAGACCTGATAGTGACTCAGCTGACCACTTGTGCAGCGTATCAGATGAGGCACTATCTCGGTCTTCCCCTATCCGCCACCTGGTGACGCGTCCGATGGGAGACTACAAAACTCCAACACGGAAGGTAGGATACTAATGGGCCTAAAGTTATCTAGACCACTCCATCACGTGGGTAACAATCTTGTCGTGATGTGGTGGATCAGTGCAGCCTGTGGCAAGTGTCTCTGATTCAGACAGAACATGGAGTAGAATGACATTTTCAAGGTTTTGCCTGTTTTGGTGGCAATGGCTTTGAAGGCTTGCATGGCAAATAGTTATCCCCTAAGCCGAGGTGTTACGCGATCCGTGCCTGCCGGTTGGTTTGCAGTCAGGGGTAACCGACTGTATTCTTACGGAGCCTTGCTGATACCTAGGCACCTCAGCAAGTAATTTAAGCCCTTACCTAGTCACTGGGGGCTATGACATGGTGGACATATTCTCCCCTACACTCGTGGAAACAATTAGCGAAAATTTAAAGGATACAACAAAATCGGACGGGGTTACAAGGGAGGACGGGCAACAGGCCCAAGGGTGGTTTTTCAAGGACCTATAGAGGGTGGGGAGGAAAGGGCTAAGGGCCAAGGGGGGACAGATCTTGTAGGGGATAGGTGCCTGAGAAGACAAGACAGGACAGTTAGTGACGATGACTCGGACAACTTTCTACGGTTGGACGGACTTAATATTTACGAAACGGACGAGGATGACATCGCCATGGTCTCCTCTGATACCAGGAAGGTATCAGAGGCACAGGTGATGAAAAGGGTGGACAAAAGACCGGAAGAGCGCAAAAAGCTGGCGGGCTACAAGCGTTCTCTCCGGTTTTTAAGATCGTTGGAATCTCGCGATCCAACTTCCTTGACTCTCCGAGAGAAGGCTTTGCGGCGCAAACATGCCTACCACGTTCGGAAGTATGAGGAGTTTCTGAATACTTCTGTCGTACGGGCAAGGCCAGTGACGGTGACGAACGTGGCCAGAGACCAGGAAAGAAAAGCGATCTCGGCATCAGTCGGGCCCTCAACTAAACCTGGACCGAACACGATCACGGGCTCGGAGAAATTGGATGATGGCCCTTCTACATTTAAAGGGGTGTGATCTAAGTCAAGGAGAGGTGATGACCTACGCGGTAAAGCCAAAACCGCCAGCAAGGAGTCCTCAAGGCAAGTATCGAACTCCTCTAAACGAGGGGCCGCGGCTGACAAAGGGGATCCTGCAGGTGGTTCTAGTGGCAACTGGCAAAGGTCAGGTGAAACGCAGATGCCTGAGGGCAAGCGGTTGAAACCATCAACCTGCTTGACATCAGCACCTGAGTTACAAGTAGCCATTATTGATCACAGTCAGCCTGGGGGCAAGATAACAAATGATCAATGGCTACTTCTGGGGGAACGGATCTTGCGCAGACTAGTGGACGAACTTGCCACTAGTGACGATGATTCACTGCGATTGATGGGGCAAAGTGGTCTAAGGGCGTCAAGATAATTGGATGCGGTAATGAGAAGGCTCTCAGCTTTCTCAAAAACAGCATACAAGAAGTTATCGAGCTTTGGCCAGGAGCCAAAATTGAAATCGTGTCCTTGGACCAAGTTCCTTTTCGGGTGACGGTGCGAGTGTGGACTCCTCCTCCTATTCTATTACTTTTATTAAGCGCCAGAATAAGGACGCTCAGCGGCGTCCAGAGTCAGTTACATAAATTTGTTGATTACAGGGAAATCTCTCGCTGGCCAAGTAAAACACCAAGATTCTTGTATACGCGTTTATTGAGCAATAGTAAAAATTATGCTTCAGTGGCTGGTTCTTGGCGACGTGGTCAATAATAGGGTAAGGAGGCAATTTCACTAGCAACCGTATGTGGTCAAAGTGACCAAGACGAAAGTAAGAGAAAGACGTTGTGGGAAAAGCCAACGCGCAACCATGTTAACAGTACTGTCCCTTAGGTTGTCGTTCACCCCTACCACACTATAGCTTTAGTGGACTACAAGAATATGCCTACAGGTTAACAGTACTGTCGCTTAGTAGACAAATTCTGTAGTCGCCTTTGGACACCACAACTACCCGAAATAATTACTATATGTGGTCAATGTGACCAAGACGCACACGAGATATGGCAAGACGCTGTGGGAAAAGCAAATGTCCAACCAGGTTAACAATACTGTCGCTTAGGTTGTCATTTACCCCTACCACACTTTAGTATTAGTGGATTACAAGAATAGGCCCACAGGTTAACAATACTGTCGCTTAGTAGACAAATTCTGTAATCGCCTTCGGACACTAAAACTAACCGAAATAATTAATAATTGAAACTTATTATCAAGACCAAAAAACTTACCTCCACGACGGCTGCCTAAGAACTAAGAATTCTGTTCAGCATTACTGCGCCTTATATAGGCTGGCACCGCTTACATACATGAGCGTTAATATGTATCTACGCGGGCCGTACAATGTTTCTGCTTAGCATCTACTTTATATTATCATATACATACATCACTATGTACTTACATGTGTACATGCCAACTGTACGCGATTGATGTATGAAAAGTAAAGCATAACAAATGGAATGCAGCAGCATTATATTTAAGAAAAAATTAAATGTAAAACAAGTTTTCTTACGGTAGATCGTTGTGCATGTACATATGTACGTGTGTAAATGGTTATCAATATATACCGCTAATTTGAATATTTTACTTAGTAGGTAAAGCAAAATATAATATACAAAAATTCCAATACAATTCATTAGGTTTGTAAAAGTAAATAATATAAACAATCGAGTAATAAAATATAAAGAATAATAAGATGCTTACCTAAATACGATGGCGGCAAGGACCCTATCAATTTCGTGGAACGTGTAGAAGAATTGGCGGAAATGATGGTATTAACCTAACACAAGTGCTACGTGTTTTGGGTGAGTGTTTCAGCGACAAGGCATTAATCTGGTATCGAAACAACAACAAAAACTGGCGTCAGTGGCAGCAATTCAGAGCGGACTTTCTCAAATTTTTCCTCCCTCCACGCTACTTTGAGAAGCTGGAGGATGACGTCCGTAAACGCACACAGCGTGTACGAGAACCCTTTAAGGACTACGTGCTGGCGCTCCAGAATCTTATGCAACACACCAACATGTCCGAAGACCAGAAACTGGAACGGATCTTCCGGAACTCACAGCCAGACTACCAGTGGTTTATACGCCGCCGCGATTTTACCACTCTGGATGATCTGCTCGCGCTTTCCGACGAACTGGAGAGTATCCCTACCTCATCCAACCCGAGTAGAGGAGAGTACCATCGATTGATGGTAGAGATATCTACCTCTCGAAAGCATGCCCGTCGGAAATCTAGACAATCAGTCGCAGGCAATCAGCATTCAAATCAGACGCGGCATACATGGGAGGAGAATAAGGTATAGTTTTATTTTATTTATTTATTTATTTATTTACGCCAATGGACTATAATGTCCTTTCAGGCAATAACAACATAACTTAATCTAAAAATATACTTAACAAGATCCTATTTTCTAATAAAATTTTAAAATTATATACAGATAATGAGAAGTCTATACATAAAATATTATTCATCTTATTTAAAGTACACAATGTTCGTAGTATCGGTTCACACATAGCGTAATTAGTAGAATGTGTCGAAATATAAAATAACTGATTATGTCTAAGGGTTCTGGAGGGTATACAAAAATTAATTAAGTTTAACAAGTAATTACAATCAATTAGACCATTAATCAAATTATAAATCATCATGACAGAATAAATAGTTCTTCTTAAATAAAGTGGCTTTAAGCCTAAAAGCAGGCAGCGAGCATAATAGGATGTTGACGGCAACATTATATTAGAGTTACGAAGAGCAAATTTTACGAATTTTTTCTGGATTCTTTCAATTCTATTTCTGTGAACATCATAAATAGGGTTCCAAACAAAAGAGCAATATTCTAACCTCGAGCGAACCAATGCAGTATACAATATTCGCAAGGTAATAGGATCTAAAAATTCTTTACAATTTCTTCTTATAAAAGAGCATGCAGAGTAAGCTTTAGGTATTATATAGTCAAGATGGGCATTAAAATTCAGATCACTATCCAGCACAATGCCAAGATCCAATATTTTATTCACAACTAATAAATTCTTATCCTGAATCTTGTATTGAAAGCACCTTCGGTTATGAATGTGAGGCTTACAAAAAGTCATTTGGAAACATTTATTTATATTTAAAGGTAAACTATTGATATCACACCAGGAACCTATTCCATCGATACAACTTTGCAGTGTGAGGGCATCATTATCAGAAATTACTTCTTTATAAATCTTTACATCATCAGCATATAATAAAAACTGAGCACCAGAAAAGGAAGTACCGATGTCATTTATAAAAATTAAAAACAGCAACGGTCCTAAAATACTGCCCTGAGGTACACCAGATGTAGCAAAAAACGGTTGCGACTCAAAATTTTCAAGAACTACCGTATAAGATCTATTAGACAGATAAGATCTCAACCACAGGAGAAACGTGCCATAAAACCCCATATTTTCCATTTTATGCAACAAAATATCGTGTGAAACCTTATCGAACGCTTTACAAAGATCCATAAATATGGCATCAACTTGATTATGCCTTTCAAAAACAGAAACACAAAAATGATTAAAAACAGTACAATTAGTAACAGTAGAGCGACCAGGAAAGAAACCATGCTGCTCATTACAGATAAAACGTTTGATTAGAAAGTAAATTTTTCCTTTAATAATATGCTCAAAGATTTTTGACATCGTAGACAGTTTGGCTATGGGCCGATAATTACAAACATCGGACTTAATACCTCCTTTGAAAATCGGGGTAATAGAAGCAATTTTCCACCTATTAATGAAACAGCCATCTGCCAAGGATTTATTAAAAATGTGCCGAAGAGGAATTACTAAGCTTTCAGCCAAATTTTGCATAAAAAAGGAACTAAATCCATCAATATCGGTACTAAAAGACCTTTTAATATTTTTGATCCCATCGAGGATATCATTAGCAGTTAACTGAATGTAACCAAAATCTACAATAGGTTGTATATGTTTAAAAATATTTGGATCTATAGAACCATTACTTATTACAAAATTAGATTTGAAAAAGTGTGCAAACGCATTAGCAATGTCATTACCAGAGGTAATATATTGATCATTAAATCGCATGGAAGATGGATATATAGAGCTAGACTTTTTAGATCTAATAAAATTCCAAAATTGTTTAGGATTGCCTTTGATTGCTGATTCGAACTTTAACAAATATTGTTGGTACAAAAACTTATCCAGAAAATTAAATTCTCTCATATAATGCTCGTAGCGTGCCCTATGACTTAAATCCCCAGTTATTCTAAATTTATTATGAAACTTATTTCTAAGATTTTTTAACTTTTTTAAACCCTTAGTGTACCAGGGCAGTTTGTGAACTTTAGGTAACACACGAGGTACACAACGATTTATGATAATATTTAAGGTATTGACAAATATAGTATAACATTCCGAAGTATCCTTAGTGTAAAAAAGCATATCCCAATTTATAGCGAAAATTTCAGCATTTAACTTTACATAATTACAAGCTTTAAAGTTATAAAAACAATTCTTAACATTACATATTGGCAAGTATTGGAAGTCCGACAGTTCCACAATTAATGGAATATGGTGCATATCAGTCGCACACATAGGGAAAGGGCAATTAGTAATGGAGTACTTTAAAGTATCAGAGATAAATACTAAATCAAGAATGCGGTTTAAGTTATTTCTGAATGAATTTATCTGCAGTAAACCAATACTTAAAAACGAGTCTACAAGATTAATTTCATGTGACTTATTAACATTAACCGGAGACAAATTTCCATCATCAAGCAAATCACTCCAATCAATTTCATTTAAATTAAAATCCCCAAGTATGCAAAGATTTCCAACACCAGCAGCTTCAGATACGCGCACCACATTAAATACATGAGCAGCATATATGGAATCATCACTTTTCGGTGGGATATAGGACGCACAAATAAACAGATTTTTAAAACCAAAAATACAAACAAAAATTTGGTCTAATGCAGGATTAGATTCTGCTAAATTGATAACAGTAGCCTTGAATGATCTTTTGACAGCAACAAAAACACCACCTCCTCGGGTTTTACACGTGGATTCCAAGTCACGATCTTTACGAAATATTTGATACTGCTGTAAATCACAAAGTTCGCCATCACCAATGTTAGAAGTTAGCCAAGTTTCAACGATTACTATAACATCGAAGTCAGCTTGAGCAGTAAATTTAAAGACATCATGTAATTTAGTACGGATACCAGAAGCATTTTGGAAGTAAATTTTTAAGTTTTCATGGGGATTGTAGGGCTTAAGGTATCTATTAGAATTATCAACCCTTAACATCAGTTTTTTGGAGCAGTAGATGCTGGCAGTCGACTACCTTTTCTACGATTGCCATTATACACAAATTCACGTACAAACGTACTTATAGGCCAAAATTTTATATCCAATAGAGCATTAAAGAGCTCATCCGGCACAGTTATTTTAAACGAAGTAATTGTTCGCGGCTGCGAATATGCGAATTTATAGACCAAAATTTTTCTATCAGTACGCAATTTAGATTTTATGTAATACTCTACATCCTCAGCAGTAGTTTCCGAATCCAAACGCGAAACAAAAATATTTTTATTAGGTGGTATGACCTTTAAAGGCTTAGGCGCAATCGGGCAAGAACTAACTAAAGATGATGAGGAATTCTCAATATCGAGACCAACAGATTCCTGACATATTCCAGGTACATTAATTGACAGATTAGGCGTGCTAAATGGAGCAGAAACAGGTACATTAGTTGAACGATTAGGCGTATTAGTTGGAAGCTTTGAACGAACTTCATCAATTGACTTAGCAGAGTTTGGAGGCCCATTATTAGAACCAGCACCAATACGAGACGAAGCACTTCTTGTATTAGCCTTTTTGCGGCAAGGGGATGTAGTCTGCGAGGAATTAGAAAAATTTTCCAAATTTGGATAATTACTAAATAACTCGCCATATTTAGCTAACTTCGCTTGCAAAACAACAAATTCTTTACTAATTGTGTCGAACTCATCTCTAAAATTTTTAAACAATTTGTAAAATTCAGTAATAACATTTCTGCAGTCCGGACAAGTCCATTGTAGAAATTTAAGAGGATCCGACAGAGCGTCAGCATCACGAGCCTTAAGACCGCTACATTTTAGATGGAAGTATTTCAGACATAGCCAGCAGGACACCATCTGATCACTTTTGCTAATGTTACAATTTTTCTTTGCACAGTCCATTTCAAATAAGGTTGCACAACACAGGCAGAATTTATATATGGCAATGATATGTATCACAAAATTAGTGAAGATTCACACCCCAAAAAAGGTCAGTACTGCCACACCAATAGAACCAGTATTTTGTAAAAACGGAACAGCTGACTATGTTTTTCCAAAAGTTATATGTGCATGTACATAACATTCGTGGCCAGAGTGATGATTTTGTTTTTATTTTATAATTTTACAAAAGTTTATTGTTTTTATTTATTTGTGTATATTGTTATTGTTTGTGTAAAAAACATGCATTATTTGTTATTAAAAGTTTATTGTTTTCATTTATTTGTGTATGTTGTTATAGTTTGTGTAAAAAATATGTATTATTTGTTATTAAACCAGTTATTGCGGGCAAGAAAGAGAAAAAGGTGTATTCATAAACAAACAAAATGAGTAGCACTTGATATTGTTACTATTGTAGATAAGAATTTATCACCAAATGATTTGCGGTATTTTTATTAGATATATTCATTATTTTATTTTATATGTATTATTTTCCACACAAACAAAAGGAATTAACTATAATGAACTTTCTTCTATGAATTCCAAGATTTTTAAACTTCTAAAATGAAACTTAATTAATCTGATACGAAATAACAGATAGCGGAGCTTAAAAAAAACACGTCCGTTCGCTCAGAGATATAGTTGATCATATAGGCTATGATCCTCATCGAAAACCAAATAACCGCAGCGACGTTGGATACAGGGGCCACCAGGAGTTTCATTCACCCACAGCAAATCAAGAAATGCATCCGGCAGCCAGCATATATTCCCTCAAAAGTCGATGTACTCTTGGCAGATGGAGCCACGGCGGTGATATCACGATCCCTGAGAATGGCAGTGACCTTGGGTAAGAAGACAGCCACGTATGAGTCCCTGGTGATGAAGAACGCAACCGAGGACATTATATTGGGGCTTGACTTCCTCCAAATTTTCGAAACCAGCATCCAGTGTGCGGGGATGATTGTGTATAGCCGCAAGGTGGGGGTCGAACCTAGCCACCGCCAAGCCCAGCTGTTATAAAGCCTGAGAAGTGTAAGTTCTATGCAGCAGAAACCAAATACCTCGGACACGTTGGCACGCAAGAAGGTATTAAAACCGATCCCGAGAAGATTGCGGCTATCACCAAAATGCAACCCGCCAATAATGTTAAAGAAGTGCGCCAATTCTTAGGTGTCACGTCTTGCTACCGACGTACCACACCAGAATTCATCACGCCACCACAACCCTTCACCGTGCTGTTGAAGAAGAGACGACAGTGGAAATGGGGTAACGAGCAACAGACACGCAAGGAAAGCTTGACCCAGCCACCGATTCGCGCAAGCCCAGATTTCAACCAGCCTTTCAAGCCTCAAACAGACGCCAGCGATTAGGGTGCAGTTCTGACTGAACAAAAGGAGTTGAAGGATCCCGAAAAATTCACCGACTACGCCATAGTTAACCAGGAACCCTATCGGCACTTCCCCCGGGAGACCAATAATGTGGACAACACCAGAGGCGTGTTCCATAGCAGCCGATCACCCAATCAACCGAGCAGCTCCGTGGTGGTTCCTCCGGAACAGATTCCTCTGGACGTGCAGCAATTCAATGCCGAAAAGCTGAGACATCGACAGCAGTTCCAACAGATCCGTCTTATCACCATGAGCGAAGGCCACCGATTTCGGGTGTCAATTTCGCAAAAGGGCGTAGTAAGAGTATGGAAGTTAACCTAATGGCCCCAACCTGTATGAGGGGAGGTGATGTAACGAGCAAAAGGCGCACGCTTGTTTTTGCTCACATGTAATCATCTTATTATTCTTTATATTTTATTACTCGATTGTTTATATTATTTACTTTTACAAACCTAATGAATTGTATTGGAATTTTTGTATATTATATTTTGCTTTACCTACTAAGTAAAATATTCAAATTAGCGGTATATATTGATAACCATTTACACACGTACATATGTACATGCACAACGATCTACCGTAAGTAAACTTGTTTTACATTTAATTTGTTCTTAAATATAATTCTGCTGCATTCCATTTGTTATGCTTTACTTTTCATACATCAATCGCGTAGAGTTGGCATGTACACAGTGATGTATGTATGTATATGATAATATAAAGTAGATGCTAAGCAGAAACATTGTACGGCTCGCGTACATACATATTAATGCTAGAGTTAATGTCGACGTCGTCGACGGCGTCAAATGTCAAAAAAAAAGTTGAATCGTATGAAATTGTATGAGAGCAGTTAATCTCAACGCGTTGCAACGCCGTAAAAGTTCAATATATTTCAATTTTTTCGGCGTTGAAACGGCGTCAACGGCGTCGACATTAACCCTAGCATAACGCTCATGTATGTAAGTGGTGCCAGCCTATATAAGGCGCAGTAATGCTGAACAGAATTCTTAGTTCTTGGGCAGCCGACGTGGAGGTAAGTTGTGCATGTACATATGTACGTTTGTAAATGGTTATCAATATATACCGCTAATTTGAATACTTTACTTAGTATGTAAAGCAAAATGTAATATACAAAAATTCCAATACAATTAATTAGGTTTGTAAAAGTAAATAATATAAACAATCGAGTAATAAAATATAAAGAATAATAAGATGCTTACATGTGAGCAAAAACAAGCGTGCACCTTTTGCTCGTTACAAGAGTGTGAGTCGACGGCAGTTGAACCGTGACTCGTGTTAAGAATTAAGTCCTAAAGTAGTTATGTGAGAACCGAGATTCCTGTTGGGTAATAAAAAACAATAGAATTTAGTGAATAGCCGGCACTTGAACCGTTATTCTTATTGTTAAACTTTATTCTGCCTTATCAATCAATATTTCATTGCTTATATAAACTAGAAATGGTAATAAAACAACAACATAAACTAAATTAGCAAAATGTGTCAGCCGTCTTTCTGAGTTCAATGAAATTGCACCTTAAAATTGAGTAATATTTTTAGAGAAAAAATGCCTGTATGCAAAATAACTTGGAGTAAATAAAATGTACTGTTTTTACAACTCAGCAAAAACCAAAGATAATTCTACAATTAGTTATGAAACAATTATTTTGAATTGAATGAAATTTTTTGGCTGGCCATGAAAAGGTGTATTGAATTACAACTTTACTAAACAAAAACTAAAGAAAATTATAAAATACTTCTTTTGAGTTGATCGAATTTGGCTGGCCATGAAAAGGAGTATTGAATTATAACTTTACGTTCAGTGACCTTTTTTACTGTTGTTATTACTAAGTAAAAACAAAATGCAATTATTTATTAAATTATTGATGCCAAAACAAAAAGGGTTATTGTATGTGTTAACATGCTGCCCCCACAAATTGGCTGATTCGAACTCATCATGATGGCTAAATTTGTCAATTCATTATATTAAAAGAAAAAAATAATAATTTTACTAGATAATTGTTAGCATTCCGTAGTTTGGTGTAGAGAAATTTGAGCTGGCTTAAAGCTGTTCTTCAACCGTTTCCATTTGTAGATCACAATGATGGCAGTCGCTAATACCAATGCAATTGCTGCGTAACCGACTATGATCCCGTGGGTACTGAGGCTGACTTCGTTGGTAGGGAGCGTGGTGTTTAAAATTTGGGCTAACCCCTGTTGAACTAGTTGGAGCTCATCTCTTGTTGGGTTGAATTGTTTTGCACTGAATGTCATATTGGCATATTGTTTTGTCCAACCGAGTACAGGGTTAAGGCTGGTAGCCGATGTTTGTAGAGACGTGACAATTTGTTGACGACCTTGTATGGTTATGAGGTCGTTTTTTATGACACAATCGGGATGCAGAGTTATTAAACCGCTATCTTCTAGCATAATTTGTATAATGTCATTGTGGCACACTGCATTCATTTTGATGATATCTGCTGTGGAAAACATATATTGGTTCGGATGATATAGGTTCTGCCATATAGTGGTATCTTCAAGCTTACGGAAACCGCATCTTGGATTAGGTTGATCATTCATTAAATCAATTTCACATTTATTGATCATAGGATGACGTGTCGCTTGATATGTTGCAGGTATGTTCGGACAGATTAGTTCGTCGTTACCCAAATTTCAGCAAGCGTCGACCTCATGTTGTGACATTGGAAAGAGTTCATCACGATGTAAGCTGATGGAGAGAAATTCGGTGGATGTTTCTACAGCTGTAAGTGTTTTATTTATTGTTGCTATGATTGGAATAACGTGCAATAGCTAGAACTCTCGTGTATCGATGAGAGGTAGCTCGATGCTGGAGATTACGTGGTCCCCTGCAATGATTCCGTTGACCTTGATAAGCTTATATACGCCCAGTAAGTTATTTTGGTGAATTGGCAACTGCATGTGTGCTGGCAAATGGGCCCTTATCTTCTTGATTTCTTCGTTGAGTTGTTGAGGAGTAAGTAAAAGGGGGTTAATTTTGTCATGATGGCTATCGACTAGCACGTCCATGATTGAGGAGTGTATCCGTTGTATATTGCTGGCGACTATGAGCATTTGCACTGAAAGTATCACGATGCATTGCTCGACCTTAACATTATGGAGTTGATTGCCAATTTCGTCGAACTGAATCTGCACGTCTAGTTGATTTTTCTTGATCATGTTGATGATGGAGTCGATTAACGATGTTTGATTCTTTAAAAACCTGTCTAAGAATTCGTCGTTCACTTTTAGCTCCTTAATTGTCTTTGACATTTGTTTTTCGTAGTTCGAGTCTAATAAGTAAGCTAAATAGTGAGTTGGCTATGTTCCCAACTACATCTTTTTATGGTGAATAGATTGAAATCTGCCTGAAAGTCGTCCTTTACATCATCAAAGTAGTCCCCCAACGTGTTGCAGGTTGCGTTATTTATCGTACTGTTGCATAGAGTTTGGAGTATCGTTGTTGCATCGCTTAAAATGTTTATTTGATGTTGATATGGTTCAAGGTCAAGGTACACGATCATCTTCCAGGTGGCAGACTTGAGCTTTACAAGCCCCATCTGTTCAAAGTGAATGCCAGGTTTATTGTTGAACTTCGTTATGTTGATTTGGTTTCCAAGCGCTATTGGGAGGAGAAACAATGTTAAAATAGTCACCATCAAGGTTGAGTTTAGGCGTGACCGTGTTGTTGGCATTGCTTCATCGGTTGATGGCCGAGGTGGTTTGAATTTGGTTGACGTGCTACTTAGAGGTAACGATGCCGGCCTTGTGCTTTGTTGCGATTCTTCATAGTGGAGCCAACATGTGGATAGGTCGTTTGAACGTTCCCTTTGCTGTTTTTATATCGCATACCCTTACCAAACCATCATCACCATTGTAAACCTTTATTATTCGTCCCAGGGGCCACTGTAAAACTGAAAGGTTATCTTCTTTAACTATGACCATTGTGTTTGATTGAATCTAATTGATTGGGCCTTTCCACTTGTGCCGCTGTTGTAACTCGTTAAGGTACTCCTTGAACCACCGTTGCCAAAAATTGTGTTTAACTTGTGATACGAGTTTCCATCTATTTAGTAACTTTCCTTGAGGAATCTTTGACCTCACGTCAACGCTTGATGTCAGTTCTTCGCCAACCAAAAAAAGACCTGGAATGAGGGGTCGGGAATATAATATGGTCTCAATTTCTATAACCACAGTCTCCAGCTCTTCGTATGTGAGCGATGCAGCTGAGAAATTTTTCATTAACATGTGCTTTGCTGATTTTATCGCCGCCTCCCATAGTCCGCCGAAATGTGGTGACCTTGATGGGATAAACTGAAAGTCGACTCCCTTTGTGCTGCATACTTCGAGGATTGATTCTTGAGGTGCTTTTGCATATAGAACGTCATTAAGCTCTTTGAGCTGGTTCCGGCCGCCAACACAATTTGTTGCGTTGTCACAATACAATGTTTTGCAATGGCCTCGTCTCGATATGAATCTTTTCAGTGCCCCAATAAAGGCTTCTGTTGTCAGTTCAGTGACGAGTTCTAAATGCACTGCCTTAGTGACAAAACAGCAAAAGGCTGCGAGATATGCTTTTTGGGATCGCTTTCCTCTTGTTTTCAAATGTACAAAAAATGGGCTGCAATTCAGGAATGGCCGAGCTGGTTGTACCCGATGTTTTGGAAGGTTTCCCATAATTTGGTTATACATAGTTGTTCTTGCCTTTGTACATCGTATGCACCGTTGGATAATTGCTCTTGTGATTCTTTTCCCTTTCAATGGCCAAAACCGCTGTCGTACTTATGCCAGTAGTGCTTGAGGACCACGGTGATAGTGTTCCATATGTATTTTCTCTATCAAAAGTTTTACAAGCGTATCTTGGCTTGGTAAAATCATTTGATGCATCGCATCGAATTGCTGTGTCGAGGAACTTAGTCGTCCACCCACTATTATGATCCCTTCTTCGTCCTGAAATGGAGTTAAAGAGCTAAGGGGATCCGTCCTGGGTACAAGATTGTCATTTATCAATGCCCGTTTAAGGCCATCGAAGTCGGCAGCTTGTATGTGACGTACAATTACCTTAAGTACGGCATCGAGTTCCACTGGTGAAAGCTGTATATGTTCTGATCGAGATTCCCTTGGTCGTCTTGTGTTCTTCGCAAATCGTAGCACATATCCTATGACCCTTTGTACATGTGTGAAGGAATTTTTTGAAGGTATTGTATAAATCCATGCGTTTTCCTCGAATGACTGTTGAGTTGTTAGGACGGTTGCTGTACAGTTGTAAGCAGTTGTTGATTCCCGTTTGGTGGGTGTTGGCCATTGCGCTTTGTTTTGATAGAGAAATAAGGGTCCATACAACCACATGTTACACGATGATAACTCAGGGGCCTTATGCCTCTTGATAAGACATCAGCAGGATTTTGTTTGGATGGAACGTGGTACCATTGCTCTGGAATCATTACCCGAAGAACTTTTACAATGACTGGTAGTTTCCCTGTATGATTGTGTAGCCAAGCAAGCACGATCTGGGAATCAGTCCAGAAAAAGGATTTTTTATTCTCCCAGTTCAGATTAGCTTTTACTCTCGCTGTAATCTCAGCTGCCAACAGTGCTGCACATAATTCTAAACGCGGTATTGTTTGTTGTTTTGTCGGAGCTACGCGTGATTTTGAACACAGAAGATTTACCCTCACTGTTTCATTCCCTTGCACGACTCTTACATATACTGCAGCACCATAAGCCCTTTCTGATGCGTCTGCGAATGCATGTATTTCAATTGTTCTGGTTCCTTGATTGCTGAATATATGTCTCGGAAACTTTATCATGTTCAGTGTTAGTAGGTCCTTTCTATAGCAATTCCATTCTTTTTCGAGTTCCGTAGGAAGGTTGTCATCTCATTCGAGTTTTGTTTGCCATGTTTTTTGAAGTTGGATTTTACCAGTTACTAACACTGGACAAATCGGAGCTCATGGTACGTTTTGTTGTATGTTTGTGTTCTTGAACATTGACCTTGATGCAACACACATCCCAAGGTTTTAGTTGATTGAGTTTCCTTTGACTCAAAGTTGAGATCAACCTCCTGATCTTCTGTTGCAATTCCATGCAACAAGTTTTTGTTGTTCGAACACCATTTTTTGAGCTTCATTCCTGCTCCTGCTAAAATGGTTATTAATTGCTTTTGTATCATTAAGTCTTCATGAATTGAATCAGCTCCTATTAAGCCATCATCCACATAAAAATCTCTTCGCAGAGATGACGTTCCATAAGGAAATTGTCCCTTACAGTCATCTACTAGTTTGACAAGACAGCGTGTTGCTAGGTATGGTGAAGCCCTGGTGCCATATGATTCTGTGTTCAGTTGATATACATTAATTGGCTGGTTGTCATTTTCTCTCCAGAGGATTAGCTGTAAATTTCGATCTTCGTGGTTAACCCATGTCTGTCTGTAAATTTTTTCAACATCAGTTTTAAGAACGTACTTGTGCATTCTAAATCGTAGTAAAATAGCAAAGAGGTCGCTATGAACAGTAGGACCATTATGCATTATGTCATTTAGAGACAGTCCCAATGATCTGTGGGCCGATGCGTCGAATACGACCCTTAATTTGATTGATGAGCTTTCTGGTCGTAGTACGCAATGATGTGGTATAAAATAATTAGGGGAGCTGATTTCTTCCGGTTTGATTTTTGTCATATGACCTGCTTCATATTCTCTCATAAATGAGACATATTGATGCTTTAGCGTTGGATTGGTTTTGAAGCGCCGCTCGATTGATTCAAATCTTTTGTCTGCTATGCCTCTGGATTCCGTCAGTACCGAAGGATGATCCTTTAAAGGAAGTTTTACTACAAATCTGCCATCTTCCACTCGAAACGTGTATTGAAGAAAATGCGCCTCACAGTGTAGTTCATCTTCTGCCAGCTTGGTTTCATTGTCTGATGGTTCCTCAGCCTCCCAAAATCGAGAAACGGCTTCTTATAATTCCGCGGACTGCGCTATCGGTGAAGTTTGATTCGACCTTACCAGCTATTACCCCTCCTAGGACTGAATTTTGCAGAATCGGAAGGTTATCTGCCAATTTAATTTGTCCATCTCTAAGTAGTTCGAACATGGTTGATTGAATTTTGGGTCAGCCAAGTGAATATTCTGCGGAATTTCCCAAGTCTCAATGCTAAAATGATGAACTGGCTGGTCATAGACAATTTTTGGTACAATGTGGGCGTCTACTTTTGCAACACAATTGTTTATTGTTGACTGAAACCGAATGCTTGTCTGATGGCGCATCTTGGTTTTGTTCACTCCAATGCCTTACACGCTCAAGCACACTTGTCTGGATCTGCCGCCCAGTTTTTTTCCATACACGGTCTGTTATTAGATTCACTTGTGAGCCGGAGTTCAGGATGGCTCGACATTCAATATGCTGCACAATGGCAGATGTTAGGTTTATGCGTGCGGTTCCCAGTAAGATATAACGGGGATTCTTGACTGCATGACTCGTCAGGAGGCTGACCTTGTTGGATACTTGGTCATGAGCTACTTCCACTCGTGAAGGAACTGTTAGATGTGGTGTTGACTTGTCTTGTGTCGTAGATTTGTTGTAGGGTGCCTTTGCTTTGGGGTTATGTAGCAATGTGTTATGATTTTTTGTACATTTATTACAATGTCGTGACTTGCATTCGTTAGCTTGGAAGTCCTTTACCCATTTCCATCTTTGGTTTAACTCGGCGTTGGTGAATTTTCTGCAGGCATAAATATTATGAGTCTCCCTCTTACAGATTTTGCAAATTTCCCTCGTTTCTTATGCTGTCATCGAAGCGCAATTTCGCGTTGTTGATCAGTCACCCTTTCTTCGTGTCTCCAAGGACTGAAATCTTCGCTCCAAATACGTTAGTAGTTCATCAATAGTAATGAGGCGCCTATTGTCGTTTAAACCTTGCTCGAACGCAGTTTGGGGTTTCTCCATCCATTTTGTGTAGCAAAAGATGGACCAAAATGGCGTCCCAATGTTGCACTGGTATGTCTTGTGCCTTGAGACCATGAGTAAACTCCTTGGTAACATCATGAAGTGATTTTAATGATGACGCAGATTCCCTTTTGGTGGATGCCTGCGACATTAGCTTGCTCAGTAAAGTGGATACTAGAAGCCTTTTGTTGTATCTGTTGCTAATAAGTGACCCGGCCGCAGCATAATTGATTCCTACTGCGGGCAGGTGCTTGATTAGGTTTTTTGGTTCTCCTTGTAAAGAAGTTGTCAGGTAGTGCATCTTTTTCGCCTCACTTATGGGTGTGTTGTGAACTAGCTCTGAGAAGATATCCTTGAACTCCATCCAGCGTTGGTAGTTTCCATCAAAAGTAGGTAGTGTGATTCTGGGAAGAGTTATGTCGATGTCTCCTGGTGTTGTTGGCCGCCGATGAGGAATTGGTGGATCTAATTGTATGTGTAGCTGAAGTTCTATCATGGCTGTTTCTGCCCTTGCTTCGAGCTCATAAAATGTTTGTATAGTGTATTCTTCGATCTTGTCATCATCAGTTGATACCCACAGAGCTGTATTGTTAGTAGCTAGGTCCACCATGTATTTTTCGATGATACTCGCCTTAATATTGTAGCATAACGAATGATGGTCATGCTGTCGTTGCGCAAATAGTCAATATTTCGAGTGAACGCTTTCATTAATGCTCGTTGATTCCGAAGGATTTTTCGGATTTCGGGTGATGTCGATTGTTGGGTTAAACCTTGTTGCTGCTGGTTGCGTGACGTATGTGCTTCGCCACTTAATGTCAACAGTTTCGTTCCTTGTTCAAATAAGTTTGTATGCTTCACTATGATTTGAGTGATTTTTTCGCAGTATTCTTGTACAATGTAATCGTCATCCAGGGGGTCGCCCTCCATTGCCCTGATTATATCATGATTTTTGTGGAATTCATCTGCGAGCTCTGTAAAAGTCGCCAAACTCCTTTGAAAAGTTCCTTGCGAGTGCTTCAATCTGCGCTCCCAAGTGGCGCTGGCTGTGCATTAATTCTTCCATTGCGTTGATGAAGAATCACGTCGGGGTCACCAAATGTTAATACTTGAATTGTGTATAACAGAGTGTGAGTCGACGGCACTTGAACCGTGACTCGTGTTGAGAATTAAGCCCTATGTGAGAATCGTCGGCACTTGAACCGACATTCCTGTTGGGTAATAAAAAACAATAGAATTTAGTGAATAGCCGGCACTTGAACCGTTATTCTTATTGTGTATTGAATTACAACTTTACTAAACAAAAACTAAAGAAAATTATAAAATGTTTATTTTGAGTTGAACGAATTTGGCTGGCCATGAAAAGGTGTATTGAATTACAACTTTACGTTCAGTGACTTTTTTTACTGTTGTTATTACTAAGTAAAAACAAAATACAATTATTTATTAAATTATTGATGCCAAAACAAAAAGGGTTATTGTATGTGTTAACAATCAGCTTAGACTGACTTTGCCCACAAAGAAAGACTCGCAAAATGGCGACTCCGAGCGGCATAAAAGTGGTGCAAATTAATTTGCATCACTCCGAGGCAGCATCGGACGAGCTGTTACGTTTTATGGAGAGAGAGTGCATATCCGTGGCCTTGGCTAGTTGCTAATAAGGTTCGAGGGCTTCGGTCACGCTTGTTTACTCTTCTCTCTCCTAACACGCAAGGTAAGATAAGAAGCTGTATTCGGATCAGGAAAAATATTAATATCAACATGTTTCTGTTATCTCATTACAGCTCTGGAGATCTAACGGTAGCTGCGCTTGAACGTAAGGATCTCCCGATGGTAATCCTGGCATCGGCGTACCTACCATATGAATTGGATGACCCTCCTCCGAGTGCGGTGCGCACACTCATTGGCTGGTGCGGGACACGAGGACATGACCTTGTACTGGGCTGTGATGTAAACGCGTATCACACACTCAGGGGATATTAATAAACGAGGTGAGGATTTATTACAATTTCTCTTGTCAACCAATCTTAGGATTTGTAATAAGGGCAATCGGCCAACGCTTTCCAATAGAATCAGGGAACAGGTTATTGATTTAACTTTGGTTAGTGATAAAGACTCTGTTAGAATATCTGAGTGGAGGGCGCGCCTTGAGTGCTCATTACGTTTAAGATCGATCTTATTCCGAATGGGGGCAAGCCTTACAGGAACCCTAGGCAAAGGGATTGGGGAAGCTTCAGAAAGCTTGTGGATGCCGATAATTATCGTAGAAGCTTCAATGTCTTCAAGAGCGAAACCACGAAGGCAAAGAGGGAATCATGGAGGCGTTTCTGTGGTGACTTGGAGGGCACATCTGAGGCTTCCCGCCTAAAAAACCTATTCTCTAAGGAGCCTGCGGATACCCTAGAGGTACTGATGGAAACTCATTTTCCGGAGGGCGAGGACGGGGCAAACGTACTTGGTTCGGTTGTCCCCGTGCAAACAGCTATCCAAATGAGTGATGTGGTAGACTCCATTGTACAGCCAGCAAGGTAAGATGGGCAGTGGCATCTTTTAAGCCCTTTAAGTCAGCGGGTGCCAGATAGTATTTTCTCAGCGCTGATGCAGCATGCTGTGGAGGCGATTTTACCATGGCTGCTAACCATCTTTAGGGGAAGTCTCGTTTACGGGTACATTCCCATGGAGTGGAGGTAGGTAACTGTGGTATTCATTCCGAAGGCGGGGGGGATAAACCACTGTAGCGCTAAACATTACAGACCAATCAGTTTGTCGTATTTTCTGTTGAAAACAATGGATCGACTGCTTGACTTGTATGTCAGGGAACTTCCTTCGCCGGAGAATTTCTGTGGTGCACAGCATGCCTACCAGAGGGGTGAGTCGGTGGAGACGGCGCTGCATGATGTTGTAGGCACTATAGACGATTCCCTTGACAAAAAGGAGTTTGTTATGTCATCCTTTCTAGACATAGAAGGCGTTTTTAAAAATCTGAACATATCCTCGATAACTGGGGTGCTCCGAGGAATCGGTGCAGACCAGTTAATTGGGGCTGGGCAGGGAACATGCTTAGCAGATCCATAATATCCAGATTGGGAGTGAGTACGAAGAGGAAAACTGTAACAAGGGGCGCTGGAGGGAGTTCTGCCCCCGCCGCTATGGAACCTTGTCCTTAACAGCATTATTTTCAAGTTGGACAAATGTGGCACCAAGTTAGTTGCGTATGCTGATGACGTTGTGCTCCTTATAAGGGGTAAATATCTGCCTACGATAAGTGAACTCTTGGAATCAGCGCTGAACGAACTATCTTCAAAGACTGTACTGGTACTTTTTACCAAGAGATATAAGATCCCGGCTTTTAGGCCACCATGCCTTGGTGGCATGAGCTTGGAGCTCTCGAAGGAGGCGAAATACCTCGGCATTATTCTAGACTCTAAACTATCGTGGAATCGTATTATGGAGGATAAAACAAGGAAGGCTCTATGCGCGTTTTACGCATGCAAGAGAGTTTCAGGGAGAAGATGGAGTTGAAACCGTACATCCTGCACTGGATGTATACGGCGGTTACCCATTATTACTTATGCATCACTTGTTTGGTGGAGGGCTGTAGACAAGAGTACATATCTCTTTATAGTGGGCAAGGTACGGAGACTAGCATGTCTAGCTATGAATGGCGCAATGAGATAAGCCCCTCAGGCCAGTGTAGAGGCAATGCTTGATTTAGCTCCCTTTGAGGTATACATTAAGTACATATCTGCCAGATCTGCCCTCAGGCTCATGGAGTCAGGCAGCTTCAGGCATGACCGTACGGGACATGGCATTATCCTACAAAAGCTAGGAGGGCAGGTCCTGGGGAGACGGACTGATTATATGACTCCGGTCATGTGCTTCGACAAATCCTTCACAGTCGCATTCCCGGAGAGGAAGGACTGGATGGAAAACTCCGCGACTAGTAGTGAGTTTTATGCCATTACCGTGGCAGCATTAAGGATTGATGGACTCAATTTAGAGGCAAGAAATATTGACATTTGTGTGGATAGTCTGGCAGCAATTAGAGCCCTGGACTCGGAAATAATAAAGTTGAGATGTGTACTGGCATGCATTCAATCTCTGGCCAGACTTGAAGGATATGACGTCAAAATAGTTTGAGTTCCAGGGCATGAAGACATTCAGGGAAATGAGATGGCGGACGAATGCGCAAGAGCGGGCTCGGCCTTGGATAGAGCAGTATCGCGTAGGGATATTGAGATTCCCTCAGTTGAGCTGATGAAAAAATTTCAGGAGTGGGCAAGGAGGAAGGTGACAAGCAGGTGGTTCAGTTTTACCCCTCGTAGGGTCTCCAATACTCTATGACCCTCGCTTAGCAGAGCTAGGACTAGACAACTTCTGATTTTTGGGAAAAAGCCGTTGGCACTCCTGGTAGGGGTCTTGACGGGGCACTGTGCAATTGGGCACATGTCAGAGCGTTTGAGCTTTCCCCATGATGGCCGCTGAAATAACTGTTTCGATGAAAAAGAAGAGGAGTCAGTATAGCATTTCCTTTGTGACTGTCCGGCCCTGCAGGAGCGTAGGCTTAGACATCCAGGTTCTCGTTTCCTGCGAGATCTAGACTGTCTCAGGGATTCACCGCTTCCTGCCCTGGCTGGCTTTGTGAGAAGTTCTGTGTGGTTCTCAGGAACCACCACTTCGTCTTGAAAGGATTGTGTAGGGTATAGTCCTCTGGGCATCACAATGGGCCTTTTTATGGCCTCCGGGTGCTTTTTCTCGCTTACTGCGGGCGGCCTTTTTAACCTAACCTATCTAGACCCCTACCGGATCCCTTTTTCCGGATAGGAACTACTCTGGCAATCTTCCATAAGCTTGGGTAGTTACACGTCAGTAATGCTGTATTAAAGATGTGTACAAGATGTCTATTAATGAGAGGGAAAATAATTTTTATTAATTTAAAAGAGATATCATATCCCATCGCGTTCGATTTTATTCTTTTTAAAACTAGAACGACATCATTCTCATTAATAGATCTAAACTTAAAGCCATTACAAGGAAAGTCCCGAAAATCCATGCATATATCACCAGAGCCAGATTGATTTGAAACAAAAAACTGATTGAGTAATTCTGGATCATGAGGGTTAATATTGTTGGAAACGTTTTGTCTCTGTTTGTTAAAAATTTTCCATATGTATCTGTTGTTGAACTTGGCGTCCCAGAATTTGGCCTTAGATTCTACAATTTTTCATTATTCATTTTTTTAAACATAGGCAAAATAAATTATAATATTTAATTTTTTTTTTATTTTAAATATAAATATCTAAAAATTTATTAAGCCACTAAACTTAACCATGACTTCATAACTTAATCATGAAAAAACTTAAGCAAACAAGTAAAAACGTTATATTCGACCGGGTCGAGTCTTAAATACCCTGCAAATATTTAGTAAGTAAATTTAAAATGTTTATTTTAATGGTGGTACAGAGTTCCTTTATATAATATCGTACGTCAACGCCCACTAAAGGGGCGAAGTTAAAAAATAGACTATATCATGTTTTCCACAGACGAACGTATGGGCATTGCTAGATCGTCTCAGAGTTCATCACTGATCAATAATATATATACTTTATGGGGTCTTTAGAGGGTATTAAAACTGTTTTTTCGATCTGGCAAGGACTGTGGAGGAGACATTTCACTTTTGTCATAAAACTCTAAAAATAAATGTTTGGGATAATTATGTACAAAATTTAAAAATATATCTATATTTTTTGATGGGGTCCTTTAGGGGGAGGAGGGGGTAGGGCAGATTAGTACCAGGTTACGTCTCAGCTTCGTCATAAAAGCTTAAAAATGTTATTTTATGGCTCCAAGTTTAACGCGTTGAACCTTCTTTAATATAAAAATAAATCATTTGCTTCAAACAATTACAAAAAAAAACTTTAAAAATTATGTTGTTTTTTAGAGGTTGGTTTAAGGTATATTTTTTACCTCTTGCCCGACTTAGCCCACTTCCGAACATAACCTGTGCTATCCTTCAAGAAATATTTATACCAAATTTCAAGAGTCTAGCTCTTTTCGTTTGGACTGAATCGTGATTTGGACAGACGGACGGACTTGGAAATCACTTTTAATAATTTCTACTTTTGTTAGAAATGTTAGAAATTATTAATATAACTATTAGAGATAGAATGAACTTTAAGATTTATACTGACAATTTAGCTCAGACCTATAGATATTTAATTCATAGAAATTTAATATAAATGAAATTTATTTGTTGGTGGTTAAGCAATGTCTATATGCATTTCATTGGTGCTTTACCAAATCATCAGCAGACTTTAACCACAGTTTTGGAAAGTTAAAAACCTCTTATCTTATGCATATACTTCTGAAAATCATCTGAGAATTCACAATTTGCAACTTACAAACTATTTTCAAAAATCACAACAGAATAAGCATAGTAGGCCTTGAAACTCATACAAAACTCAACCAACAAACAAATTATATTCGACATGAATCTATTTTATTTTTCTACACCTTTATACAATCAGAAATCCATTGGATAACAAGAAAAGTATTTATAAGACAAAATGAAAAATAAAATCTAGATCAAACTATTATGAAATTTTTATTTGACACGTCGTTGTTACAATACTATTATATATAAATGAAATTAAAGTCTACTAATCATTTGGTAAAGCACCAATGAAATGCATATAGACATTGCTTAATCACCAACAAATAAATTTCATTTATATATAATAGTATTGTGACAACAATGTGTCAAATAAAAATTTCATAACATAGAAATTAAGTTATTAGAGTTATTTGTTTATGTGAAATTATAGGTCTGTTCCAAGTTTGGGCTAATGAGAGTAAAAAGAAAATTACTCTCTCAAAGTGCAAAATCTACCCAAATTTGCTGGAACGCAAAAAACCATGATTATATCTTTTGAGAAACTAGTGCTGTTTACTTTTTAAATTAATTTTTATTTTAGTGGTTTTATACACTGAATAAGGCTCAACCTCATGAAATGAAAGATTATCATCATTGTAAATGTAACATGTCGTTTTCATCAGACCTACTTGATGTGTCCATAAGTTGTTCACTAATCTGAAAAAGCATTTTTGTATACTAAACAAAGGGGCAAATATGCGCAAATGTACTAACAACTTTAAGTTTTTTTGAAAAATCTTCCCTTTTACTTTTAACCAATTTTCAATTAACAACTTCTTTACTTTATTTGTAAATTTTCTTTTATTTTTTTATTTTCAAATGTAAACAAAAAACAGCTGATAATATAATTGTTGCCCAAACTTACCCAAAGAAATAGTTCGGGCAACTTTGTACAGGAAATGAAAAAAATTACTCTCCCATTTTCTCTCAAAATTGCACAAAAATTGTTATCTGGAACGCATTTTGGTAACTTTGGGCGTGTTCGGGCTGTTTGGGGCTGCATCTGGAACACAGCTTATATACACAATATATTATGAAATTTTTATTTGACACATTGTTGTCACAATATTATTTTAAATGAAATTTATTTGTTGGTGGTCAAGCAATGTCTATATGCATTTCATTGGTGCTTTACCAAATCATCAGTAGACTTTAACCACAGTGACACAAACCATCTGAGAGTTCACAATTTGTAAATTACAAACTATTTTCAAAAATCACAAAAGAATAAGCATAGTAGGCCTTGAAACTCATACAAAACTAAAACAACAAATAAATTATATTCGATATGAATCTATTTTATTTTGCTACATCTTTATACAATCAGAGATCCATTGAAAAGCACCAATGAAATGCATATAGACGTTTGGGTTTACTTACTGTCCAAACAATTAGTAATTATCAATAAAAAACCAAAAATATACTTGTAGATTCGAAACTATTATTAACTTCTTTATTTCACTTAAGTACTTATTAGATGTGCTTCTGTTCGGTGTGGTTAGCAAAAAGTAAGTAAACTACTATGAGAGTGATTTGCGTGTATTCAGGCAGAAAAGAATAAAATCTGCAAATCGGTAATAATGTTATTTTCTCTGTTGGACAACATACAACAGAGTATCTTAACAGGAGGTGTGCAATAATGCACGTTTACGCATAAACATCCCGGCCCCCTTGCTATTATGCAACTAAGGCTACTGGAAATGGGTTTATAAGCATAATAATAAAAATAGTAATAATAAGGATAATAATAATGATAATAATAATGATAATAATAATTATAATAATTATTATGACAATGGTAGGGGTAATTCACTTGTATTGTATAAGTATAAGTATAAAATGTATGAATACCAACTATACGCCGATTTGACCGATTATAGTCCAGCCTAAGATGGTGTCCTTTTTTTTTTTTTTTTTTTTTAGGAGTAGGACCAGCACTCAGGGGATGTCCCCTATATATGCAATGCATTGCGCTGGAACTGAAAACGAGGGGATAGTATTGAGGGGACAGATTAGGAAAGATGAGAAGATAGACAGATGTTTTTTTTTTTTTTTTTTTTTTTTTTTTTTTGTAGCTATTTCAACCTTTTACTTCGCCGGCTAATTTTTGCTACAGGGCCGACGAAGGTGGGTGCTGTTACTCTGCTTTTAGTACATGATTGGGTCAGTCGCTGCCAGTAATTGTCCAGTGATCAGTACTATGCCTTCATCACTGAAAACAGGCTGGCAACAACTAACACAACCACGCACTAATGCTGATCAGAAGAATTCAACACAATATTTCATGACTCAGCTGGGGCTCGAACTCAGGACTCTCCGCTTCATAGTCTCGTGTTCTACTACTTCAGCCAACAGCACCCATGCCATGGGCGTTCCCACTGTAGCAGGATGGATAGTGGGCTTTATGAGGCGTGGATATATGTCTGCTCCTAGGATTAGATTGACATCGGAATGCTTAAAAAGTGTAGGATCGGCGAGCCTAAGATTAGTGTAGAGGTCGGCTACTCGTTCGTCGAGTTGCATAGAGGGTTGTTTATATGGCAGATCCGTCGTCACTTTGGCTGAGATGCGAAACAATGGCCCATCCTCGAAGCGTGGGCGTAGTCTGAAGTCACACCATCTCTCCGTCCCGACAGTCTCGACGGCCAATTTGTAGCGTTTGACTAAAAAGTCGGCGATGGAGCTAACATTCGCACAGGGGTTAAGCATGCCTCTAACGTTTCCCCACTCTTCCCCTAGATCGATTTTTATGATAATGGTGGGTAAAAGGGTGGCGGTGCGTAAAGTAGAGCTTAGCCGGATTGAAGATTTAGTCACATCAAGAATGGGCATTTGCAGCCGATGGCCTTTGTGTAGCATAGTGTGATGCTTTTTTCCACATATATGGCAACGGTCTATATTGTGGCAACGATCAGTTAAGTGCGAATGTGCTAGGCAATTCTCACAATACCGATGGCGCCTTACTACCTTCTACTTCTCCGCCACGTTCATTCTTTCAAATTGTGAGCATTCCCTTAATGGGTGGTGGTACTGGCATAAACGGCAAAGAGCATTCCTTTGGGTTCGGTGAGCAAGACGGCGGTTCATATCGTCGCTGGACGTGCGGGTTCTTCTAGACTTGTACGGCATGGCGGCTGTAATAGAAATGTTACGAAAAATTATTAGGATTGTTCGGGTTTAGGGAGTAGTATTAATTTAACAATAGGCCTAGTCACGATGCCGTTGGCAGTGCGTATTTCGGCGACTCGAACTCGGTCATCTTTGCCGCGGATTACTTTTTCGATGCGGCCCAGGCACCATTGGTTAGGAGGGAAATTGTCTTTCCTTATAACGACCAAATCGTCGACTTCGTAATCTCGCTGAGGGTATTTCCATTTATTTCGCTTGTGCAGTTCTTTAAGGTACTCCTCTTTCCACCTCTGAGCAAAGAGGTGATGTAAAACCTTTAATTTTTGCCAGCGATTAACATAGCTGAGTGACTGTTGCGCCAAGTCAGGCTCGGGCGGGGATAACAACGGACCTCCAATCAAGAAATGACCGGGGGTAAGTGCGCATAGATCGGCAGGATTTTCGCTCATTGGGCATAAAGGTCTGGAGTTTAAGCACGCCTCGATTCTGAAAAGCATAGTACAAAATTCTTCGTATGTAAAATTCTGACTGTGAGATACTCGCTTAAGATGTAACTTAAAGCTTTTAACACCAGCTTCCCAGAGTCCTCCCATATGCGGCGCTCCTGGCGGAATAAAATGCCAATCTAACGGAGCATAGCTGTGTTGATCTAGGACTTGCTGGCGCAGTTGCGTAAAAAACTTGGACTTTTCGGTGTTCAATATATTGGCGGCGCCAATAAATGCCTTTCCGTTATCGGAATATAGGGCGCTGGGGGCACCTCTGCGCGAGAAAAAACGGGCAAACGCTGCCAAGAACGATTCAGTTGAGATTTCCGTGGTTGCTTCAAGGTGTATGGCCTTTGTGGCGAAGCACACGAAGACCAACACATATCCTTTGGTTAGTTTACATCCGCGACCGGCATATGTCTTGAGGTTAAAGGGCCCAGCGAAGTCAACTCCAGAGTTGGTAAAGGGGCGAGTTAAAATTGTTCGTTCGGGGGGTAACGCCGCCATAAGTTGGCGACTTGAGACACGTTTCTGGATAACACATGTTCGACACTGGGACAATATGCTTTTGATGAGAACCTTTAGTCTCGGAACGTAATAGTGGTGTCGCATAAGCCTGTATAGCAGCGCATTCTGACCATGAATTGTGGAGGTGTGCAGAAACGTTAGTAAAAGTTGGGTGTAGTGTCCTTTGTAAGGCAATAGGACCGGATACCGCTCATCATAGGTCAGTGTTGGTGAATCGGCCAGGCGACCGTTAACTCTCATCATGCCTACGGCATCTAAAAAGGGATTAAAGGTTAAAAGGTTGCTATTTCGGGGTATACTTTTGCCATGCGATAATAACTGATACTCATGTTCGAAGTACAGCCGTTGACACGCGATAATTAATCCTGATTTAGCGTGCTTTAATTCAGCGCTTGTGATCTCATTGGATTTGATTAATCTATGACGATGAAGTGAGTTGCATCTGTAATAGAACCGAAATATCTGGCATATTACGCGTAGAGCTTTGGGGAGGCTCGAAAACCTTGACAGAATATCGGTGGTTTGCGTCTGCGATACGTGCACCAGAATAGGTTTTGATTCTTCATCGGTGGAAAATTCAGAGAGCTGAGTCGGCCAACTACTCGGTGGGAGTTTCAGCCATGATGGGCCATGCCACCACAAATCATTGGAAATGAGTTGGGAGACTGAAAGTCCCCAAGATGCCAAATCAGCGGGGTTGCTTTTAGAGTCGGCATGAGACCACGATTGGCTCCCAACCTTCTCGGTGATTGACGCAACCCTATTGGCGACAAAGGTTTTCCATCGATGGGGTGGTTTCTGCAGCCATGCTAAAACGATAGTCGAATCTGTCCATAACCGTAGTTTATGGTTTTGTAGATATAGATGGGACTGAATTGTGTCTGTCATGGTAGCCATTAACTCTGCTCCACAAAGTTCTTTCCTGGGTAGCGACAAAAATTTGAGTGGAGCAACTTTTGTCTTTGCTGTCAAAAGATGTACCGCGACAACGCCGGCACTTTCCGTACGTATGTACAACGTAGCGGCGTAGGCTTTCTCGGATGCATCGCAAAAGCCATGTAATTCTATAGAAAGGGCAGGATCAAACTCAACGTATCGAGGAATTTTAAGAGTTTCTATAAGCTTATAATCGTCCACAAATGCATGCCATTGCCTTAATGTAGACGGCTGTAGTTCCTCGTCCCATTTTGTTTCATCTTTCCAGATTTGCTGCATTATCATTTTAGCGACGATTATTTTTGGGGAAAGCCAACCGGCGGGGTCAAATAATTTAGCGATTTCGGACAAGACCTTTCGTTTCGTGGCTGAGCTTCGGTCGGGGTAGTTTTTAAAACGGAAATAAAAATAATCACCACCAGCATTCCACTGAAGCCCTAAAGTGCAGACAATCCGGCTCGATTGGACCAAAAATTATGTTGGGGTATGAACTCGTAGACAGAAGGGGGTTTTCCTGAAAACAAATCCTTCATTCACGTTTGGGTTTACTTACTGTCCAAACAATTAGTAATTATCAATAAAAAACCAAAAATATACTTGTAGATTCGAAACTATTATTATTCTTTATTTCACTTAAGTACTTATTAGATGTGCTTCTGTTCGTTGTGGTTAGCAAAAAGTAAGTAAACTACTATGAGAGTGATTTGCGTGTATTCAGGCAGAAAAGAATAAAATCTGCAAATCGGTAATAATGTTATTTTCTCTGTTGGACAACATACAACAGAGTATCTTAACAGGAGGTGTGCAATAATGCACGTTTACGCATAAACATACACAATATATAAATTTGAAATAAATTGACGTATGCATGCATATATATGTATGTATATGTATATATATATATATATATATATATATATATATACATATTTTTAAAATCGTTTATTCGACATATTGTCTTAATTAAATTAGTGCTTTTTGTTTGTTATGTGGTCAAGTATGTCTATATGCCTGCATTTCATTGGTTCTTACACCAAATCATCAGTAGATTTTAATCTAATTCCAAAATAACAAAACCTCTTAGCTTATACATAAACTCCCAAAAATGAATTGAGAATTACACAAGCAAAACCATAGGATTTGAAATTCAAGAAAACACAAAAAAAATTTTATTCGATGTATATATATATATATATATATATATATATATATATATATATATACATATATATTTTTTTTTTATTTTGACGTAATGATAGCAACTATCAATAGTGGCCCCACTACAACTTCACTAGCACCACCCTGGAACAGCCTTGACATTTCGTCAGGGCATGTAGTACTATCAGTATTATTCCTACGTCCTCTTTAGTTCCTAGTTAAGGAGGTTCGGAAGTGATGCGCATATTTCAGCGTTAATTACTAACGAAACTTAAGATGTATTGATTCTCTTACGAATCTGTTCTAATCTGCGATGTTCTATTAGAACTAGCTGTACAAAATTACTCACACTGGTTCAATTTAATAAGGACTCCAGCATGACCGGTATTATATTCCCCGGGCCGATCGTACATCCCAATCCTTCTTCTAAATACGACCTCCAGTTGTAGAATCGCGAGCAGACAAAGACGACATGATCAGCATCCTCAACTACATCCCCACCAGCGTTGCCATAACTTTAAAAAAAAAAACTGCAACTTTAGAAAAAAACTGGTTTTCACGTAAAAAAACTGCACATAAAAAATTCACAAAAATATATATTTTTTTCATATTTTTTTATTAAAACAAAAACATAACACAACAAATTAAATATGATATACATCTACATATAACAAAGCAATTCATTTTAATAAAAAATATATACGTACATAGGGTTTAAATAAACAAAAAGAGTTCATTATTATTCAGAGATAATACTGCCTGTTCCAGAATCTCGACAAGTCGATGTCGTTCTCATATTTATATTGAAACAAATTTAAATTTGTTTGTATGTACATAGAAAAACACAAGGCATATCTATCTAACAGGTACAACCATTTCTACAAAAATAGAACACTTATTGTAGAAACTACCTTAACAGTTGCAAAAATCGTTAAACGACACTACTAAGTTTGACATTTTATCTGGTTAGGCTAGTCAGCTCGTGCTCCCACCTGCAATATACACCTTGGTAAAATTCAACTTGCTTTGTGGTCAGGGATGCAAAAAGATGTATGTGATAATTACATACTCGTATAAAAAAGTATAGTTAAACCTTGCCACTGTTATATTAAGCAAATGTGGTAAAATTATGGTTTCAGAAATTGGAATTAAAATAACAAAATTAAGAGTAAAAAAGTAAAATGTAAAAACTGGTAAATCTGCACAATTTACAGAAAAACTGGTTTTTAAAGAAAAAAACTGCAAAACTGCTCAATGCTTAGAAAAACTGTCAAATGCAGATAAATCTGCACATTTGGCAACGCTGATCCCCACGGCAATGTGGACAGAGCGTGGAATCATCGTGCTTGAAATGGAATAGATATGTATGTCCTAAAGCACCCATTTCCTGACAAGAACTGTGTTAGGTAGTAGTTTAAATCACCATGTTTCCTGGTCAGCCATACTCTGACGTCGGATATTAATGAATAAGTCCATCTTTCCTTTCCAGTGGTTGACCAGCGTTCCTGCCACTTTTGTTGACATAAGTCCGAGTTATTCCTAGTCCTCAATGGGAGAAAATATTTAAGTATAATGTATTAGGGCATTTTTCATGTGTTAGTGGCTGTTTTTTTAAACAACTGCGTACAAATAATGTTGCCAGACATGACGTAATTTCGACGACTTTTTATGCCAAAAATAAAATGACATGAAATATTGAAATAAAGTTTTCATTAATATGTATTTCTTACATTTAATTAATACGGACGAAATTCCTTATAGTGAATAAATTATACACTCCACGCGATATTTATAAGGCCCAAAATATTTTTCATTTTTTTCCGAATTTATTAATGTACATTATGTTGGAATATTTTTGCTTATATATTGCCATTTTATCTGACTTAAAAATATTGTGTTCCGTTATTTCTGTTTAAAAATAACGTGATTTAAATATTAAATTTGAACGAAATATTTAAAAGTGCAAATCCAGGAAATTATAACAGAGGAGTAAAAAAATCTATATATGTAAGTGGAATCAAAACATTTTGGTTCTTACTTTTAATTAAGAGAAAAGACATATTTTATAAAAAAGACTTACAAATCAAAAAATTTGCTTTCAAGTGAATTCATCTATTAAAATGTTTGTAATTTTGAAAAAATTCTATATAAGGACTTTACTAGACGTTGAAACTCGTACTTCTAGCAATATAATTCGTAAAATATTAGTAATAGGTGATAGCTACATTAAAGAAGGTAATTAAAAAATCTAAATAATAATAATCGGCAAAGTAACTTCTGAGATATAGAGTCTCGGAAAAAAGAAAATAAAAATAAAAAATTAAAAATATTTATAGGAATAAAAATATTCCTTATTGTACGAATACTTCAAATTGAACTGTAGAAACTTTGTGGTATTTTTCATAAAACTACCGTAATAATTTCACATTAACGATTTGAAAAAGTAATATGAAGATTTTGATATTTTTTCTCCAAAATTTGACGATTTTGCATCTATTTTGTCTGGCAACTATGTGAACAAGAAAGAACATTTCAAGGTGTTGCCGTTGATCACAAAATCAAATTGATAATAATATAAGAAGGCAAACTTAGTTTTCACTTTTATACAATGTGTGAAATTGATTTTTGTTTCTATAGCCTATATTCTATTCAAAGTTCCGACCGAAATGCTTTCAAAGCCCATATAAAAAATATTTAGTCGGAATATGCGTGGAAAAATTTGCTAAACTAGTATCTACTCTGTTTTTACTATGCAAAACACGTGAAATTTTTCTGAAAACAATTTTGCTAAACATTTTTCAAAAATTCAAACAGAGTACCGGCCTTATCGCTGTGAGCCCTTGTATGTAGTATAATTTTTTGGCCTCCTAAGCGCACACAAAAATTTAATTTAATTGACTGTTAAAGCTCGACAATTTTTCTGCACAAAGTAAGCAATGAGCTAATGAAAAATAAATAAATAGAATTTTTTAAAATATGATAAGAAAATTCGGAAATAAAACTGTAAATGGTGTAAAAATAATGAACCAAAAATTTTAAAATACTCGTACAGCTAAGTAAATAATAACATTTCTTTCGATTTAAAAAAAAAATGTTCCTCTGTAGAACATTTTCATAAGGCTTATATTAAAAAATTATATTATAGACAATACTATCTTCCAATGAAGATATAAAATATTATAAAACCATTTTTATATCATACAAAATTACTAAGAAGCATAATATATATAAATTCATCCATCCAAGAATACAAAAAATCGAACGATGGCAACGCGGGTTGAAAATTTGGTCATGCATTTGTTGTTGCTATGAATAAAATTTTTATTTTCTCTTCTCTCATTGATGTGAATTTCGTTACTGTTCGGGTTGCGTATGTGAATATGTGTAAAAAATCCGATTGGTACTCGTTTCCTGAGTGTAAGGGTTGAGTTGCCCTGCACTACATACTCTCAAAGCAGCTAACCTATACACAGGGAATACCAACCCCACATATGTGGAGTATCTAAGTGAATCTGACCATACTGGGTGTGCATATAGGATAATGCTCCTCACTACTCCAGCGATCAGTTTCCTTTGAATATATTTTGGCCCTCTTGTATTAGGCATAATCCGAGATAGCGCCAAGCAGGTTATCAATGCTTAGGATGCTATATATTGCAAGTGCTCACGAAAAGATAGACGTGTATCAATCATCACGCCCAGATATTTCAGAAATGCCTTCGATTCTATGCAACAGGTGCCAACATTCAGGGTAATAGTTTCCCTATCCTTACGGCTACTAATCAGAACCGCTTCGGTTTTATGATCAGCTAGAGTTAATCGCATTGAAGCGATCCAGGACATTACTAATTGTACGCTGGCATTTGCAATGGCTTCTGCCTCTAATAATTCTTTGGCCTCACACACTAACGCTATATCGTGTGCGAATCGCACTATCCTTACTCTTTCAGGTAAAGTCAATCTTATTACTCCATCGTACATTACGTTCCACAACAATGGTCCAAGTATCGATCCTTGGGGAACTCCATCTACGTTTCCTACTTTTCCTTATACCTACTCATAGATCAATTCTCTATTCCGGAAATAATCCTGCACTATTCTTATTAGATATTCTGGGATGTCCAATCGAGTTAAAGCATCAACAATACGCACCCAGTTTGCCGTATTGAACGCGTTCTTCACGTCCAACGTCACAACTACACAGTACTCCTACGTACCACTCCTCCAACTCTTGCCATAGGTGGTTCGAGCAGCAGTTTCCACTACCATATTTATAGCATCCACTGTTGACCTTGCTTCCCTGAAGCCAAATTGGTTGTCTGTTAGGCTATGTCTGTTTTCAACGCAGTTCCCAAGTCTTCTGCAGATTACACCCTCTAGCAATTTCCCACAGTGGCCGATAAGATGAGGGGTCATCTAGGGGTTTATTGTCCTTTGGTATTAACACCAACTTCTGCCTCTTCCATCTTGTTGGAAAAGTTCCTGTTGACACTTAGTGCAACATCTTATTGTATTCTGTAAAATGTAATTTAATGTATAAATAATAAATTTTGTTAATCACTGTAATTCAACATATAATTCAATTATTACTAAATATGCTAAACGGAAATTTTATTTTAACACAAAAAGTAGGTCATTTAATTTCCACAATAAATTCATGTCATTGAACTTGTCATTGTTTGTTTAAATACAATAATTAAAATTAAGTCATTTCCTCGTTGACCAATAGTTGATTCAGCATTTTATTTTGTTATTATAAGTTAATGCAAGCAATTTATTAATAAGTTAACTTAAGCAATTTACTAAATTAATTTAGTATAAAAACCAGAATTAAAATAAAGAATATATCAATCTTCTTAAGGCATTTAAATTGTTTTATTGATTGATCTTCACTACGTTTTTTCAAGTTAAAGTGCTTGAAAGACATCCCAGCAAACAAAATAGTATCAATACAAGTTTATGTGCTTGAATTGAAATCACTATTGCCACAATTATTCATTGGTGACCCCTACATTTGATAATTTACAAAGCTTCCCCCACCAGTGGTAAGAAGTTTTGAAAATTAAAAAAAAACACACACACGCAACAATTTATAAGGACAGGCAGTCCATATTCAACATCAACGCTAAAGGCTATAAACCACAGCAGTTTTAGTCAAACCATTTCACATCTCTTCAACATTGTATCGCGGGACGCCTAATATTGGGATACCCCGTGTCTATTCTCTTCAAATCATCAACTTAAAAGAAGGCAACCTAACATTGCAAATTTAGAAAGTCTTATGTTTCAGCAGCAAGCGAAAGCCACTGAGATAGAAAGAATTCTTTCAAGCATCAAGACGGCCCCCCAAGATCGGCGAACACTAGACTTCTACAGAAGTAAAAACGAAGAACTAGTTGGATTTTGGCAGGACTTTGAAAAAACAGAAAACGCGATTAGAAGAGATAATACGCTATCAGTCAGCTATCCTTATATTGTCCAAAACCTGCACAAATCCATAGGTGGAATGTACAGTGAGACAATTGATTATCTTACGTCTCAAATTAACAAGTTCAGCGTCAAACCATTACCAGCAATCAGAAAAGAGACATTGGAACTCCCGTCAACTAATCCATCTGGTCATGAGTTACTGTCACCTCAAGGTAAAGGATTAGCTAGGAGACTAAAAGCTCGAATGACGGCCTTAACACGTTTATTAAATGGGTTATCGTTGGAGGTATAGGGTCATCCGCCACAATTTTATCAGATTAAGAGTGAAACCATAAAAAAGTTGTGGGATCAAATTCAAGAACTTTGTGATGAATTATGGCATGAAGTAGAAGATCCTACAATATTGGAACTTGATCCGAATGAATACCATAATCTGGATGACTCAGTTCAACATTATTTGATAGAATTGGCGGTACTATCAGATCAACACAAACAGCCTATAAATGACGAATCACAAGTGGGAAGCAATTCCGCTATACTTAGCCCACTGCCTCTTCCAAAGGTTACGATACCGAAATTCAATGGGGACTATCTGAGTTGGCAACCATTTTTTGATATGTTCAATGAAATGATTCACAAAAAGCTATGCCCGCCATACAAAAAATATGGTTTTTGAAAACAAACACCACAGGTGAGGCAGCTAGGCTAATACAAAATTTAGCCTTAACCGAAACCAACTATGAAACAGCGTGGAAAATGCTTCAAGACCGCTTCAGTAATCTACGGATATTAACAAATAACATCATAAATAGACTACTGGGCCAACCAAAAATAGCTGATAATCCCTGAACTGTAGCCATAAAAGGATTACATGATACAACACGAGAATGCATCTCAGCACTAAATAATTTGAATATCAACACATCAACATGGGACCCGATGTTAGTTAATTTATTAATAAAAAACTGGATCATGGCACACACTTATTATACGAGCAATCAATACAACTACCACAATCATTGCCAACATTAGAAGAACTGTTGAGCTTCTTGGAAAGCAGGCTCCAATCATTGGAAGCTGTCGGACGAATACAAACCACGTCAAAGAGAACTTTAGCAGCAGCAGTTACTCCTAAGGAAAACAACCATTGTAAACTATGTTGCAATGGATTCCATCAATTATACTATTGCAACAAATTTTTATCAATGTCAGTACCTAATCGACTGAAGTGGATACAGCAACAAAAACTCTGTGTTAACTGCTTCAAGAGTGACCATATGTCAAAACATTGCACATCAAGCTCCTGTAGAAAGTGTAAGAAAACCCACAACACACTCGTACATTTAGAAGGGCATCCACAGAACACCAATGCCTTGACCTCACCATCAAACAACTCTTACGCTGAAAATAAGGCATCAACATCAACGGTAGTTTCAGCTCAGTGTCATGAAACAGGAAAAGATTGCGTACTTTTAGCCACAGCAAAAATTACAGGCAATAATGGACGGTCTGTAATCTTCAAGGCAATCTTAGACTCAGTATCACAAATAAACATTGTGACTAAACGGCTACTAAATCGTCTAGCACTAAAACCATCGCAGACATCCCTATGTATCGAAGGAATCGGTGATCAATCCAGAAATACAAATCAACGAATTAATGTTAATCTTCAGTTTACAACAAGTAATTACAACACAAGGCTAGAAGCCTTCGTTCTTCCCAACATAATTCCGGCCCAACCTTCAACAGAGTTCAACTGTATCTCATGGCCAATTCCAGAAAATATTCAACTGGCCGATCCTGAATTCAACAACACTGCCAATACTGATGTTTTACTAGGCGCCGAATATTACCTCGAACTGTTGACCACCGGAGAAATTCACCTCTCACCAGAACTACCAATTATAAAAAATACAAGACTGGGTTGGATTGTAAGTGGAAGGAAAAGGGAAAAGAATAGCAACTCAGCTGTATGTGCAGTATACGGTGAAAATGAAACAACCACAAAAGAACTTGTCCAAAGATTCTGCAAACTAGACGAATTCGAGTCAGATAGCACGCTCACCACCGAAGAGATAGGGTGTGAACAACAGTTTATCCAAACGACGACTAGAAATTCTGAGGACCGCTTTGCAGTTCGGCTCCTCTTGTCAGAAAGCCCAAGCTGCCTAGGAGAGACAAAAAAGTTAGCATTTTCAAGATTGATGGCCCTAGAAAGGCGTTTATTGATGAACGTAGACCTTAAGCAACAATACACTGACTTTATGAAGCAATATGAAGAATTGGGTCACATGACCCGCATAAATAACTCAGGGGTAGTAGGCCCTCATTTCTATATTCCACATCACTGCATAATCAAACCTGAAAGTAAAACCACCAAACTTCGAGTAGTGTTTGATGCATCGGCAAAATCCTCAACAGGAATATCTCTCAATGATATCTTGTGCTTAGGTCCTCCGACAGAAGGAGATCTTTTTGAACTGCTACTACGATTCCGAATGCCACGATTTGTGTTTTGTACTGATATTGAGAAAATGTATCGTCAAATTCTTGTTCATTCAGCAGGCCGTCACATGCAACTAATATATTGGAGAAATAGTCCAAATGAAGTAGTAGAAACCTACAAACTTAAAACCGTGACATACGGAACTTCCGCGGCCCCTTACTTGGCAACAAAATGTTTGCAGCAGTTAGTAGATAAAAACATGAAAGATTATCCATTACGTGCAACAACATTAAGAGAAGATTTTTATGTGGATGACGGTATGAGTGGATCTGATAGCCTTACAACAGCAATTGAAAAACAACAACAGCTGACCACCTTGTTACAAGGAGCTGGCTTCAAACTAAGAAAGTGGTGTGCAAATCATTCAAGGTTACTATCTGGCATTTCTCCTGAAGATATAGAACTAAATCTGGAGTTTGATAATCAATCAACAAAAATTTTGGGATTAACATGGAATCCCAAGGCGGATATTTTTTGTCTCAGAGCAGACATTCAAGACAATGACAAAATAAACAAGCGAACTATAACATCAGATATAGCACGTATATTCGATCCGTTAGGAATCGCCGGACCGGTCGTCGTCGCTGCTACAATATTCATACAACAACTATGGCAATTACAACTTTCAGGAGTAACCAATGGGTACTGTTTCGTCAAAATTTAACCCACCTTAACAATATAAGTACCAAAAGGCACATTTTTGATGGTCAGATTTCAAAGGATACACAGATACACACTTTTGTAGATGCTTCGGAAAAGGCGTACTGCCCCACAGTATACATACGATCCAAGCTACAAGATGGACGACTATTGGCCAGACTTCTATGCGCCAAATCTCGGATTGCCCCTATAAAAAAGGTAACTCTACCAAGACTAGAACTATGCGCAGCGCTTCTGGGAGCTCAACTTTCCACAAGAGTACAAAGAGAATTACGAGCTGAAAATATGCCTACATATCTATGGTCAGACTCTAAGATAGTACTGCATTGGATTAATGCAACATCATTCCCTCTTTGCACCTTTGTCGCAAACAGATTAAATAAAATTCAGGAGCAAACCATAAGTAGTCAATGGCGACACGTCAGTTCTAAGCAAAACCCGGCTGACCTCATCTCAAGAGGTTTGAGTCCAGAAAAATTATCACAATGTAGCCTTTGGTTTTTTGGGCCAATGTTTTTACACGGCAAAGATCGCCATATTTTCCAAACCTTCACAAGAAGCAACAATTCCATCTTGCAGTAACAACGGAATAGAGTTCAAGTTCATACCTCCCAAAGCACCACATTTCGGTGGGTTATGGGAGGCAGCGGTAACGTCAGCCAAACAGTTACTTTTACGCTGTATATCAACGGCTTCGCTAACGCATGAAGAACTAGAAACAGTCATCATTGAAATTGAGGCCATTTTGAACTCACGGCCCCTTACTCCTTTATCAAGTGATCTAAACGATTTAACCGCTTTAACTCCCGGCCATTTCTTAATCGGGGAATTACTAACGGCACAAATCGACTCTCAATTGCCTAATCCTACTTGCTCATTGGCAAAAAGATGGAATCTTGTGTCGCAGCTTAAACACGAGTTTTGGAAAAGATGGTCATTGGAATATTTGCACCAGCTACAAGAAAAACAGAAATGGAAGACATCTTCTCAAAACGCGAAAGAAGGAAATTTAGTCATAATAAAGGAGGACAATTTGCCCGTAATGGAATGGCCACTGGGTAGAATCCTGAAAACTCATAAGGAAACTGACGGCAAGGTCAGGGTAGCAGATATAAAAGTAGCCTACGGAATAAAGAAAATACTAATTCATAGATTAGCACCACTACTGCAGCAGGAAGAATTGCCAACAAATGAAGTGACCAAGCTCACTAGCCCGATAGCAATTGATAAAACAGACAGTCCACCATCAAAAAAATCTAGGCCTATGTCCACTTCGATGCTACTTACTATAATAACAACGCTATTTTTAATTCCAGCAGCAATGAGTAGCAATGTCAAAATAACCAACTTTCATGATAACCCAGGACTATACTTTGAGGGAATTGGAAATGTAAAACTGGTAACGGCTGAATGGAGATTAATGATATACTATGACCTAGAACCATTTACTGCCGAGCTGAAGGCTTTCCAGTCAGGAATAACTACCCTACAACAGCTCTGTGCGCCTATTAAACATCAACTGACTTGCAACATTTTGACAAACAACTTCAATCAAATAAAAAATGAATTGATTCCAGAGAACGAGCTATTCTCCAGCAGTAGAGTAAAAAGGGGAGCCTTCAACATTATTGGAAATGTTGCATGATCTTTGTTTGGCGTTCTTGATTCCGAATATTCAAACGAAATGTCAACCACCATCAAGAATACTAAGGAAGAATCAAACTACTTGTTTCAACTGCTTAAAAATCAAACATCCATTATTGACTCAACCATTAATATCATCAAGCAAGACGAACAAGGTACTCAAAAAGAAATAATGGATATAATTGACAAGGTTAATGAAGAAGAGAATGCAATAGCTAAGCAGGTTGACCAAACCAACCAAATGCAATTAATCTCATTTCTAGTTGACGTTGACAGCAGTAAAGTTACAAGGATTTGAAAGGGAGATTATTGATGTACTAACTGATACCCACCAGGGAAAAATTAGTCCACTTTTATTGTCCCCAGCACAACTGAAGAACGAACTAAGGGTAATAAAGGCTCATCTTCCAACAAGCCGAACACTTCCAATTGAAGACGACAGATTAATCCAACTATACAAATTAATGAAGGTCAAAGGAGCGGTAACAAAAAATGAAGTCATTTTCGAAGTAATGTTACCTTTAGTCGACCATCAATAGTTAGAACTCTTCAACATAATTCCGGTACCGACTATAAGAGACAATAATTTAATATCAATCAACTCAAAGGAATCATTTCTTGCCATAAACCCCCATAGAGACGAATATCTTCCATTCACAACCCATGAGATATCAAACTGCATAACGCCTAAAAGTGATGTGTACATATGCAATAACAAACAGTTCAAACTTAGGAAGAATGAGGGAAGTGATTCCTGTGAAATTAACATTTTTAACAGCCTACAAACAACTGAATGCAAGCTCATTCGGTTGGCAGGCAACTTCACATGGACACAACTAAAATATCCAAATAAATGGATCTTCGCTACCACTGCAAAACTAGAGATATCAGCAGTTTGCGGTACTGAACATGCTCAATATACAATAAATGGCACCGGAATAATAGAGATCGAAGCTAGCTGCACACTCAAAAGCACCTTTATCACAATCCAAGGTCATTTTGGTTTATCTAATACACTACACACATCATATGCTCAACTACAGCTCATGGAGCAAATTAGTACACCACGAGAGATGACTACCCTGTTCAACACATCCAACAACCAGATTGAAATTCATCAAAAGCAACTAAACTCACTGAAAAAACAACTAAACGAATCAACCATTGTTCACATCCCGGCATTCATCAAATCCAATAGTTTTCACCATCATACAGTCAGTTATTCTGCACTTGTAATCTCCGTACTAGTCGACATCTTAATCATCAACACTTATTTCACCCAGAAAAAGAACAGCAATTCCACATGCAACCAAATACTTCTTACTTAAGTATGCATCTACCACTCTTAAGAACTTCTCGGGACACAGCTTAACGGCCTGTTTCAACACCATATTTGGAATACCGTCCAGGCCCGGTGCCTTTTTGTCCTTAAACGGGGATGCCCACCCTACCTTGGTAACATAACAAAACATCTCATATGTTACCCCTACTACTATCAACAACTCAGTCACCCCTTTACATACTTACACGTAACACACCATATCTACAAAATTTAGCCGGACATATTTTTTTATACCCTCCAAAAAAGAATTTGGAGGGTATATTCAATTTGTCATTCCTTTTGTAACGCATCGAAATATCCATCTCAGACCCCATAAAGTATATATATTCTTGATCAGTGATGAAATCTAAAACGATCTTTCGGGTCCGGGTGGTTAAAAGGGTCTTATCGGATCTCAATGTAAATAAGTCTCCTGGGCCGAATGGAATTCCAGCACTGGTCTTAAGGCAGTGCTTTTCGACGTTAGCGCGTCCTCTGGCAACCCTTTTAAGCACTATTTACCATTCAGGTGAATTTCCCACGTACTGGAGTGTTGCTCATGTAACGCCAATCCCTAAAAAGGGAGAGGGCAACGACCCCCAAAACTACCGCCCAATCGCGATTTGTTCAGCGCTTTCCAAGCTGATGGAAAGCATGGTGAATTTTCACCTAGTGAAATATCTAGAGACTTAACGACCGCCAATATGGCTTTCGTAGGGAGACCTATTGGTCTTCCTTTCGGAAAAGTGGTGCCAGTCTATCCACCACTTTGGCGAGAGTAAGGTAGTGGCTCTGGATATATCTAAGGCATTCGACAGAGTGTGGCACGGAGCACTTCTGTCGAAACTTATGGCTTTTGGTGTGGGTGACGTCTTTTCTCGATTTATAGCGAGCTTTCTCAGGAATCGTGCTATAAGAGTTGTTATAGACGGGATTTCATCAGACGAGTATAGGATCAACTCTGGGGTACCGCAAGGCTCTGTTCTTTCTCCTACACTATTTCTTATATTTCTAAATGACCTTCTATGTCAGACTTTAACTCCTGTATACTCTTTTGCAGATGATAGCAGCCTTTGCAATTCATATGCTTTCAATAGTAGGCCGACATCGTCAGAGATCGGGGCGATGAGGTATGATATGGATGTTGCGCTAAACGGTGGCCTCAATAGGATTGTTGAATGGGGTCACAGAAACAGGGTAAATTTCAATGCCCGTAAGACTTAATGCTGCTTGCTTACACACCGACGCAAGCCCGATCACGCTGCTTCATCTGTAAAGTGCGACGTTCGATGCACAGAACACATTTTTCATGTTTCAAAAGAAGCATTCAAGTACCTCGGCTTTCTAAGGCTAAGGCGGTGTAAGACATACTTCACCCCATCTGATCTCCTTACTATTTATACCACTTACATCCGGCCGAAGATGGAATACAACTCTCATGTATGGGCCGGTGCTTCAAAGTCTATTTTGAAGTTACTCGACCGTATACAGGAGAGGGCGAAGAAACTCATAGGGGACGGCATCGACGCAATGTGTGGTGCGTTTCACTGTTTTATCGTTACTATAATGGGTTTTGTTCCGACGAAGTCAGGGATCTTTTTCCCGAAACAAACACTTTTTTACGCTCAACACGTTCTACAGTGAGATTTACCGAACTACACATTACAGGGAAAATTCATTCTTTGCCCGTACTGCCCGTATGTGGAATAAACTCCCTACGGAAGTCTTTCCTGCCGTCTGTAGCATGAGGAAATTCAAATCGAATGTTCATAGACACTACTCCCTTTATCCTCCTTCCCACAACCAATTTTCCTAGTTCCAGCAAAATGTACGCATGAGTAGGGGCCATCCCCTGAGTGCCGCTCCTAATTAAAAAAAAAATTATCCCAAGCATTTATTTTTAGAGTTTTATGACTGCCAATTTCTGCCCTACCCCTTCCTCCCCCTTTGCCCCCTAAATTGCCCTACCAAAAAAAAATTATACTAAATTACATTAAACTTAAGCCTACACTCCTTTAAAATAAAATTTTTAAGCTTTAATGACGAAGCTGAGACGATACCTAGTACTACTCTGCCGTACCCCCTTCACCCCCTACATGACCCTACCAAAAAAATAAATAAAATTTAATTTTGTATACAATTATCTCAAGCATTTCTTTTTAGAGTTTTATGACTGCCGATTTCTGCCCTACCCCCTCCTCCCCTTTTGTCCCTAAATGACCTTACCAATAAAAAAAAAATTACATTTTGTATACAATTATCCCATGAATTTATTTTTAGAGTTTTATGTCTGCCGATTTCTGCCATACCACCTCCTCCCCTTTGCCCCTAAATGACCCTACCAAAAAAAAATTTTTAATTTTGTATACAATTATCCCAAGCATTTATTTTTAGAGATTTATGACTGCCGATTTCTGCCCTACGTCCTCCTCCCCCTTTGCCCCTAAATGACCCTACCAAAAAAAATTATATTTTGTATACAATTATCCCATGAATTTATTTTTAGAGTTTTATGTCTGCCGATTTTTGCCCTACCACCTCCTCCCCTTTGCCCCTAAATGACCCTACCAAAAAAAAATTTTTAATTTTGTATACAATTATCCCAAGCATTTATTTTTAGAGTTTTATGACTGCCGATTTCTGCCCTACCCCCTCCTCCCTCTTTGCCTCTAAATGACTCTATCAAAAATTTTTTTTTGTTAATTTTGTACATAATCATTCCGGTCTAGCAATGCCCATACGTTCGTCTGTGGAAAACATCATATTGTCTATTTTTGAACCCCCTTTAGTGGGCGTTGACGTACGATATTATATAAAGGAATTCTGTCCCACCAAGTTAAACATTTTAAATTCACTTACTAAATATTTGGAGGGTATTTAAGATTCGACCCGGTCGAATATAACGTTTTTACTTGTTTTTATCTACTTCAGCCAAAATAAATCATGTTTCAATCTCTTTCTCTTTTTTTTAATTTTATTGTAACATTATAAATATGTATAATACACTATAAATTTCTTAAAATACTAAACCTGACCATAATTTAATCGAAAAAAAATTTTTAAACACAAACGAATAAGAAACAATTCGGGTGTGCCGAATCTTAAATACCCTACAGATGTAATTCTTCTTTCTTTCTATTTTGACAGAACAGAAACTAGGTTTAATTAAAAATCAAAATGGTGTTATCGGTTACTTTTATATTTAAGAAAACGTTTAAATTTTTCGGCTAGGAAGCTAAATGTTTGGCTTTTCTTATATCTAATACCTATGAACATCTTTCAAAAATATTATATATATTTAATTTACAAACAAAACAAAAAATCCGTTTCATGTACCCCAAAAAGTTCTAATTGTCCAACCGTAGAATCGTCTTTTAGATTTTGTTGGTTTTTAATACCAGTTTACTTCTTTCTGATATATAAAGTAGGTATAATTCATCATAAAAATCAAAAATAACAAATAAAAGGGCTGCTTTTATGAATCAGAAAATGTCGATTTTATAACCCTGGAACCGAATTTTTAATTTTTTAATACTAATTTAATTTTTTCTGGTATATAAAATAGGTTTAATTCACTAAAAACACATGTACTACTATGTACCAAAAATATTTCGATTTTCCAACCCTGGAACCGAATTTTTAGTTTTTAAAATTTTTAATTCCAATTTAATTATTAGCGAAGTATAAAATAGGTTTAAGTCACTGAAAAAAACCAAAATTGGGAACTCATATGGTTATTATGTACCAAAAATTTCGATTTTCCAACCCTGGAACCGAATTTACAATTTTTTGATACTAGTTTAATTTTTTCTGAAATATCTAATAGGTTTAATTCACTAAAAGCACAACATTTGGAATTTTGTATGTACTATTATGTACTAAAAATATTTCGATTTTCCAACTCTGGAAGCGAATTTTTATTTTTTTACCAATGCAATTCATAGTGAGGTGTAACGCCGTTTCACTTGACAAAAAAATTAAAATGATTAAACTTTTTGGTCACTTTCATGTACCACAAAATATTTGATTTGTCCAAACCTGGAATCGAAATTTTGATTTTTTAAGATTTCAATACCAATTTTGTTCTTCCTGAATTATAAAACAGCTTTAATTAGCAAAAAGAAACAACGTCAATTGCCTTTTTGGTTACTTTTATGCAGAATAAATATTTCAATTTCTCAACCCTGGAAACGAAATTAAAATTTTTTTTACCAATGCAACTCTTAATGAGGCATGAAATAGTTTTATTTAAGAAAAACTTAATATTTGTAACCACATAGGTCATTTTTATGTACCACAAAATATTGCAGTTATCCAACTCTGGAATCTAAATTTTGTTTTTTTTTCCTGAACTAAAAAATAGTTTTAATTAGCAAAAAAAAAAACAATGTCAATTTCCTTTTTGGTTACTTTTATGTATAAAAAAATTTCAATTTCCCAACCCTGGAAGCGAAATTTAAATTTTTTAACATTTTCTGTATCAATGCAAATCTTCATGAGGTATAAAGTAGTTTTGTTTAAGAAAAACTCAAATTTTGCAATCATTTTGTACATTACATGTACTACAAAATTTAATTTTTCGAAAAAAAATCTTAAACACAAACGAAAAAGAAAAAATAGAAAGTAAGTAACTTAACTAATTTAGCAATACTAACAATATTACAATACTGCTCCTAACAAAAATCCCAAAATTAACTGCACTCCTGCCAATGGACAGGCACACGAACGAAATATTACAACACTTTATACCTATTTGAGAGAGCTCTCTAAAATGGCCTAATTTTCTTATATTTTTTCAGATTCAACTATCACTAACACTCCCGACGCTACGGGTACTTCTGGGCTAACAAAATTTATTAATAAATTAACAAAATGAAACTTCGAACTATCTTATATTAACTATAAAACACTAAATTATTCCTTAACACTAACAAATCTTTCCTTATCTATTCAGACTTAATCTACAGAATATAACTCACTAACTCATGTTACATCAATATTCTCCTTTTTTGTGTTACTTCTTTTATTCTAATTTATTTTCTTTTTACTTGTATATTTTTCTTTTTCATTTTTAACGCCTTTCAATTTTACCTTTTCTACACACAACAAAATTTTGTTGAGGTATAAGCAAACAGATATTCTATTGAACTTTCCGCTTTACTACTTGCGCGATTCACTTCAATTACAACCTAAAAATGGAACGGACTCACCAAAGGAACTACTCCGGATTATATATACGGCGCCTTGGCTGACCAGTACCTTCTCTCCGTCTGTTGAATGGCTTAAATTTTGTTCTTTCCAGTAGATTCCGTTTCCACAATATCGCAGTACCAATGATTCAATCTTCTACTTCAGTACAAAATGTTTCCAAAGCGGGCCCCTCGGCTGGTAATAAACCCGGCTTGTTTCCTTCCTTTTTTTTTATTTGTTAATAATGTTCATGGATCTTGTTTTTCTTATTTGTTAATAACGTTCTTTAAATTTTCTTTTATTGGTTTTCCGTTTTCTTAAATTTGTTATTCTTTTTCTTTAATTATTAATTTTGTTCTAGATTCCTCTTGTTTTTTAATAATTAATGAATCTTTATTTCATCGTCTTGGATTCCGCTGTTGTGTATTTACGCAATTGATCGCCACACCAGAGTTAACTTTTCGTTTTTCTTGATCTACTGACCTACCTCAATCGTTTTTCAATTCGCCCTAAAAATACCTAAAAATGTTCTTAAAAATTTATATTCTTCTTCTTCTAACTCATATAGATAACCTATCCTACCATAGCTTCCTAAAACTACCTACAGATACAAATGCACCTTATTTCTTTTTTTCTTTTGCATCTACACCTACATACATCACAAAGTCAACAATCTCTAACGTACTGGCCTTGAATTTATTTACACTTGCTTTTCACTTGTCTCTTTATACAAGTGTTATTGAACCCTGCCATCATGAAATTTAACATTTACAATAATCACTACAACAAACATATAGGTAAAAAAAAATTGCATACATATGCGCACACAGAACAAAGTAAGCACAACAATAACAAGTGATCAGACATAAGAAAACAAATCTGTTTATTCTTTTCCTTTCCTATTAACCTTTTGAGGACTAACAAATCATGCAAGACTAACCACACAACAATTAGCAAACGCTAAAAATCTTTTGATTTTCCACGCTCGTCGGCCGGAAAGCAAAAGGGCGGATTTCGACTTCATAATTCCTTGCCCAACGTAGGCACACGCCCACCCATGAAAATCGCTGTAAAAATCACATCCATCTGGCAGAACCCTTAACTCAACGAAACATTTCAGCACCGTTGGAAACACTAATTACTGATCATCATCATTATTCCACACTTCCTGCAGCCATACCTAAATACGGGCGGAAAGCGGAACGTTTTTTTCCGCTGAGCTTTAACGCTGAAATGCCACACCTAAACAAAAGCGGCAGCGTTATGTAAAAAAACAATAAAAACAGGGTTATCAAACAAACAAATTAAACAACCCTGATTATTTTAACAGCTGGACGGACGACATTTGTGATTTTGTTATTGAAATTTTGTACAAATTATGTATATAATCATATTGTAAATATTTTCTTACCACCATTTTCTAATACGAAGTGCACAAATTTTTTCTTTTATTATATATTTCACTTTTGTAAATCTTTGCTCTTTTTCTCTGGTTACAATTCTCTTCTTATGCAACCAACTTCATTAGAAAACGCTCTGTCAAAATCGGATTTTCCAATAGGAAAGCGTTGCCGCCGCGTTATTTCGGTATGCTCCATACAAAATGTATGGACATGAGAACTTTTGACAGCTAAAAAACGCTTGCCGCCCGTATCTAGGAATGGCAGTTAGGTAGAAAATGTGTAAAACCAACAAGTACACTTCAAAGTACAATTTAACAAACAACATTTACATCATTCCGTAAATATGAGATGCCTACACATACAACCCAACGTTTGAGCCCCGCTTTGTAGAGGAAGTGAATGGACGGCCATGATATGGAACAATTAGCGAAAGGAATAAGGTAATGTTTGATGTTACTATATATGTTCAACTACTATTTCTTATACATGCAAGTGTACCTCTTACAGTTTACCTAAATCTTATCGTAAAGTTCCTTGGAGGTTATTGATTTGTTTATTTCTGAATTATTGCATCCGTTTACCACTTCCGTAGTTCCAGAGAATTTAACGGTGGACTATAGTTCCAAATAGGAAAGAGTTGCTCAACATTCAGACGAGAATACATTTATGACAAAACCATTACAAAAATATGGGTGCATTCGTAAATACGGGCCCATTGAAGTGGATAACGCACAAATGAATTTCAAATTCGAAGTACAAACATTATACAGTCGAATCCGCTTTACCGCCACACGCTTTAATAAAAAAAATCTGATTATTGAAAGCAAATCCTCGCACTGATTATAAACTCAGCCAGTGTTATTCGAAATGCCCTAGCGAAACATCGCTTAACTGAAATTATAATATTACTGAACACAAAAAGCAAGCCCCCACCACATTTTGTATGAAACCTACTTTGCTTAACCATAAAAATTTCAGTAATCCGAACGACGTTTTTTAAAAAAATCGGATAACAAAAAGACTTGGGTTTTGGTTATTACCAGTTAAGCGGAATCGACTGTACTACTAACACAGATTATTAGCCAACCTGTATTGCACTTTAAACAAGATTTAGCACGTATGATGCAGAGCAGTGATGCATTTCCGAACACTCCGTACTCAATATGTTTGATAGCACTACCTGTTCACACAGTCACTAAAGAAAATTTGTAACAAAAAGATTATAAATATCTAACTGTTTCCAATAAACTCCACGATTTTGTAAATTTTCATTCCAATACTACTAATATTCTGGGTCATAAAATGAACAGTCTTTCGACTTTCTCAATCCAAAGATAATACGACATCATCGGGTGGAATAAGTTGCAGTGAGAACCAATTGGTCAATCCTTAATACAAGCTCCTAGTACTTCACTGATTCTGACAAGTTGTTTATCGTTGTCTACGAAGAGTTGAAAAGTATCCAATTTTCGATTAGAGATTCAAGATTCTAAAACTCCGGTGTTCCTACTACACAATTGTTCCCTAGGTACCACATGGTTCATATAAAGTCTGTGCCAATTTAAAATGACAGTCTAATGCAATAATTACTTTTAACCTTTCCTGAAAATAAAAGTACAACTACCAGTATCCAAAGTGCCTTTTCGAAATTTCTACGCTACCGATTCTCGAAAAAAAAATCAATGAGTTATTATTAAATAAAATATTGTAATTAAAGTTTAGTGATTATTCAACTCTAAATAAATAAAGTGCACTTCAGACCTTCGGGCTGAAGACATTTTTTAAAAACAAATATAATATAATTTTTGTTTAATTGGCGCCCGAGCAGGGACCTCGCGGTAACACAAATTCTTTAAATAACAATAAACCCTTAAACCGGTAGAAAGTGAAAAAAAGTGTAAATCGTCCTACAAGATAGCACGTCGCTTATCCGCGTGGTCCCCAAATTCAATCCATACCCAGGTAGCAGAAACAAAAGGGCCCCTTAGTAACTGTAAACATTAACAGACGAAAAGGAGCTGAGGAATTCAGCAGCCGCTGCTACAAACACAAAAAAAGGATGCAACTAATTTTATTATTGTAAGTTAATATAAGAAAATTTTATATCATTAAAAAGTGAACGAAAGAAAATAATGTATTAATTTTCATAAAAAAAATTAAGTAAATTCTTATATTGCAAATATTAAATCAATTAATTATATATTGTGAAAAAAAATACATTGCTCCTAGTAAAGAAATTAGATAAAATTTTTACAAAATAAAAATTTAAATAAAATAATCATTGTGAACAAGAAAAAATAATATATAAATGTTGCTTAAATATAGTAATCAAAAATATATTTTAAAAGAAATAAGGAAAAAAATCCTTTTATAAAAATATAAATGAATATTTAAAAGAAAACAAGTGCTATACTAAGATTTATAACTGAATGAAAATCTGCGATTCCTACGGGATCCTCCAGATTAATAAATTAATATACTAGCCTAAAAATTACATAAAAACATATTTTAAAATTTTAATTAAAGAAGAAGCTACGATTCCTAAGGGACCCTCTAGTTTCAAAAAAAAATAAACCTTAACAAGTTAAAGTTAGCCATTTTGTACTCCAAAGGGTATTTGAAAAGTGAAACAGAAAATGTCCAATCCAAGTAATTTGATCAGACCAGATATAATACATGCGCAGGAAAATCAGCCAAATCAGGTTGCATTTAATATGAGAGATATACAGGCAGAAATAAGAAGATTGGTTGCTGAAGCTATTCAGGAACAGGCTAGAAATGTAGCAGACAATGGTAGGAGCCATCTAATCGAGCAAGATCAGGCAATTGATCCTCAACACGTAGCTCAGTTGAATGATTTAGATAGGGTACCAGATGTAGTTAGGTGTTTGAGGGAGTTTGCTGGACAACCAGCCGAATATAGCTCCTGGCGTAAGTCTGTTGAGCGAATTTTAAACATTTAAAAGGAACACCAAAATATTTTGGAATTCTTAGTATAATCAGGAATAAAATTGTCGGCAATGCGGATGCCATACTGGAGTTATATAATACCCCCTTGAACTGGGAAAGTATTGCTCGCTGCCTAACTCTGCACTACACAGACAAGAGGGATGTTAGCACCCTCGAATATCAATTAACATCTTTGATTCAAGGTACAGAAACAGTTCAGGAATTTTATCAAAAAATATACAACCACCTATCTCTTATACTCAACAAAATTACCATGGACATAGGACAAGAATCACTTCACCTCTTGACCCAAACATATAGGGATAAAGCTTTAGATACCTTCATTAGAGGGTTAAAAGGAGACTTGCCCAGACTGCTGGCAATGAAAGAGCCAACCGATTTGCCTAAAGCCTTGCACTTATGCCTAAAACTGGAAAACCAGAATTTTAGAACAAATTATGCCCAAAACGTTAAATCAAAACAAAATTTTCGAACTTCCCCACCACGAAATGGTCATGATAGATTTTACCCGGAATTGGCACACATTCCACCGCCACCAAGGCCAAACAAACCATATAATCAATTTCAGAGACAGCTTCCCATGCAAACATATAAAAACAATTACCAAAATCAAGGAGCTTTTCCTAAATATCACAACCATCCACCTCCGAGACCTCTTGCACAAAAACCATTAGAACCAATGGACATTGACCAGAGTATTAGGACTCGTAATATTAACTACATGAATAGACCAGCAGATAACGGTCCCATTTTCTCTCAAAATTGCACAAAAATTGTTATCTGGAACGCATTTTGGTAACTTTGGGTGTGTTGGGGCTGCATCTGGAACACAGCTTATATACACAATATATTATGAAATTTTTATTTGACACATTGTTGTCACAATATTATTTTAAATGAAATTTATTTGTTGGTGGTCAAGCAATGTCTATATGCATTTCATTGGTGCTTTACCAAATCATCAGTAGACTTTAACCACAGTGACACAAACCATCTGAGAATTCACAATTTGTAAATTACAAACTATTTTCAAAAATCACAAAAGAATAAGCATAGCAGGCCTTGAAACTCATACAAAACTAAACCAACAAATAAATTATATTCGATATGAATCTATTTTATTTTGCTACACCTTTATACAATCAGAGATCCATTGAAAAGCACCAATGAAATGCATATAGACCAGGGATTTCCAAAAAAATTTTGGTTGTGTAGTAGTGAGTACCAGAGAGTAAAAAAAATGAGAGAATACATTCATTACAGCCGAAATAAAATGTTAGTAATATATTTTATAAGTTGTATAACACAAAGGTATAAAATTAAAAATTTTTTGTGTTGATAAAAAATTTGTAGCAATTCTTTACCAATTCAATGTCGCTGATTTTAAAACTGCACTTTTTTTTAAAGAATTTTATGTTTTTAAAATTCATAAAAAATAAATATTGCACTCAAATCACAGTTGATAGAAAAAAAGTGCAGTTTTAAAATCTATATTATAGACATTGCTTGACCACTAACAAATAAATTTCATTTAATATACACAATATATAAATTTGAAATAAATTGACGCATGCATGCATATACATATATGTATGTATATATATATGTATATATATATATATATATATATATATATATATATATATATATATATATATATATATATATATATATACACATATTTTTAAAATCGTTTATTCGACATATTGTCTTAATTAAATTAGTGCTTTTTGTTTGTTATGTGGTCAAGTATGTCTATATGCCTGCATTTCATTGGTTCTTACACCAAATCATCAGTAGATTTTAATCTAATTCCAAAATAACAAAACCTCTTAGCTTATACATAAACTCCCAAAAATGAATTGAGAATTACACAAGCAAAACCATAGGATTTGAAATTCAAGAAAACACAAAAAAAAATTTATTCGATGTATATATATATATATATATATATATATATATTTTTTTTTTTATTTTGACGTAATGATAGCAACTATCAAAAGTGGCCCCACTACAACTTCACTAGCACCACCCTGGAACAGCCTTGACATTTCGTCAGGGCATGTAGTACTATCAGTATTATTCCTACGTCCTCTTTAGTTCCTAGTTAAGGAGGTTCGGAAGTGATGCGCATACTTCAGCGTTAATTACTAACGAAACTTAAGATGTATTGATTCTCTTACGAATCTGTTCTAATCTGCGATGTTCTATTAGAACTAGCTGTACAAAATTACTCACACTGGTTCAATTTAATAAGGACTCCAGCATGACCGGTATTATATTCCCCGGGCCGATCGTACATCCCAATCCTTCTTTTAAATACGACCTCCAGTTGTAGAATCGCGAGCAGACAAAGACGACATGATCAGCATCCTCAACTACATCCCCACCAGCGTTGCCATAACTTTTTCAAAAAAAACTGCAACTTTAAAAAAAAACTGGTTTTCACGTAAAAAAAACTGCACATAAAAAATTCACAAAAATATATATTTTTTTCATATTTTTTTATTAAAACAAAAACATAACACAACAAATTAAATATGATATACATCTACATATAACAAAGCAATTCATTTTAATAAAAAATATATACGTACATAGGGTTTAAATAAACAAAAAGAGTTCATTATTATTCAGAGATAATACTGCCTGTTCCAGAATCTCGACAAGTCGATGTCGTTCTCATATTTATATTGAAACAAATTTAAATTTGTTTGTATGTACATAGAAAAACACAAGGCATATCTATCTAACAGGTACAACCATTTCTACAAAAATAGAACACTTATTGTAGAAACTACCTTAACAGTTGCAAAAATCCTTAAACGACACTACTAAGTTTGACATTTTATCTGGTTAGGCTAGTCAGCTCGTGATCCCACCTGCAATATACACCTTGGTAAAATTCAACTTGCTTTGTGGTCAGGGATGCAAAAAGATGTATGTGATAATTACATACTCGTATAAAAAAGTATAGTTAAACCTTGCCATTGTTATATTAAGCAAATGTGGTAAAATTATGGTTTCAGAAATTGGAATTAAAATAACAAAATTAAGAGTAAAAAAGTAAAATGTAAAAACTGCAAAATCTGCACAATTTACAGAAAAACTGGTTTTTAAAGAAAAAAACTGCAAAACTGCTCAATGCTTAGAAAAACTGTCAAATGCAGATAAATCTGCACATTTGGCAACGCTGATCCCCACGGCAATGTGGACAGAGCGTGGAATCATCGTGCTTGAAATGGAATAGATATGTATGTCCTAAAGCACCCATTTCCTGACAAGAACTGTGTTAGGTAGTAGTTTAAATCACCATGTTTCCTGGTCAGCCATACTCTGACGTCGGGTATTAATGAATAAATCCATCTTTCCTTTCCAGTGGTTGACCAGCGTTCCTGCCACTTTTGTTGACATAAGTCCGAGTTATTCCTATTTATGATTTCTAAATAGATTGGAATTATACCTGCGATGATAAAAGCCGCTTCGTCCGACACTGTTCGAAATGCACTACATCAGGGGTCCTCAATGGGAGAAAATATTTAAGTATAATGTATTAGGGCATTTTTCATGTGTTAGTGGCTGTTTTTTTAAACAACTGCGTACAAATAATGTTGCCAGACATGACGTAATTTCGACGACTTTTTATGCCAAAAATAAAATGACATGAAATATTGAAATAAAGTTTTCATTAATATGTATTTCTTACATTTAATTAATACGGACGAAATTCCTTATAGTGAATAAATTATACACTCCACGCGATATTTATAAGGCCCAAAATATTTTTCATTTTTTTCCGAATTTATTAATGTACATTATGTTGGAATATTTTTGCTTATATATTGCCATTTTATCTGACTTAAAAATATTGTGTTCCGTTATTTCTGTTTAAAAATAACGTGATTTAAATATTAAATTTGAACGAAATATTTAAAAGTGCAAATCCAGGAAATTATAACAGAGGAGTAAAAAAATCTATATATGTAAGTGGAATCAAAACATTTTGGTTCTTACTTTTAATTAAGAGAAAAGACATATTTTATAAAAAAGACTTACAAATCAAAAAATTTGCTTTCAAGTGAATTCATCTATTAAAATGTTTGTAATTTTGAAAAAATTCTATATAAGGACTTTACTAGACGTTGAAACTCGTACTTCTAGCAATATAATTCGTAAAATATTAGTAATAGGTGATAGCTACATTAAAGAAGGTAATTAAAAAATCTAAATAATAATAATCGGCAAAGTAACTTCTGAGATATAGAGTCTCGGAAAAAAGAAAATAAAAATAAAAAATTAAAAATATTTATAGGAATAAAAATATTCCTTATTGTACGAATACTTCAAATTGAACTGTAGAAACTTTGTGGTATTTTTCATAAAACTACCGTAATAATTTCACATTAACGATTTGAAAAAGTAATATGAAGATTTTGATATTTTTTCTCCAAAATTTGACGATTTTGCATCTATTTTGTCTGGCAACTATGTGAACAAGAAAGAACATTTCAAGGTGTTGCCGTTGATCACAAAATCAAATTGATAATAATATAAGAAGGCAAACTTAGTTTTCACTTTTATACAATGTGTGAAATTGATTTTTGTTTCTATAGCCTATATTCTATTCAAAGTTCCGACCGAAATGCTTTCAAAGCCCATATAAAAAATATTTAGTCGGAATATGCGTGGAAAAATTTGCTAAACTAGTATCTACTCTGTTTTTACTATGCAAAACACGTGAAATTTTTCTGAAAACAATTTTGCTAAACATTTTTCAAAAATTCAAACAGAGTACCGGCCTTATCGCTGTGAGCCCTTGTATGTAGTATAATTTTTTGGCCTCCTAAGCGCACACAAAAATTTAATTTAATTGACTGTTAAAGCTCGACAATTTTTCTGCACAAAGTAAGCAATGAGCTAATGAAAAATAAATAAATAGAATTTTTTAAAATATGATAAGAAAATTCGGAAATAAAACTGTAAATGGTGTAAAAATAATGAACCAAAAATTTTAAAATACTCGTACAGCTAAGTAAATAATAACATTTCTTTCGATTTAAAAAAAAAATGTTCCTCTGTAGAACATTTTCATAAGGCTTATATTAAAAAATTATATTATAGACAATACTATCTTCCAATGAAGATATAAAATATTATAAAACCATTTTTATATCATACAAAATTACTAAGAAGCATAATATATATAAATTCATCCATCCAAGAATACAAAAAATCGAACGATGGCAACGCGGGTTGAAAATTTGGTCATGCATTTGTTGTTGCTATGAATAAAATTTTTATTTTCTCTTCTCTCATTGATGTGAATTTCGTTACTGTTCGGGTTGCGTATGTGAATATGTGTAAAAAATCCGATTGGTACTCGTTTCCTGAGTGTAAGGGTTGAGTTGCCCTGCACTACATACTCTCAAAGCAGCTAACCTATACACAGGGAATACCAACCCCACATATGTGGAGTATCTAAGTGAATCTGACCATACTGGGTGTGCATATAGGATAATGCTCCTCACTACTCCAGCGATCAGTTTCCTTTGAATATATTTTGGCCCTCTTGTATTAGGCATAATCCGAGATAGCGCCAAGCAGGTTATCAATGCTTAGGATGCTATATATTGCAAGTGCTCACGAAAAGATAGACGTGTATCAATCATCACGCCCAGATATTTCAGAAATGCCTTCGATTCTATGCAACAGGTGCCAACATTCAGGGTAATAGTTTCCCTATCCTTACGGCTACTAATCAGAACCGCTTCGGTTTTATGATCAGCTAGAGTTAATCGCATTGAAGCGATCCAGGACATTACTAATTGTACGCTGGCATTTGCAATGGCTTCTGCCTCTAATAATTCTTTGGCCTCACACACTAACGCTATATCGTGTGCGAATCGCACTATCCTTACTCTTTCAGGTAAAGTCAATCTTATTACTCCATCGTACATTACGTTCCACAACAATGGTCCAAGTATCGATCCTTGGGGAACTCCATCTACGTTTCCTACTTTTCCTTATACCTACTCATAGATCAATTCTCTATTCCGGAAATAATCCTGCACTATTCTTATTAGATATTCTGGGATGTCCAATCGAGTTAAAGCATCAACAATACGCACCCAGTTTGCCGTATTGAACGCGTTCTTCACGTCCAACGTCACAACTACACAGTACTCCTACGTACCACTCCTCCAACTCTTGCCATAGGTGGTTCGAGCAGCAGTTTCCACTACCATATTTATAGCATCCACTGTTGACCTTGCTTCCCTGAAGCCAAATTGGTTGTCTGTTAGGCTATGTCTGTTTTCAACGCAGTTCCCAAGTCTTCTGCAGATTACACCCTCTAGCAATTTCCCACAGTGGCCGATAAGATGAGGGGTCATCTAGGGGTTTATTGTCCTTTGGTATTAACACCAACTTCTGCCTCTTCCATCTTGTTGGAAAAGTTCCTGTTGACACTTAGTGCAACATCTTATTGTATTCTGTAAAATGTAATTTAATGTATAAATAATAAATTTTGTTAATCACTGTAATTCAACATATAATTCAATTATTACTAAATATGCTAAACGGCAATTTTATTTTAACACAAAAAGTAGGTCATTTAATTTCCACAATAAATTCATGTCATTGAACTTGTCATTGTTTGTTTAAATACAATAATTAAAATTAAGTCATTTCCTCGTTGACCAATAGTTGATTCAGCATTTTGTTTTGTTATTATAAGTTAATGCAAGCAATTTATTAATAAGTTAACTTAAGCAATTTACTAAATTAATTTAGTATAAAAACCAGAATTAAAATAAAGAATATATCAATCTTCTTAAGGCATTTAAATTGTTTTATTGATTGATCTTCACTACGTTTTTTCAAGTTAAAGTGCTTGAAAGACATCCCAGCAAACAAAATAGTATCAATACAAGTTTATGTGCTTGAATTGAAATCACTATTGCCACAATTATTCATTGGTGACCCCTACATTTGATAATTTACAAAGCTTCCCCCACCAGTGGTAAGGAGTTTTGAAAATTAAAAAAAACACACACGCAACAATTTATAAGGACAGGCAGTCCATATTCAACATCAACGCTAAAGGCTACAAACCACAGCAGTTTTAGTCAAACCATTTCACATCTCTTCAACATTGTTTCGCGGGACGCCTAATATTGGGATACCCCGTGACTATTCTCTTCAAATCATCAACTTAAAAGAAATCAACCTAACATGGAAAATTTAGAAAGTCTTATGTTTCAGCAGCAAGCGAAAGCCACTGAGATAGAAAGAATTCTTTCAAGCATCAAGACGGCCCCCCAAGATCGGCGAACACTAGACTTCTACAGAAGTAAAAACGAAGAACTAGTTGGATTTTGGCAGGACTTTGAAAAAACAGAAAACGCGATTAGAAGAGATAATACGCTATCAGTCAGCGATCCTTATATTGTCCAAAACCTGCACAAATCCATAGGTGGAATGTACAGTGAGACAATTGAGTATCTTACGTCTCAAATTAACAAGTTCAGCGTCAAACCATTACCAGCAATCAGAAAAGAGACATTAGAACTCCCGTCAACTAATCCATCTGGTCATGAGTTACTGTCACCTCAAGGTAAAGGATTAGCTAGGAAACTAAGAGCTCGAATGACGGCCTTAACACGTTTATTAAATGGGTTATCGTTGGAGGTATAGGGTCATCCGCCACAATTTTATCAGATTAAGAGTGAAACCATAAAAAAGTTGTGGGATCAAATTCAAGAATTTTGTGATGAATTATGGCATGAAGTAGAAGATCCTACAATATTGGAACTTGATCCGAATGAATACCATAATCTGGATGACTCAGTTCAACATTATTTGATAGAATTGGCGGTACTATCAGATCAACACAAACAGCCTATAAATGACGAATCACAAGTGGGAAGCAATTCCGCTATACTTAGCCCACTGCCTCTTCCAAAGGTTACGATACCGAAATTCAATGGGGACTATCTGAGTTGGCAACCATTTTTTGATATGTTCAATGAAATAATTCACAAAAAGCTATGCCCGCCATACAAAAAATATGGTTTTTGAAAACAAACACCACAGGTGAGGCAGCTAGGCTAATACAAAATTTAGCCTTAACCGAAACCAACTATGAAACAGCGTGGAAAATGCTTCAAGACCGCTTCAGTAATCTACGGATATTAACAAATAACATCATAAATAGACTACTGGGCCAACCAAAAATAGCTGATAATCCCTGGGCTGTAGCCATAAAAGGATTACATGATACAACACGAGAATGCATCTCAGCACTAAATAATTTGAATATCAACACATCAACATGGGACCCGATGTTAGTTAATTTATTAATCAAAAAACTGGATCATGGCACACACTTATTATACGAGCAATCAATACAACTACCACGATCATTGCCAACATTAGAAGAACTGTTGAGCTTCTTGGAAAGCAGGCTCCCATCATTGGAAGCAGTCGGACGAATACAAACCACGTCAAAGAGAACTTTAGCAGCAGCAGTTACTCCTAAGGAAAACAACCATTGCAAACTATGTTGCAATGGATTCCATCAATTATACTATTGCAACAAATTTTTATCAATGTCAGTACCTAATCGACTGAAGTGGATACAGCAACAAAAACTCTGTGTTAACTGCTTCAAGAGTGACCATATGTCAAAACATTGCACATCAAGCTCCTGTAGAAAGTGTAAGAAAACCCACAACACACTCGTACATTTAGAAGGGCATCCACAGAACACCAATGCCTTGACCTCACCATCAAACAACTCTTACGCTGAAAATAAGGCATCAACATCAACGGTAGTTTCAGCTCAGTGTCATGAAACAGGAAAAGATTGCGTACTTTTAGCCACAGCAAAAATTACAGGCAATAATGGACGGTCTGTAATCTTCAAGGCAATCTTAGACTCAGTATCACAAATAAACATTGTGACTAAACGGCTACTAAATCGTCTAGCACCAAAACCATCGCAGACATCCCTATGTATCGAAGGAATCGGTGATCAATCCAGAAATACAAATCAACGAATTAATGTTAATCTTCAGTTTACAACAAGTAATTACAACACAAGGCTAGAAGCCTTCGTTCTTCCCAACATAATTCCGGCCCAACCTTCAACAGAGTTCAACTGTATCTCATGGCCAATTCCAGAAATATTCAACTGGCCGATCCTGAATTCAACAACACTGCCAATACTGATGTTTTACTAGGCGCCGAATATTACCTCGAACTGTTGACCACCGGAGAAATTCACCTCTCACCAGAACTACCAATTATAAAAAATACAAGACTGGGTTGGATTGTAAGTGGAAGGAAAAGGGAAAAGAATAGCAACTCAGCTGTATGTGCAGTATACGGTGAAAATGAAACAACCACAAAAGAACTTGTCCAAAGATTCTGCAAACTAGACGAATTCGAGTCAGATAGCACGCTCACCACCGAAGAGATAGGGTGTGAACAACAGTTTATCCAAACGACGACTAGAAATTCTGAGGGCCGCTTTGCAGTTCGGCTCCTCTTGTCAGAAAGCCCAAGCTGCCTAGGAGAGACAAAAAAGTTAGCATTTTCAAGATTGATGGCCCTAGAAAGGCGTTTATTGATGAACGTAGACCTTAAGCAACAATACACTGACTTTATGAAGCAATATGAAGAATTGGGTCACATGACCCGCATAAATAACTCAGGGGTAGTAGGCCCTCATTTCTATATTCCACATCACTGCATAATCAAACCTGAAAGTAAAACCACCAAACTTCGAGTAGTGTTTGATGCATCGGCAAAATCCTCAACAGGAATATCTCTCAATGATATCTTGTGCTTAGGTCCTCCGACAGAAGGAGATCTTTTTGAACTGCTACTACGATTCCGAATGCCACGATTTGTGTTTTGTACTGATATTGAGAAAATGTATCGTCAAATTCTTGTTCATTCAGCAGGCCGTCACATGCAACTAATATATTGGAGAAATAGTCCAAATGAAGTAGTAGAAACCTACAAACTTAAAACCGTGACATACGGAACTTCCGCGGCCCCTTACTTGGCAACAAAATGTTTGCAGCAGTTAGTAGATAAAAACATGAAAGATTATCCATTACGTGCAACAACATTAAGAGAAGATTTTTATGTGGATGACGGTATGAGTGGATCTGATAGCCTTACAACAGCAATTGAAAAACAACAACAGCTGACCACCTTGTTACAAGGAGCTGGCTTCAAACTAAGAAAGTGGTGTGCAAATCATTCAAGGTTACTATCTGGCATTTCTCCTGAAGATATAGAACTAAATCTGGAGTTTGATAATCAATCAACAAAAATTTTGGGATTAACATGGAATCCCAAGGCGGATATTTTTTGTCTCAGAGCAGACATTCAAGACAATGACAAAATAAACAAGCGAACTATAACATCAGATATAGCACGTATATTCGATCCGTTAGGAATCGCCGGACCGGTCGTCGTCGCTGCTACAATATTCATACAACAACTATGGCAATTACAACTTTCAGGAGTAACCAATGGGTACTGTTTCGTCAAAATTTAACCCACCTTAACAATATAAGTACCAAAAGGCACATTTTTGATGGTCAGATTTCAAAGGATACACAGATACACACTTTTGTAGATGCTTCGGAAAAGGCGTACTGCCCCACAGTATACATACGATCCAAGCTACAAGATGGACGACTATTGGCCAGACTTCTATGCGCCAAATCTCGGATTGCCCCTATAAAAAAGGTAACTCTACCAAGACTAGAACTATGCGCAGCGCTTCTGGGAGCTCAACTTTCCACAAGAGTACAAAGAGAATTACGAGCTGAAAATATGCCTACATATCTATGGTCAGACTCTAAGATAGTACTGCATTGGATTAATGCAACATCATTCCCTCTTTGCACCTTTGTCGCAAACAGATTAAATAAAATTCAGGAGCAAACCATAAGTAGTCAATGGCGACACGTCAGTTCTAAGCAAAACCCGGCTGACCTCATCTCAAGAGGTTTGAGTCCAGAAAAATTATCACAATGTAGCCTTTGGTTTTTTGGGCCAATGTTTTTACACGGCAAAGATCGCCATATTTTCCAAACCTTCACAAGAAGCAACAATTCCATCTTGCAGTAACAACGGAATAGAGTTCAAGTTCATACCTCCCAAAGCACCACATTTCGGTGGGTTATGGGAGGCAGCGGTAACGTCAGCCAAACAGTTACTTTTACGCTGTATATCAACGGCTTCGCTAACGCATGAAGAACTAGAAACAGTCATCATTGAAATTGAGGCCATTTTGAACTCACGGCCCCTTACTCCTTTATCAAGTGATCTAAACGATTTAACCGCTTTAACTCCCGGCCATTTCTTAATCGGGGAATCACTAACGGCACAAATCGACTCTCAATTGCCTAATCCTACTTGCTCATTGGCAAAAAGATGGAATCTTGTGTCGCAGCTTAAACACGAGTTTTGGAAAAGATGGTCATTGGAATATTTGCACCAGCTACAAGAAAAACAGAAATGGAAGACATCTTCTCAAAACGCGAAAGAAGGAAATTTAGTCATAATAAAGGAGGACAATTTGCCCGTAATGGAATGGCCACTGGGTAGAATCCTGAAAACTCATAAGGAAACTGACGGCAAGATCAGGGTAGCAGATATAAAAGTAGCCTCCGGAATAAAGAAAATACTAATTCATAGATTAGCACCACTACTGCAGCAGGAAGAATTGCCAACAAATGAAGTGACCAAGCTCACTAGCCCGATAGCAATTGATAAAACAGACAGTCCACCATCAAAAAAATCTAGGCCTATGTCCACTTCGATGCTACTTACTATAATAACAACGCTATTTTTAATTCCAGCAGCAATGAGTAGCAATGTCAAAATAACCAACTTTCATGATAACCCAGGACTATACTTTGAGGGAATTGGAAATGTAAAACTGGTAACGGCTGAATGGAGATTAATGATATACTATGATCTAGAACCATTTACTGCCGAGCTGAAGGCTTTCCAGTCAGGAATAACTACCCTACAACAGCTCTGTGCGCCTATTAAACATCAACTGACTTGCAACATTTTGACAAACAACTTCAATCAAATAAAAAATGAATTGATTCCAGAGATCGAGCTATTCTCCAGCAGTAGAGTAAAAAGGGGAGCCTTCAACATTATTGGAAATGTTGCATGATCTTTGTTTGGCGTTCTTGATTCCGAATATGCAAACGAAATGTCAACCACCATCAAGAATACTAAGGAAGAATCAAACTACTTGTTTCAACTGCTTAAAAATCAAACATCCATTATTGACTCAACCATTAATATCATCAAGCAAGACGAACAAGGTACTCAAAAAGAAATAATGGATATAATTGACAAGGTTAATGAAGAAGAGAATGCAATAGCTAAGCAGGTTGACCAAACCAACCAAATGCAATTAATCTCATTTCTAGTTGACGTTGACAGCAGTAAAGTTACAAGGATTTGAAAGGGAGATTATTGATGTACTAACTGATACCCACCAGGGAAAAATTAGTCCACTTTTATTGTCCCCAGCACAACTGAAGAACGAACTAAGGGTAATAAAGGCTCATCTTCCAACAAGCCGAACACTTCCAATTGAAGACGACAGTTTAATCCAACTATACAAATTAATGAAGGTCAAAGGAGCGGTAACAAAAAATGAAGTCATTTTCGAAGTAATGTTACCTTTAGTCGACCATCAATAGTTAGAACTCTTCAACATAATTCCGGTACCGACCATAAGAGACAATAATTTAATATCAATCAACTCAAAGGAATCATTTCTTGCCATAAACCCCCATAGAGACGAATATCTTCCATTCACAACCCATGAGATATCAAACTGCATAACGCCTAAAAGTGATGTGTACATATGCAATAACAAACAGTTCAAACTTAGGAAGAATGAGGGAAGTGATTCCTGTGAAATTAACATTTTTAACAGCCTACAAACAACTGAATGCAAGCTCATTCGGTTGGCAGGCAACTCCACATGGACACAACTAAAATATCCAAATAAATGGATCTTCGCTACCACTGCAAAACTAGAGATATCAGCAGTTTGCGGTACTGAACATGCTCAATATACAATAAATGGCACCGGAATAATAGAGATCGAAGCTAGCTGCACACTCAAAAGCACCTTTATCACAATCCAAGCTCATTTTGGTTTATCTAATACACTACACACATCATATGCTCAACTACAGCCCATGGAGCAAATTAGTACACCACGAGAGATGACTACCCTGTTCAACACATCCAACAACCAGATTGAAATTCATCAAAAGCAACTAAACTCACTGAAAAAACAACTAAACGAATCAACCATTGTTCACATCCCGGCACTCATCACATCCAATAGTTTTCACCATCATACAGTCAGTTATTCTGCACTTGTAATCTCCGTACTAGTCGACATCTTAATCATCAACACTTATTTCACCCAGAAAAAGAACAGCAATTCCACATGCAACCAAATATGCATCTACCACTCTTGAGAACTTCTCGGGACACAGCTTAACGGCCTGTTTCAACACCATATTTGGAATACCGTCCAGGCCCGGTGCCTTTTTGTCCTTAAACGGGGATGCCCACCCTACCTTGGTAACATAACAAAACATCTCATATGTTACCCCTACTACTATCAACAACTCAGTCACCCCTTTACATACTTACACGTAACACACCATATCTACAAAATTTAGCTGGACATATTTTTTTATACCCTCCAAAAAAGAATTTGGAGGGTATATTCAATTTGTCATTCCTTTTGTAACGCATCGAAATATCCATCTCAGACCCCATAAGGTATATATATTCTTGATCAGTGATGAAATCTAAAACGATCTTTCGGGTCCGGGTGGTTGAAAGGGTCTTATCGGATCTCAATGTAAATAAGTCTCCTGGGCCGAATGGAATTCCAGCACTGGTCTTAAGGCAGTGCTTTTCGACGTTAGCGCCTCCTCTGGCAACCCTTTTAAGCACTATTTACCATTCAGGTGAATTTCCCACGTGCTGGAGTGTTGCTCATGTAACGCCAATCCCTAAAAAGGGAGAGGGCAACGACCCCCAAAACTACCGCCCAATCGCGATTTGTTCTGCGCTTTCCAAGCTGATGGAAAGCATGGTGAATTTTCACCTAGTGAAATATCTAGAGACTTAACGACCGCCAATATGGCTTTCGTAGGGAGACCTATTGGTCTTCCTTTCGGAAAAGTGGTGCCAGTCTATCCACCACTTTGGCGAGAGTAAGGTAGTGGCTCTGGATATATCTAAGGCATTCGACAGAGTGTGGCACGGAGCACTTCTGTCGAAACTTATGGCTTTTGGTGTGGGTGACGTCTTCTCTCGATTTATAGCGAGCTTTCTCAGGAATCGTGCTATAAGAGTTGTTATAGACGGGATTTCATCAGACGAGTATAGGATCAACTCTGGGGTACCGCAAGGCTCTGTTCTTTCTCCTACACTATTTCTTATATTTCTAAATGACCTTCTATGTCAGACTTTAACTCCTGTATACTCTTTTGCAGATGATAGCAGCCTTTGCAATTCATATGCATTCAATAGTAGGCCGACATCGTCAGAGATCGGGGCGATGAGGTATGATATGGATGTTGCGCTAAACGGTGACCTCAATAGGATTGTTGAATGGGGTCACAGAAACAAGGTAAATTTCAATGCCCGTAAGACTCAATGCTGCTTGCTTACACACCGACGCAAGCCCGATCACGCTGCTTCATCTGTAAAGTGCGACGTTCGATGGACAGAACACATTTTTCATGTTTCAAAAGAAGCATTCAAGTACCTCGGCTTTCTGAGGCTAAGGCGGTGTAAGACATACTTCACCCCATCTGATCTCCTTACTATTTATACCACTTACATCCGGCCGAAGATGGAATACAACTCTCATGTATGGGCCGGTGCTTCAAAGTCTATTTTGAAGTTACTCGACCGTATACAGGAGAGGGCGAAGAAACTCATAGGGGACGGCATCGACGCAATGTGTGGTGCGTTTCACTGTTTTATCGTTACTATAATGGGTTTTGTTCCGACGAAGTCAGGGATCTTTTTCCCGAAACAAACACTTTTTTACGCTCAACACGTTCTACAGTGAGATTTACCGCACTACACATTACAGGGAAAATTCATTCTTTGCCCGTACTGCCCGTATATGGAATAAACTCCCTACGGAAGTCTTTCCTGCCGTCTGTAGCATGAGGAAATTCAAATCGAATGTTCATAGACACTACTCCCTTTATCCTCCTTCCCACAACCAATTTTCCTAGTTCCAGCAAAATGTACGCATGAGTAGGGGCCATCCCCTGAGTGCCGATCCTAATTAAAAAAAAAATTATCCCAAGCATTTATTTTTAGAGTTTTATGACTGCCAATTTCTGCCCTACCCCTTCCTCCCCCTTTGCCCCCTAAGTTGCCCTACCAAAAAAAAAATTATACTAAATTACATTAAACTTAAGCCTACACTCCTTTAAAATAACATTTTTAAGCTTTAATGACGAAGCTGAGACGATACCTAGTACTACTCTGCCGTACCCCCTTCACCCCCTACATGACCCTACCAAAAAAATAAATAAAATTTAATTTTGTATACAATTATCTCAAGCATTTCTTTTTAGAGTTTTATGACTGCCGATTTCTGCCCTACCCCCTCCTCCCCTTTTGTCCCTAAATGACCTTACCAAAAAAAAAAATTACATTTTGTATACAATTATCCCATGAATTTATTTTTAGAGTTTTATGTCTGCCGATTTCTGCCATACCACCTCCTCCCCTTTGCCCCTAAATGACCCTACCAAAAAAAAATTTTTAATTTTGTATACAATTATCCCAAGCATTTATTTTTAGAGATTTATGACTGCCGATTTCTGCCCTACGCCCTCCTCCCCCTTTGCCCCTAAATGACCCTACCAAAAAAAATTATATTTTGTATACAATTATCCCATGAATTTATTTTTAGCGTTTTATGTCTGCCGATTTCTGCCCTACCACCCCCTCCCCTTTGCCCCTAAATGACCCTACCAAAAAAAAAATTTTAATTTTGTATACAATTATCCCAAGCATTTATTTTTAGAGTTTTATGACTGCCGATTTCTGCCCTACCCCCTCCTCCCTTTTTGCCCCTAAATGAATCGATCAAATATTTTTTTTGTTAATTTTGTACATAATCATTCCGGTCTAGCAATGCCCATACGTTCGTCTGTGGAAAACATCATATTGTCTATTTTTGAACCCCCTTTAGTGGGCGTTGACGTACGATATTATATAAAGGAATTCTGTCCCACCAAGTTAAACATTTTAAATTCACTTACTAAATATTTGGAGGGTATTTAAGATTCGACCCGGTCGAATATAACGTTTTTACTTGTTTTTATCTACTTCAGCCAAAATAAATCATGTTTCAATCTCTTTCTCTTTTTTTTAATTTTATTGTAACATTATAAATATGTATAATACACTATAAATTTCTTAAAATACTAAACCTGACCATAATTTAATCGAAAAAAAATTTTTAAACACAAACGAATAAGAAACAATTCGGCTGTGCCGAATCTTAAATACCCTTCACAGATGTAATTCTTCTTTCTTTCTATCTTGACAGAACAGAAACTAGGTTTAATTAAAAATCAAAATGGTGTTATCGGTTACTTTTATATTTAAGAAAACGTTTAAATTTTTCGGCTAGGAAGCTAAATGTTTGACTTTTCTTATATCTAATACCTATGAACATCTTTCAAAAATATTATATATATTTAATTTACAAACAAAACAAAAAATCCGTTTCATGTACCCCAAAAAGTTATAATTGTCCAACCGTAGAATCGTCTTTTAGATTTTGTTGGTTTTTAATACCAGTTTACTTCTTTCTGATATATAAAGTAGGTATAATTCATCATAAAAATCAAAAATAACAAATAAAAGGGCTGCTTTTATGAATCATAAAATGTCGATTTTATAACCCTGGAACCGAATTTTTAATTTTTTAATACTAATTTAATTTTTTCTGGTATATAAAATAGGTTTAATTCACTAAAAACACATGTACTACTATGTACCAAAAATATTTCGATTTTCCAACCCTGGAACCGAATTTTTAGTTTTTAAACTTTTTAATACCAATTTAATTATTAGCGAAGTATAAAATAGGTTTAAGTCACTGAAAAAAACCAAAATTGGGAACTCATATGGTTATTATGTACCAAAAATTTCGATTTTCCAACCCTGGAACCGAATTTATAATTTTTTGATACTAGTTTAATTTTTTCTGAAATATCTAATAGGTTTAATTCGCTAAAAGCACAACATTTGGAATTTTGTATGTACTATTATGTACTAAAAATATTTCGATTTTCCAACTCTGGAAGCGAATTTTTATTTTTTTAACAATGCAATTCATAGTGAGGTGTAACGCCGTTTCACTTGACAAAAAAATTAAAATGATTAAACTTTTTGGTCACTTTCATGTACCACAAAATATTTGATTTGTCCAAACCTGGAATCGAAATTTTGATTTTTTAAGATTTCAATACCAATTTTGTTCTTCCTGAATTATAAAACAGCTTTAATTAGCAAAAAGAAACAACGTCAATTGCCTTTTTGGTTACTTTTATGCAGAATAAATATTTCAATTTCTCAACCCTGGAAACGAAATTAAAATTTTTTTTACCAATGCAACTCTTAATGAGGCATGAAATAGTTTTATTTAAGAAAAACTTAATATTTGTAACCACATAGGTCATTTTTATGTACCACAAAATATTGCAGTTATCCAACTCTGGAATCTAAATTTTGTTTTTTTTCCTGAACTAAAAAATAGTTTTAATTAGCAGAAAAAAAACAATGTCAATTTCTTTTTGGTTACTTTTATGTATAAAAAAATTTCAATTTCCCAACCCTGGAAGCGAAATTTAAATTTTTAACATTTTCTTTATCAATGCAAATCTTCATGAGGTATAAAGTAGTTTTGTTTAAGAAAAACTCAAATTTTGCAATCATTTTGTACATTACATGTACTACAAAATTTAATTTTTCGAAAAAAAATCTTAAACACAAACGAAAAAGAAAAAATAGAAAGTAAGTAACTTAACTAATTTAGCAATACTAACAATATTACAATACTGTTCCTAACAAAAATCCCAAAATTAACTGCACTCCTGCCAATGGACAGGCACACGAACGAAATATTACAACACTTTATACCTATTTGAGAGAGCTCTCTAAAATGGCCTAATTTTCTTATATTTTTTTCAGATTCAACTATCACTAACACTCCCGACGCTACGGGTACTTCTGGGCTAACAAAATTTATTAATAAATTAACAAAATGAAACTTCGAACTATCTTATATTAACTATAAAACACTAAATTATTCCTTAACACTAACAAATCTTTCCTTATCTATTCAGACTTAATCTACAGAATATAACTCACTAACTCATGTTACATCAATATTCTCCTTTTTTGTGTTACTTCTTTTATTCTAATTTATTTTCTTTTTACTTGTATATTTTTCTTTTTCATTTTTAACGCCTTTCAATTTTACCTTTTCTACACACAACAAAATTTTGTTGAGGTATAAGCAAACAGATATTCTATTGAACTTTCCGCTTTACTACTTGCGCGATTCACTTCAATTACAACCTAAAAATGGAACGGACTCACCAAAGGAACTACTCCGGATTATATATACGGCGCCTTGGCTGACCAGTACCTTCTCTCCGTCTGTTGAATGGCTTAAATTTTGTTCTTTCCAGTAGATTCCGTTTCCACAATATCGCAGTACCAATGATTCACTCTTCTACTTCAGTACAAAATGTTTCCAAAGCGGGCCCCTCGGCTGGTAATAAACCCGGCTTGTTTCCTTCCTTTTTTTTATTTGTTAATAATGTTCATGGATCTTGTTTTTCTTATTTGTTAATAACGTTCTTTAAATTTGCTTCTATTGGTTTTCCGTTTTCTTAAATTTGTTATTCTTTTTCTTTAATTATTAATTTTGTTCTAGATTCCTCTTGTTTTTTAATAATTAATGAATCTTTATTTCATCGTCTTGGCTTCCGCTGTTGTGTATTTACGCAATTGATCGCCACACCAGAATTAACTTTTCGTTTTTCTTGATCTACTGACCTACCTCAATCGTTTTTCAATTCGCCCTAAAAATACCTAAAAATGTTCTTAAAAATTTATATTCTTCTTCTTCTAACTCATATAGATAACCTATCCTACCATAGCTTCCTAAAACTACCTACAGATACAAATGCACCTTATTTCTTTTTTTCTTTTGCATATACACCTACATCACAAAGTCAACAATCTCTAACGTACTGGCCTAGAATTTATTTACACTTGCTTTTCACTTGTCTCTTTATACAAGTGTTATTGAACCCTGCCATCATGAAATTTAACATTTACAATAATCACTACAACAAACATATAGGTAAAAAAAATTGCATACATGTGCGCACACAGAACAAAGTAAGCACAACAATAACAAGTGATCAGACATAAGAAAACAAATCTGTTTATTCTTTTCCTTTCCTATTAACCTTTTGAGGACTAACAAATCATGAAAGACTAACCACACAACAATTAGCAAACGCTAAAAATCTTTTGATTTTCCACGCTCGTCGGCCGGAAAGCAAAAGGGCGGATTTCGACTTCATAATTCCTTGCCCAACCTAGGCACACGCCCACCCATGAAAATCGCTGTAAAAATCACATCCATCTGGCAGAACCCTTAACTCAACGAAACATTTCAGCACCGTTGGAAACACTAACTACTGATCATCATCATTATTCCACACTTCCTGCAGCCATACCTAAATACGGGCGGAAAGCGGAACGTTTTTTTCCGCTGAGCTTTAACGCTGAAATGCCACACCTAAACAAAAGCTGCAGCGTTATGTAAAAAAACAATAAAAACAGGGTTATCAAACAAACAAATTAAACAACCCTGATTATTTTAACAGCTGGACGGACGACATTTGTGATTTTGTTATTGAAATTTTGTACAAACTATGTATATAATCATATTGTAAATATTTTCTTACCACCATTTTCTAATACGAAGTGCACAAATTTTTTCTTTTATTATATATTTCACTTTTGTAAATCTTTGCTCTTTTTCTCTGGTTACAATTCTCTTCTTTTGCAACCAACTTCATTAGAAAACGCTCTGTCAAAATCGGATTTTCCAATAGCAAAGCGTTGCCGCCGCGTTATTTCGGTATGCTCCATACAAAATGTATGGACATGAGAACTTTTGACAGCTAAAAAACGCTTGCCGCCCGTATCTAGGAATGGCAGTTAGGTAGAAAATGTGTAAAACCAACAAGTACACTTCAAAGTACAATTTAACAAACAACATTTACATCATTCCGTAAATATGAGATGCCTACACATACAACCCAACGTTTGAGCCCCGCTTTCTAGAGGAAGTGAATGGACGGCCATGATATGGAACAATTAGCGAAAGGAATAAGGTAATGTTTGATGTTACTATATATGTTCAACTACTATTTCTTATACATGCAAGTGTACCTCTTACAGTTTACCTAAATCTTATCATAAAGTTCCTTGGAGGTTATTGATTTGTTTATTTCTGAATTATTGCATCCGTTTACCACTTCCGTAGTTCCAGAGAATTTAACGGTGGACTATAGTTCCAAAAAGGAAAGAGTTGCTCAATATTCAGACGAGAATACATTTATGACAAAACCATTACAAAAATATGGGTGCATTCGTAAATACGGGCCCACTGAAGTGGATAACGCACAAATGAATTTCAAATTCGAAGTACAAACATGATACAGTCGAATCCGCTTTACCGCCACACGCTTTACTAAAAAAATCTGATTATTGAAAGCAAATCCCCGCACTGATTATAAACTCAGCCAGTGTTATTCGAAATGCCCTAGCGAAACATCGCTTAACTGAAATTATAATATTACTGAACACAAAAAGCAAGCCCCCACCACATTTTGTATGAAACCTACTTTGCTTAACCATAAAAATTTCAGTAATCCGAACGACGTTTTTTAAAAAAATCGGATAACAAAAAGACTTGGGTTTTGGTTATTACCAGTTAAGCGGAATCGACTGTACTACTAACACAGATTATTAGCCAACCTGTATTGCACTTTAAACAAGATTTAGCACGTATGATGCAGAGCAGTGATGCATTTCCGAACACTCCGTACTCAATATGTTTGATAGCACTACCTGTTCACACAGTCACTAAAGAAAACTTGTAACAAAAAGATTATAAATATCTAACTGTTTCCAATAAACTCCACGATTTTGTAAATTTTCATTCCAATACTACTAATATTCTGGGTCATAAAATGAACAGTCTTTCGACTTTCTCAATCCAAAGATAATACGACATCATTGGGTGGAATACGTTGCAGTGAGAACCAATTGGTCAATCCTTAATACAAGCTCCTAGTACTTCACTGATTCTGACAAGTTGTTTATCGTTGTCTACGAAGAGTTGAAACGTATCCAATTTTCGATTAGAGATTCAAGATTCTAAAACTCCGGTGTTCCTACTACACAATTGTTCCCTAGGTACCACATGGTTCATATAAAGTCTGTGCCAATTTAAAATGGCAGTCTAATGCAATAATTACTTTTAACCTTTCCTGAAAATAAAAGTACAACTACCAGTATCCAAAGTGCCTTTTTCGAAATTTCTACGCTACCGATTCTCGAAAAAAAAAAATCAATGAGTTATTATTAAATAAAATATTGTAATTAAAGTTTAGTGATTATTCAACTCTAAATAAATAAAGTACACTTCAGACCTTCGGGCTGAAGACATTTTTTAAAAACAAATATAATATAAGTTTAATTGGCGCCCGAGCAGGGACTTCGCGGTAACACAAATTCTTTAAATAACAATAAGCCCTTAAACCCGTAGAAAGAGAAAAAAAGTGTAAATCGTCCTACAAGATAGCACGTCGCTTATCCGCGTGGTCCCCAAATTCAATCCATATCCAGGTAGCAGAAAGAAAGGGCCCCTTAGTAACTGTAAACAGGAACAGACGAAAAGGAGCTGAGGAATTCAACAGCCGCTGCTACAAACACAAAAAAAGGATGCAACTAATATTATTATTGTAAGTTAATATAAGAAAATTTTATATCATTAAAAAGTGAACGAAAGAAAATAATGTATTAATTTTCATAAAAAAAATTAAGTAAATTCTTATATTGCAAATATTAAATCAATTAATTAGATATTGTGAAAAAAAATACATTGCTCCTAGTAAAGAAATTAGATAAAATTTTTACAAAATAAAAATTTAAATAAAATAATCATTGTGAACAAGAAAAAATAATATATAAATGTTGCTTAAATATAGTAATCAAAAATATATTTTAAAAGAAATAAGGAAAAAAATCCTTTTATAAAAATATAAATGAATATTTAAAAGAAAACAAGTGCTATACTAAGATTTATAACTGAATGAAAATCTGCGATTCCTACGGGACCCTCCAGATTAATAAATTAATTTACTAGCCTAAAAATTACTTAAAAACATATTTTAAAATTTTAATTAAAGAAGAAGCTACGATTCCTAAGGGACCCTCTAGTTTCAAAAAAATAAACCTTAACAAGTTAAAGTTAGCCATTTTGTACTCCAAAGGGTATTTGAAAAGTGAAACAGAAAATGTCCAATCCAAGTAATTTGATCAGACCAGCTATAATACATGCGCAGGAAAATCAGCCAAATCAGGTTGCATTTAATATGAGAGATATACAGGCAGAAATAAGAAGATTGGTTGCTGAAGCTATTCAGGAACAGGCTAGAAATGTAGCAGACAATGGTAGGAGCCATCTAATCGAGCAAGATCAGGCAATTGATCCTCAACACGTAGCTCAGTTGAATGATTTAGATAGGGTACCAGAAGTAGTTAGGTGTTTGAGGGAGTTTGCTGGACAACCAGCCGAATATAGCTCCTGGCGTAAGTCTGTTGAGCGAATTTTAAACATTTAAGAGGAACACCAAAATATTTTGGAATTCTTAGTATAATCAGGAATAAAATTGTCGGCAATGCGGATGCCATACTGGAGTCATATAATACCCCCTTGAACTGGGAAAGTATTGCTCGCTGCCTAACTCTGCACTACACAGACAAGAGGGATGTTAGCACCCTCGAATATCAATTAACATCTTTGATTCAAGGTACAGAAACAGTTCAGGAATTTTATCAAAAAATATACAACCACCTATCTCTTATACTCAACAAAATTAGCGCCATGGACATAGGACAAGAATCACTTCACCTCTTGACCCAAACATATAGGGATAAAGCTTTAGATACCTTCATTAGAGGGTTAAAAGGAGACTTGCCCAGATTGCTGGCAATGAAAGAGCCAACCGATTTGCCTAAAGCCTTGCACTTATGCCTAAAACTGGAAAACCAGAATTTTAGAACAAATTATGCCCAAAACGTTAAATCAAAACAAAATTTTCGAACTTCCCCACCACGAAATGGTCATGATAGATTTTACCCGGAATTGGCACACATTCCACCGCCACCAAGGCCAAACAAATCATATAATCAATTTCAGAGATAGCTTCCCATGCAAACATATAAAAACAATTACCAAAATCAAGGAGCTTTTCCTAAATATCACAACCATCCACCTCCGAGACCTCTTGCACAAAAACCATCAGAACCAATGGACATTGACCAGAGTATTAGGACTGGTAATATTATCTACATGAATAGACCAGCAGACAACGGTCTTTATGGAAAGCGACCACCACCACAGCACCCAGAAGCGCGAAAACACAGCAGAAATTTTAATTTACAAGCTGAGAAGAATAATTTTGTAGATAGGCAAGATACAGATGACATTGACACATATTTAGAGCAGACACAAGTTGAGGACGAATCATTCGAACAGACTTTGTACGAATATATAGACAACGAAAGAAATGACAATACTGACTACAACTATGATAACGTTGAAGAAATTCATTTTTTAGATTAAATTCGTCCACCCTTCCATATTTCGAATGCAGGATGGACAATGGACAAATCATTAAAATTCTAATCGACACTGGCTCGAATAAAAATTACATACGGCCAGATCTCGTAAAAAATCCTATTCCAAACAAAGACACCTTTTATGCAAACTCGATTGCAGGGAAAGTAGAAATTCGCTTTCATACAAATACTTATCTATTTGGTCGAACAGACGTACCAATAAAATTTTTTCTATTGCCAGAATTAAAGACCTTTCACGGCATCATCGGAAACGACACACTCAAGGACCTTGACGCTATTATTTACACTAAACATAACTACATGAAATTAGGAGACGGAAAGAAAGTTTTGTTAAAAGAATTTTTAACCGACAGCATAAACATGACGTCTATTCGAACTATCTATATGACACTACGACAAAAGGACATGCTCAAGAAGGCTGTTAAAACATATGCCAATCTTTTTTCAACACCGGACGAAAAGTTGACATACACTACGAAAATCATAGGAAAAATACGGACGAAAACTGAAGACCCAATTTATTCGAAAACTTATCCTTATCCCATGAGTTTGAAAAAAGAAATTGAGTCCCAGGTGAAAACTTTACTAGATGATGGTATTATTAGGCCATCAAAATCTCCCTATAATTCACCAGTGTGGATTGTACCCAAGAAGATCGACGCAAGTGGAGAAAAAAAGTACAGAATGGTGATAGACTACCGTAAACTTAACACAGTCACCATAGCGGACAAATATCCCTTACCAGAGATTAATGAGGTAATAGCTCAATTAGGTAAAAGCAAGTATTTTACGGTTTTAGACCTAAAAAGTGGGTTTCACCAAATACCTTTGAAGCCCAAAGACATAGAAAAAACAGCGTTTTCAATTAACAATGGGAAATACGAGTTCACTCGTTTACCATTTGGACTAAAGAATGCGCCAGCCATATTCCAACGTGCGCTGAACGATATTCTCCGTCCTCATATTGGAGTTAGGTGTTATGTTTATATTGACGACATAATAATTTTTAGCCCAGATGAGGATCAACATATAATTGATATAATTCAAGTTTTCCGGACTTTACACGAAGCTAACATGAAAGTTCAGCTAGATAGATGTGAATTTTTTAAGGATAAGGTTGAATTTTTAGGATTTATCGTTTCTTGCCAAGGTATACAAACAAACCCAAAGAAAGTCGAGGCCATCATCAATTTTCCATATCCCAATACTTTAAAAGATCTTCGATCCTTTCTTGGACTATTCGGTTATTATCGCCGCTTTGTTAAGGATTACGCTAAAATAGCAAAACCCTTGACAAACCTCTTAAGAGGGGAAGAGGGAAGAGTATCCCGAAACCAATCTAGTAAGAAAACGATTGATCTAGACAAACCTGCGAAAATAGCATTTGAAAAACTAAAAGAGATATTGTCGTCAAGAGATGTGATCTTGATATACCCAGAGTTTAGCAAAAGTTTTGAACTGACAACAGACGCTTCAAACTACGCAATAGGAGCCGTTCTTAGTCACGAAAATAGACCAATAACTTTTATCTCTCGATCTCTTAGTAAAACCGAAGAGAATTACGCAGCTAACGAGAGGGAAATGTTGGCTATTATATGGTCATTGAATTCACTTAGAAACTACATATATGGCCGTGCTAAAGTGATCATATATACAGATCATCAACCGCTTACTTATGCTATGAGCAATAAAAATAATAACTCGAAAATGAAACGCTGGAAAGCTATACTGGAAGAATATAATTATGAACTCCACTATAAGCCTGGCAGAACTAATGTTGTAGCAGATGCTCTTTCAAGACCTCCACGTAATAAAATTACCAATATTAATGCTTTAACATCTACAGTACACAGTAATGAAAGTTCAGGGGAAAATTTAATTCCATCAGTAGAATGTCCTTTTAATGTTTATAAAAATCAAATTTGTATACTAATAGGAGAGACAAGCGATTATCAGTTTAAACTTCCCTTCCCAACATTTCATAGACATATTATTACAGCTCCGAATTATTTAGAAGAAGACCTTATAGCAATCCTGAAGAAATATCTTAACCCAGATATAGTGAACGGGTTGTTCACAAATGAAAATATTATGGGACAAATTCAATCAATATATTCAAATAATTTTTCAAATTATAAAGTTAGATATACACAAACAAAGGTAGAAGATTTGACAGATCCTTTAAGACAAGAGGAAGAATCACTAAAGATCCATAAAAGAGCCCATAGGAATGCAAGAGAAAATAAAATGCAACTCCTGGAAAAATATTATTTTCCAAAAATGGGTGAAAAACTAAAAAAAATAATAGACCAATGTAAAGTTTGCAAAGAAGGGAAATACGATCGTCATCCCAATAAATCTAACATATCACACACCCGCTTCCTCAATATGCCGGAGAAATACTACACATAGATATTTGGTCCACCGAAAAACATTTTATATTAACTGCAATAGATAAACTCACAAAATATGCTCAAGCTATCCCAATCAATTCCAGATCAGTCGCAGACATCCGAGAACCGCTAAGGAGAATACTATTTAATTTCGGAGTACCTAGAATGGTTGTCATAGACAACGAAAAGGCTCTAAACTCAGCTTCAATTCAGTTCATGCTCGAAGACCAATTAAATATACTAATTTTCAGAACCCCACCTTACAAGAGTACTGTAAACGGTCAGGTAGAACGCTTCCATTCTACCTTATCAGAAATAATGCGTTGCCTTAAAACAGATAAAATACATACATAGAAGCTTTCATGAGCTATTAGATATATCAGTTTATGAATACAATTACACTATTCACTCCACCACGGGTAGGAAACCGATTGAAGTATTTTTTGGCAGAAGAGTCAGCACGAACCCGGAACAGTATGAAAATGCTAGAAAGGAAAACATAGAGAAATTAGTGCAAAAACAGGAAAAAGATTTAAAATTTCATAACAAATCAAGCAAACCATTTAAAGACTATGCCCCAGGACATAAAATATATGTAAAAATCAGTAATCGGTTAGGTTCAAAATTGTCCCCCAGGTATAAAGAAGAAATAGTTAAAGAAAATAAAAGGAGCACTGTTTTGACGAATTCAGACAAAATAATACACAAAGACCACATTAAAAACTAAAAATTTAATAATCTTTTACAGACTATCCTTCCCACTGCTACAAGCAGAAATTCAAATTCTTAACTATACCGATTCGCACATGCTTACGATAGGGAATGGTTATGGGAAAATACAGGACAGAACATTGAAATTTATTCACCAAATAAATATTGATTCATACAATGACTTCTTGGAAAAGACAAAAAAATACATTGAGTCAAATATACCCGAAACTAATCCTTTGCATCCAACGTTACATTATGAATTACATCAGACAATAGACTTATTGGAAACACTTAAGGACTACATCCCCAATAGACAGCCCAGATCAATTGATACTATAGGAAAGATCTGGAAATTTATCGCCGGATCTCCTGATCACGACGATGCAGAGTATATATATAAGACCCTAGATGAGCTAACCAGTAACAATAATAAACAAGTAATAATTAATACAGATTTCAGTAATCAAATCAAAAATATTACAAATTTAATTAATAAAGTTTCGAATTCCATACGGAAAGATAGCTATTTTTTGAATGAAAATATAGCAATATTATCAAATAAGATAAGATTAGCTAAAGAAGGAATAATAAATATTAAATATGCCATACAATGGGCCAAAAATAATGTAATAAACTCATTCTTATTAAATAAAAATGAAATGAATATAGCAATTAATCAACTAAAAAAGGAACATATGCCTTTTAACAATATTGAAGAAGCATTAGAATTAGCAAAGATTAATATGTTAACTGATAATTCAAATCTTTTGTATGTAATTAAAATTCCTATCACAAATCCGATTCTTTATAAAAGCATGCTTGTAAAACCAATTATAAAAAATAATACTATCATTAATGTAAATTTTAAAGAAATACTTCTAAATGAAAAGGAAATTTATGCAATAAAAGGAAATTGTAGAGCTTATAATAAAATTAAAATTTGTAACAAAAACCATTTATTAGATTTAAGCCAAGATAACTGCACAAAAAACATTATATTTAGTCAACAATCCTCATGCATAAAAGGCAATGTTCATCACATACCTCGCATTGAAGAAATTTCAGACGGAATCCTATTCCTAAATGATGTTAATAAAATCATTTCAACAGATACAATGAAGTATAAGCTAAAAGGTACATTCCTAATCAAGTTCGACAACACAACAATAGCAGTAGATGATAAAATATATCAAAACCTGGAAGCAAACCAAATGATGCCTATTCCGGCCACGCTACAAGAAACACCAATAGAAGAAAAAAGTCTAAACTTATTATCCTTGGAATCATTACAGGAATTACATTTCAGTAACATCAAAGAGATACGCAATATTAGGAAAGAGGCATGGGTTAGAAACATCGCTATATATATCATCTTTCTGTTCACAGCAATGCTATCATATTTGGCATTAACATTTTTACGAAAAAAACCTTCAACAACAATAGTACTACAGTCGTCAAATATTCCCCAGGTACCAAAGGATCAAATGGAAATACCTATCACAAGAGTACATGACTTGCCCTATTTTTAGTCGATCGAGGACGATCGAATTTAAGGATGGAGGAGTTAACAATAAATATATTCAGTTCCATCAAATCAACATTTAGGTTAATAAACTTGCACGCGCCAAAATAAAACGCTTGCGATGCAACATAAGAAATAAGCAATTGGTGTTGCAATACTTCCGCTTAATTAGCTGTCCCAATAAAATATGTAGAACATTGTTGAGGTTGCATTTTGTTAACATGGCAATAGTTATTATTAAATAAAATATTGTAATTAAAGTTTAGTGATTATTCAACTCTAAATAAATAAAGTACACTTCAGACCTTCGGGCTGAAGACATTTTTTAAAAACAAAAATAATATAATTTTTGTTTAATTTACATAAGCTACATACGTTGCTGTCTTGCTATCTCATTTTTATATATGTACGTATAACCACGTCACTATTCTCTTTGCTATGCATAAGACAAAACCGAAGATCAACATAAAACACTTTTTTAATATTACTCCAAATTAATACTCCGAATTAAAACACTTAAATCTCGGATCGCCTTAATTTTTGGCCTAAACTCTTCGTCGAAACCCGCACTAGCGTTTTATTCCAAAAATTAATAAAATCGGCTATGATTTTCCGGAGAAAATCGCGTGGGAAAATTATATGAAAATCGCCCAATAATCACTTTCAATACCGACTGCCAAGCAACGAACAAACAAACTCTTACACTTACACTTGCGTATGTATTGAAACTGCCCTAGAGGCGCGAGTATAGATGTTAACACATCAAAAAACCCCAATAATACCACCTGCTGAATACACCTCTCCTAGACTCATCCCTGCAAATCGCCACCACCATAAAAATATTAAACACTATTTTCACGCAGACGTTTCTAATAAATCGTAGCGTACGTTCCCACATTATAAATTAAATCAAAACGAATGCACGTATGTGCTATGATTGCTATCCCTCACTACACACAAGATCTTCTACACGATCGTACCCAAGTAATTTTGTATTTGGTTAAGAAGTCACACTCAGTAAATAGTACAACCATTGACTCCTTGCGTGTTGTAAAGAATTAGGGTTGTTTTCTAGTCTCATTTAGACCCTTATTTTCCCTTTTATACTCAAATTAAATCAAGTTCTCATCTACGTATGAGAGGTGTGTCACAATTGCAAATGCTATGCGGCTAGACCCGTAGTCAACCACTATTCCTCAAGCCTAATCCTCATTGTTTAAATTCTTGCAGCTGATACCTGGAGTCCCGGGATCTGAGATCGAAAATCAGAGAGATCAACCCCAAGAGTTTGTTAAAAATTCTTTTGATCCTTCTTTCAGGTACAATTGACATGCAGAATGGACGGATGTTAGGAAAATGTCACAGGTGAGTCGAAAAGCTATAATAAATTCTAATTCAAAGAGTCATCGATTGTTAAGTAACAAAACTGGACTTCACTAACAAGGAAAATAAGTTATCTGTATTAAAATTTAGATAAAACGGGACAACACGAAGAAGCTAATATTAAATAATAATTAAATGATTATTGCTTAGTCCCCTTAAATCTAAATATCACAGATCATTGCTTAATATCTTTGGCATAAAAGATACCAATGATTCCTCCTTGAAGTGTCCCTACCAAAAAAAAATGTAATTTTGTATACAATTATCCCAAGCATTTATTTTTATAATTTTATGGCTGCCGATTTCTTCCCTACCCCCTCCTCCCTTTTTGCCCCTAAATGACTATCAAAAAAAAAAAAATTTTTAAGTTTTGTACATAATCATCCCGGTCTAGCAATGTCCATACGTTCGTCTGTGGAAAACATGATATTGTCTATTTTTGATCCCCCTTTAGTGGGCGTTGACGCACGATATTATATAAAGGAATTCTGTCCCACCAAGTTAAACATTTTAAATTCACTTACTAACTATTTGGAGGGTATTTAAAATTCGACCCGGTCGAATATAACGTTTTTACTTGTTTTTATCTACTTCAGCCAAAATAAATCATGTTTCAATATCTTTCTCTTTTTTTTAATTTTATTCTAACATTATACATATGTATAATACACTATAAATTTCTTAAAATACTAAACCTGACCATAATCTATTTTAATTTAATCGAAAAAAAATCTTAAACACAAACGAATAAGAAACAAGTAAAAGTGCTATTATATTCGGCTGTGCCGAATCTTAAATACCCTTCACAGATGTAATTCTTCTTTCTTTCTAACTTGCCAAAACAGAAAGTAGGTTTAATTAAAAAATCAAAATGATGTTATCGGTTACTTTTATATTTAAGAAAACGTTTAAATTTTTCGGCTAGGAAGCTAAATGTTTGACTTTTCTTATATCTAATACCTATGAACATCTTTCAAAAATATTATATATATTTAATTTACAAACAAAACAAAAAATCCGTTTCATGTACCCCAAAAAGTTCTAATTGTCCAACCGTAGAATCGTCTCTTGGATTTTGTTGGTTTTTAATACCAGTTTACTTCATTCTGATATATAAAGTCAAAAATAACAAATAAAATGGCTGCTTATATGAATCAGAAAATGTCGATTTTATAAACCTGGAACCGAATTTTTAATTTTTTAATACTAATTTAATTTTTTCTGATATATAAAATAGGTTTAATTCACTAAAAACACATGTACTATTATATACCAAAAATATTTCGATTTTCCAACCCTAGTGAGGTGTAACGCCGTTTCACTTGACAAAAAAATTAAAATGATTAAACTTTTTGGTCACTTTCATGTACCACAAAATATTTGATTTGTCCAACCCTGGAATCGAAATTTTGATTTTTTAAGATTTTAATACCAATTTTGCTCTTCCTGAATTATAAAACAGCTTGAATTAGCAAAAAGAAACAACGTCAATTGCCTTTTTGGTTACTTTTATGCAGAATAAATATTTCAATTTCTCAACCCTGGAAACGAAATTAAAATTTTTTTTTACCAATGCAACTGTTAATGAGGCATGAAATAGTTTTATTTAAGAAAAACTTAATATTTGTAACCATATAGGTCATTTTTATGTACCACAAAATATTGCAGTTATCCAACTCTGGAATCTAAATTTTGATTTTTTTTCCTGAACTAAAAAATAGTTTTAATTTGCAAAAAAAAAAAACAATGTTAATTTCCTTTTTGGTTACTTTTATGTATAAAAAAATTTCAATTTCCCAACCCTGGAAGCGAAATTTAAATTTTTTAACATTTTCTTTATCAATGCAAATCTTCATGAGGTATAAAGTAGTTTTGTTTAAGAAAAACTCAAATTTTGCAATCATTTTGTACATTACATGTACTACAAAATTTAATTTTTCCAACCCTGGAAACGAAATTTTAATTTTTTTTTTATTAGTGCAACGCTTCTTGAGGTATAAAGTAGTTTTATTTAAGTAAAATTGCAAAATTTTTACCATTTTGGTAACTTTCATGTACCATAAAATATTGCACTTGTCCATCCCTGGATTCGAAATTTTATTTTTGATCCCAATATTGTTCTTCCTAAATTATAAGACAGTTTTAGTTAGCAAAAAACAAAAAAAAAACAACATCAGTTGCCTGCTTGATTACTTTCATGTATAAAAAAAAATTCAATTTCCCACCCCTAGAAGCAAAATTTGAATTTACAATTTTTTGTTTTTTGCCAATGCAAATCTTCATGACGTATAAAGAGGTTATGTTAAAGAAATTTTTTGGAAATTTTTAACAATTTTTTTTCAGATTCAACTATCACTAACACTTCCGACGCAGCTGGACTTTTGGGCTAACAAAATTTATTAATAAATTAACAAAATGAAACTTCGAACTAGCTTATATTAACTATAAAACACTAAATTATTCCTTAACACTAACAAATCTTTCCTTATCTATTCAGACTTAATCTACAGAATATAACTCACTAACTCATGTTACAACAATATTCTCCTATATATAAATGAAATTTATTTGTTGGTGGTTAAGCAATGTCTATATGCATTTCATTGGTGCTTTACCAAATCATCAGTAGACTTTAACCAGAGTTTTGAAAAGTTAAAAACCTCTTATCCTATGCATATACTTCCGAAAACCATCTGAGAATTTACAATTTGTAAATTACAAACTATTTTCAAAAATCACAACACCCACTATGTTGTGATTTTTGAAAATAGTTTGTAATGAAATGCAAATAGGAAATTTCATAACAATATTCTCCTTTTTTTAAAACCCTTCACAAAAAAGTGAAAGTGTATATATAGGTTTGTCATTCCGTGAGTAATTTTTCGATATCAATAGCGATAGAATAGCGATGACGATTGAGCGATGTCCGTCTGTCTGTACGTGAAGTCGATTTTCCCAAGCCCCCAGAGGAGCTAGACACTTCGTTCTTGTACCGTTGGATTGGAAATGAACTTAAATAGAGTTTTTTCAATAAAACTACTTTATACCTCATGAAGAGTCGCATTTATAAAAAAGCAAACAAAAAATTTAATTTCAATTCCAGGGCTGTAGAACATGAAAGTGACAAAAATGGTTGCTAATTTTAAGATTTTTGTAAATAAAACTACTTTATAAGTAATGGAAGCTAGCATTGGTATAAAAAGAAGACAAAAATTAAAATTTTGCTCCCAGGGATGGGAAATTGAAATTTTTTTATACATAAAAGTAACCAAAAAGCCAACTAACGTCGGTTCTTTACTAATTAAAACTATTTTTTAATTCACGAAATTGGTATCAAATATTAAAACAAACCAAAATTTCGATTCCAGGGTTGGATAACTGCAATATTTTGTAGTACATGAAAGTGACCAAAATGGTTACAAATTTTAAGTTTTTCTTAAATAAACCTCATTATTAAGAGTTGCATGAACCTCATTATTAAAATATTTTATGGTACATGACAGTGACCAAAAAGTTTAAAAATTCACTAAAAATTGCATTGGTAAAAAAATAAAAATTCGCTACCAGAGTTAGAAAATCCAAATATTTCTGGTACATAAAAATACCCACATAAATTCCAAATTTTGTTTTTTTAGTGAATTAAACCTATTTTATACTTCAGGAAGAATTAATTTGGTATTAAAAATTCGGTTCCAGGGTGGGAAAATAGAAATTTTTTAGTACATAAAAGTAGCCATATATATTCCTTATTTTGGTTGTGTCTGAATGAAGTCTTTTTTTATACTTCGGGAAGAGTTAAATTGGTATTAAAAACCAAAATAATTAAAAACTCAATTTCAGGGTTGGAATATCGACATTTTCTGATTCATAAAAGTAACCATATAATTTGTTATTTTTATATATCAGGAAGAATTAAATTGGTATTAAAAACCAAAAAAATCTAAAAGACGATTCTACGGTTGGACAATTAGAACTTTTTGGGGCACATGAAACGGATTTTTACTTTTTGTTTTTAAATTAAAGATATTTAATACATTTGAAAGACGTTCAGATGTATTATATATAAGAAGAGACAAACATTTAACTTCCTTGCCAAAAAATTTAAAGGTTTTCTTAAATATAAAAGTATCTGATCACATCATTTTGATTTTTTAATTAAACCTACTTTCTGTTTTAGAAAGGAAGAAAGAACAAATTCATCTGTGAAAGGTATGTAAGACTCGTCACATCCTCATGAAGAGTTAAATTGGTAAAAAAAACAAAAATTAAAATTTCGCTTCCAGGGTTATTAAATTAAAATTTCTTTTTATACATATAAGTAAAGAAAAAGTCTACTGACGTTATATTCTTTTTTTGCTAATTGAAAATATTTTATAATTCAGGAAGAACAAAATTGGTATCAAAAATTTAAAAAAATCAAAATTTCGACTCCAGGGTTGGGCAAGTGCAATATGTTGTAGTACATGAAAGTGACCAAAATGGTTATAAATTTTTAGTTTTACTTAAATGAAAAAGTTGCATATATTAAAAAACAAAAAAATTAAAAGTTCGCTTCGATATAAGTTCTAATTGTTGTTTTTTTCAGTGAATTAAACCTATTTTATACTTCGTGAAGAATTAAATTGGTATTAAAAACGAAAAATACATAATAATTCGATTACAGGTATACAAAATGTAAAATTTTGTTCAGTACACAAAAGTAACCAAATATGTTACTAATTGCTTTTACGTGAATTAAACCTCTTTTATACTTAAGACAGAATTAAATTTGTGTTACAAAATAAAATAGGGTTCGAAAATTTATATTTCTTTAGTACATAAAAGTAAACGAAAAATGTAATATATGTTTTATATATGTATATAAAGTTGTTTGGTGAATTAAACCCATTTTATACCTCTGGAAGAATTAAATTGCTTTTAAAAATCAAAAAGAAATCAAAACCAGAAAGACGGTTTCACGTTTGTGTAATTTAAACTTTTTTTGGTTCCTATTTTTGTGGGCTTGGGAATTAAAACTTATTTTATTCTCATATGGACGAACTTTATTTTAAGGGTACCAAATGGTATGAAGGGTTTCGTAAATCAACAAAATTATGTTGGTATCAACCTGTCAGTTGGTGCTCAAATTTTTATTTTATAATCCGAAAGAAAAATGCAGTTGTACAACAGGTGCATATTACTCTCTCTATCTCACACACGAAATTGAGCATTGATAAGGGATAGGTGTAACTAGAGTTTTGTCACTGAGCTATGAGCTAGTTCAATTGAACGTTTCAGTGAGCTGTTTCAGAGCGCTTTTGCTTCAGAGCTGAGCGGTTTTGATAATTTCTGTCACATTTGTAATGATCCCACATTTTCTTAATATGCTGCCAGACAAATTATGTTTGTTGGCATGTCTAAAGAACCAATCTTCAAGTTTAGAAAGTTTTTACATGTAAAACCAAGTTTTGAAAAATACCAGTAAATGGGAATAATTTCATTATAAGTGTAATATTGTTGACTTTCAGAGACAAATATCCACTAACGTTGCTTAAATATTTTAAACTTTGCTGCTATATACAATATATATATATATATATATATATATATATATATATATATATATATTATTTTTATAAATATGCATATGTATATAGACATATATATAATATATATATATATATATATATATATATATGTATATCTATATATATATACATATATATATATATATATATATATATATATATATATTCTGGAGATGAGGAAGCATTTAGAAGAAGAAATGGTGGATCAATTATTGATATTACTTTTTCCAGCGATACCATTATAAACCGTGTAAACTGGAGAGTATCTGATGTTTATACTCACAGCGATCACAGTGCCATAATTATGGATATACAGGATGATATACGGCATGTCACTCCCCGTGCACAAGGTTTGTCGGGATAGAAAGTGAATACCTTTGATAAGGATATTTTTGCCATCTGTATGGAAGGTATGGAATTAAATGGTTCAGCTGAGGATATGGCAGAACAATTAGTAAACCATATCACGCGGTCGTGCGAAGCATCTATGGTGAGGTGGAAAGGATCCGGAAAGGGGTCACCGGTTTATTGGTGGAATGATGATATTGCCGGCTTGAGGGCGGAGTGTATACGTGCCAGAAGGCAGTATACAAGAACTTGAGGTAGGTTAGAGAATAGCGTATACCAGGAGAATTACAGGAATAGGAGGAAGGCCCTAAAGGATGCAATTCGTAGGAGCAAGCGGCAGTGTTTTCTTAATATCTGTGATGAGGTGGATGATAATCCTTGGGGTCTCGCATATAAGCTGGTCACCAAAAAACTTAAATGCCTGACCCCGTTGCAACCGAGTGAGGGGCCAATCCTGGAGGAAATTGTAGACCATCTCTTTCCCCAGCAGGACGCACCACCTTGAGAGCACAACCCTCCAATTGGGACATTAAATTTTCCCCCGGTTACAATAGCTGAGATTGAGGACGTTGTCTCTAGGTTTAGAGACAAGAAGGCAGCGGGACTCCACTGCATTCCAAATATAGTATTAAAGGAGGCCGTCAGGCTTTGTCCCGAGCAGTTCTTAAGGATGGTGAATACATGCTTAGGTAGGAGAATTTTCCCAACAAGATGGAAGAGGCAGAAGTTGGTATTAATACCAAAAGCCAATAAACCCCTAGATGATCCCTCATCTTATCGGCCACTGTGTATGATAGATACATGTGGGAAGTTGCTAGAGGGTGTGATCTGCCGAAGACTTGGGAATTGCGTTGAAGACAGAAATGGTCTATCAGACAACCAATTTGGCTTCAGGAGGGCGAGGTCAACAGTGGATGCTATAAACGTGGTAGTAGAAACTGCTGCACGGACTATCTATGGCAGGAGTTGGAGGAATGTGTACTTGTGACGCTGGATGTGAAGAACGCGTTCAACACAGCGTGCTGGGTGCATATTGTTGATGCTCTAACTCGATTGGACATCCCAGAATATCTGATAGGGATAGTGCAGGATTATTTCCGGTGTGTGAGGCTAAGAATCTGTGCTAATCTGCGAAGTTCTATTAGAACAAGATGTACAAAACTACACACTCTGGTCCAATTCAATAAGGATTCCAGCATGGTCGGAATAATATTCTCTGGGCTGATCGTACGCCCCAAACCTTCCTCTAAATACGACCTCCAGTTGCTGAATCGTGAGCAGACAAAGACGACATGCTCAGCATCCTCAACCACATTCCCACCACAGTGTGGACAGAACGGAGAGTCGTCGTGCTTAAAACGAAATATATATGACCTAAAGCAACCATGTCCAGACAAGAACTGTGTTAGGTAATAGTTCAGATCACCATGTTTCCTAGTCAGCCATAATCTGATGTCGGGTATTAATGAATAAGTCCATCTTCCCTTTTCAGTGGTTGACCACCGTTCTTGCCATTTTTGCATACATAAATCAGAGTTATCCCTATTCATGATTTCTAAATCGATAGGGATCATAATCGCAATGATAAAAGCCGCCTCGTCCGACACTGTCCGAAATGCACTACATACTCTTAAAGCAGCTAGCCTATACACAGGGCATACCAGTCCCACATATGTGGAATATCTAAGTGAGTCTGACCATACCGGGTGTGCATATAGGATAATGCTCCTTACTACTCCAGCGAGCAGTTTCCTCTGAAGATACTTTGGCCCTCTCGTGTTTGGCATGATCCGAGATAGCGCCAAACAGGTCCCTGATGCTTTGGATGCTATATATCGCAAGTGCTCGCGGAAAGATAGCCGTGTGTCAATGATCACACCCAGATATTTCAGAAATGCCTTTGATTCTATGGAGCAGGTGCCAACATTGAGGGTAATAGTTTCCCTAGCCTTACGACTACTAATCAAAACCGCTTCGGATTTATGATCAGCTAGAGTCAATCCCATTGCAGTGATCCAGGACTTTACTAATTGTACGCTGGCATCTGCAATGGTTTCTGCCTCCAGCAATTCCTTAGCCTCACACACCGGCGCTATATCGTCTGCAAATGCCACAATCTGTACTCTCTAAGGTAACCTCAACCTTAGTACTCCATCATACATTACGTTCCACAACAATGGTCCAAGTATCGATCCTTGGGGAACACCACCACTAATCCTACGTTTCCTTATACCCGCATCTGTACTATAGATCAATTCTCTACACCGGAAATAATCCTACACTATCCCTATCAGATATTCTGGGATGTCCAATCGAGTTAGAGCATCAACAATATGCACCCAGCACGCTGTGTTGAACGCGTTCTTCACATCCAGCGTCACAACTACACATTCCTCCAACTCCTGCCATAGATAGTCCGTGCAGCAGTTTCTACTACCACGTTTATAGCATCCACTGTTGACCTCGCCCTCCTGAAGCCAAATTGGTTGTCTGATAGACCATTTCTGTCTTCAACGCAATTCCCAAGTCTTTGGCAGATCACACCCTCTAGCAACTTCCCACATGTATCTATCATACACAGTGGCCGATAAGATGAGGGATCATCTAGGGGTTTATTGGCTTTTGGTATTAATACCAACTTCTGCCTCTTCCATCTTGTTGGGAAAATTCTCCTACCTAAGCATGTATTCACCATCCTTAAGAACTGCTCGGGACAAAGCCTGACGGCCTCCTTTAATACTATATTTGGAATGCAGTCGAGTCCCGCTGCCTTCTTGTCTCTAAACCTAGAGACAACGACCTCAATCTCAGCTATTGTAACCGGGGGAAAATTTAATGTCCCAATTGGAGGGTTGTGCTCCCAAGGTGGTGCGTCCTGCTGGGGAAAGAGATGGTCTACAATTTCCTCCAGGATTGGCCCCTCACTCGGTTGCAACGGGGTCAGGCATTTAAGTTTTTTGGTGACCAGCTTATATGCGAGACCCCAAGGATTATCATCCACCTCATCACAGATATTAAGAAAACACTGCCGCTTGCTCCTACGAATTGCATCCTTTAGGGCCTTCCTCCTATTCCTGTAATTCTCCTGGTATACGCTATTCTCTAACCTACCTCGAGTTCTTGTATACTGCCTTCTGGCACGTATACACTCCGCCCTCAAGCCGGCAATATCATCATTCCACCAATAAACCGGTGACCCCTTTCCGGATCCTTTCCGCCTCACCATAGATGCTTCGCACGACCGCGTGATATGGTTTACTAATTGTTCTGCCATATCCTCAGCTGAACCATTTAATTCCATACCTTCCATACAGATGGCAAAAATATCCTTATCAAAGGTATTCACTTTCCATCCCGACAAACCTTGTGCACGGGGAGTGACATGCCGTATATCATCCTGTATATCCATAATTATGGCACTGTGATCGCTGTGAGTATAAACATCAGATACTCTCCAGTTTACACGGTTTATAATGGTATCGCTGGCAAACGTAATATCAATAATTGAACCACCATTTCCTCCTCTAAATGTTTCCTCATCTCCAGAATTCAAGAGCACAACATTTAGCGCAGAAGGGGCCTCTAATAGCATCCTTCCCCTTGCATTTGTCAAGGGGCAGCCCCATTCAACAGCCCACGCGTTGAAGTCCCCTGCTATTATAACAGAACTCCTGGCTGCAGCGTCCATCACTATGTTGTCTATAATAACACGAAAGTCATCAATAGAATACCTAGGAGGAACATAACAGCTGTACAAACATATGCCGGAAACAGTGGCCCGCGTCTACCCACATTGCGGTGATAACCTCTCCCTCAATATCAAAGAACCGGTAGTCCATATAGCTGATGTATCTGTATCATCAGTAACCCAATTTGCAGATACAATCTTCTTATATGGCTCGCTGAGTACAGCAACGTCTACCTTTAAGTCTCGTACGGTTTGCCTAAGCAAATCCTGTGCTGCTTGGCAATGATTGAGATTTAGCTGTAATATGCGCATCCTGATTATTAAGTAGTGTTTAACCTCTAAGCTTTTGTAGCGCCCTCTTGTAGTACGGGCAAACTACGCATCCGGTGACATGGTCACCATTAGTACTTCCACCCTTTCTACAGAGCATGCACGAAGGTCTGTTGGAACATGTTGCAATCTTGTGGCCAGCTTCCCCACAACGCAAGCAATTTCCAGATAGATCCTGGCCGCTACAATTCGTCGCCCTATGTCCAAAATCGAGACTGTTGTAGCACCTCTTCGGTGCTTTCTTTTCCCGTATTCGACACACGACCCAGCCGATGCGTATCTTGGACATCTCTAGAAGACGTCTAGCTAGAGGAGCACTCAGGCCAATCGTGGCAGTTTGTGTTCCCTCATACGCTCTCCTCAGTGATTTAATTGCAGTCAACTGCAGTACCTTAAAATCGTTGGATTTACTAACTATGGCGTCATAGATGTCCTCCTTGGAAGTCACCTCATCTATGTCCCTAATTTCAATCCTAACCTCTTGGGATAGTGCCCGTACTTCGGCAGTCCCACCCAGTACCGCTTCCACCTCCTACCTGAACACACCTATATTCTGGTGATATATATTATATATGTATATATACATATATATTTTTTTTTGACGTAATGATAGCAAATATCAATAGTGGTCCCACGACAACATCACTAGCACCACCCTGGGACATCTTTGGCATTTCATCAGGGTGGGTAGTATTATCAGTATTATTCCTACGTCCTCCTTAGTTCCTAGGTAAGGAGGTTCGGAACTGATGCGCATATTTAATCGTCAGTAGCTAACGAATCCTAAGACGTACTAACTCTCCTACGAATCTGTGCTAATCTGCGAAGTTCTATTAGAACAAGATGTACAAAACTACACACTCTGGTCCAATTCAATAAGGATTCCAGCATGGTCGGAATAATATTCTCTGGGCTGATCGTACGCCCCAAACCTTCCTCTAAATACGACCTCCAGTTGCTGAATCGTGAGCAGTCAAAGACGACATGCTCAGCATCCTCAACCACATTCCCACCACAGTGTGGACAGAACGGAGAGTCGTCGTGCTTAAAACGAAATATATATGACCTAAAGCAACCATGTCCAGACAAGAACTGTGTTAGGTAATAGTTCAGATCACCATGTTTCCTAGTCAGCCATAATCTGATGTCGGGTATTAATGAATAAGTCCATCTTCCCTTTTCAGTGGTTGACCACCGTTCTTGCCATTTTTGCATACATAAATCAGAGTTATCCCTATTCATGATTTCTAAATCGATAGGGATCATAATCGCAATGATAAAAGCCGCCTCGTCCGACACTGTCCGAAATGCACTACATACTCTTAAAGCAGCTAGCCTATACACAGGGCATACAGTAGTATGAATGTGAGGGTTTCGTATCACGGATCCCATACATTTTTGGGATCATGTCTACGCTACAGTCGGTATTTTAGTTTCATCGATCGGTACGCTACACAAATGGTCAGTTGAATGTTTGGTTAAAATAGGGTGGTACTTATATACATGGAAGTTTTTTTGAAATTGTGTGTGTGTGTAATGAGATTCGGCAACAGGAGTGGTACGACTTGGGTTGGCTTGGGTGAGTTTGGTCGAGGGTTTGGTCGGGGTATGGTCGAGGGTTTGGTCGGGGTTTGGGGTGGGGTTGGTTAGGATTTGTATACTAATTTTGTATGAGAAAACTAACAACGATGATTTAAGTGGCACCCTATTGTATTGTTGTTCTGTTGTTAAAAGTTCTGTTGTGGTTTTTTCTTTTTCGTTGATATGTATGAATGTGTGCTTGAAACAGTTGATTTAATTAAGTTGTTTGAATACAAAAGTTTGTTCCTAACCATACACAACAAAGTTGATAAGAAATAAAAACTCAAAAATAAATATACTATTTATGTATGTATTTATATATATTTTATATTTTATTTATTAATGTACTTGAAATTTTTATAATATAATAAACAATAGTAAAAAAAAAATAAATTTCATATTGAAGTATGTATTATTGAAGTTCATTCGGTTTTGCTTAAAGTGAAGTCTTCACTTGTTCTTTGGTGTATCTTGAGCTAAAACGATAATAATAATTAATTATTAGATTTAATAATAAATAAATAAATAAAAACTTTTATTACCAAAAATTACCTGTTGTTTCCGCAATCACAGTAAGCTCATAATTTGTCTCACTGCTTCCTTTTCTTACTTTTGAAAGACAGTAGCTGTTGCGGTGAAACTCCGCAATAGTTTCATCGTTTATTGTTGTATAAAATATGCTGGGTAGGTAAATGTGAATATCACCTTCTACCCAACAGCGAATTTTTTTGCCGAAGCGTGTTTCCACACGCTCCATCTTTATAATTTTATAGTTTTTATTGAAAACCATTTCTTTTATCGGTAAAATGGTTTTGTTTTGAGTTTTTTTAAAAATTGTTTTTAAACGGCTTTCCATTATTGATGACTTACTTTACTTGAATGACACTTAAAGTACAACTAGGTGGGGGGTTTTTATATAAAATTATAAGAAGTAATTTTATAGCTTATCATTCTTTTCAATAAAATTTTAAAAAAATGTTTCTGATGCGGTTTGTCTGTTGTTTATAATTTAATTAAAAATTTTAAAAAGTTTCTGATGCGGTTTGTCTGTCTGTTGTTTATAAAGTTTCTATTTAATTAAAAATTTTAAAAAGTTTCTGTTGCGGTTTTTCCGTTTTTTTATAAAGTTTTTATTTAATCAAATGTGAAAGAAATTTTAATGTAGGTATACAGAGTTTTGTTGATATATATATATATATATATATATATATATATATATATATATATATATATATATATATATAAATATATATGATTTTAATTTTAAAAGGTTTCTGTTTAAAATGTTTTTTCTATTTCATCATCATCATCGTCATCTTCTTCTTCTTCTTCAGTACTATCATACAAGTTGTTGTAGAATACATATTGTTTCTTCTTTTTAATGATTAGAGTATATAATCCCTTCACTTCTTTAACTTTCTTTAAAATGTGTGGAGTTGTGTTTAGATAATCCATCTGATTTTTAGTAATAATCAGAAATCGTTTAGGTAAATAAATGTAATATTCTTTATTTAGAAGACATCTTATACTTTCACCATATTTTGTATCTACTCGATCTATCTTGTTGATTTCATATATAGTATTTTCATCCATATCCTTTAAAGGTAAGTATGTAATATTAGGACTTTGAAACAATTTTCTTAAGCTTGCCCTCATTTTTTTTTTTGCTTTCAACTTTTCACCGTAAAACGAACTTTTAAACTGATTCTTTATATTCAATAATTGATAGTATAAGACGTTTTTAGATATATCAATAACTTCTTATCAATTGCGGTTAAGCATAAATATTAAAAAGGTATACGTATGTATCTATGTAATAATATATATATATAAACAGTTGGTGTTTTAATCTTATTGTATCCAAGTTTGTGTTATATATATATATATATATATATATATATATATATATATATATATATACGTTATTTATAATGAGAAATTTTTTTGAACTAAAAAACTTTGTTAAATATGTATTGGGGTCAATTTTTAAAAACTGGTGATAAATATTGTACTTGTCATGTGCAGTGGAAAACTTTTCAAATAATAAATGCAATAGTTTTGGATATTATAATGCAGGTGTTTCTAACCGCAGAAGGAGGGACTAGAACGCAAATTTTTTTTCTTAATAGAGGACAACAAATGCCAACAAATATTCCAATATTCCAATTTAGTCACAATCAACATATAAAAATTGAGGTTATTGGTGGTATGATATCACTAGTTGGAACAGTCTATGAGGGTGGTTTTAAAGATATAAATGTATACTCATACAAACCATCATGCGTTTATAGTGAAATAGATGAACATGTTTTTAGTGATGCAACTAAATCTTATATTGGTAAGACTGGTATCCGCTCATTGAATGCAACTAAATCTTATAATGGTAAGACTGGTATCCACTCATTGAATAAAAATCAACAAAAACCTCCCCTCCCTCAAAAAATGGTTAATAATAGTATAGTTAAGAAAGCAGCTGGTAGTGCTAGTGGTGATGATGACTCATTTCAATATGAAGATTATTAAATTAGTATATAAATATGAGAAACAATTCTTATCATCTCATTCAAAAATATATCGCTAACTTAAGAACATATATGTTAAAGAGAAAAACTAAGATGAAAAATATTTTTATCATATTGTTTTCATATATCTATATCATACAAGTGTTTTCAGCTTCATTACCTATTGATTTGAGTGACAATGAACTTAAAAATACAGAATTTGCAATTAAATTACCAAATAATGATACTGTGAGCATACAACTAAATTTCAAACTTTTAAAGTTTAATAATGATTTAAATAAAAACATCGAGTCAACAACAAAAACAGAATATAAATCAGGGCTGTGGAGTCGTGAAAAAATAGTTGCGACTCCGACTCCGACTCCAGCCGCCGTAATTTTTAAAGTACGACTCCGACTCCAACTCCGACTCCGACTGAATGCAATGCTTTATTAATACATAATTCTAACGAAAGAGAGTATTTACACGATAGAGAATATATGCAAACAGTAATTGCATTCAGTGTTGCCATAATTTGAAATTGTAAAGTTGCTAAATTTTTTAGATTTTAGTCTGGGTTTACATAGTGAAATATTTCTTATGAATTTTTTTTTTTTATTCTCTTCTACACTTTCATCCGTGTCTGCACACTGAAATTTTTGTAATGAAATTTCACTGTGTGAACCGTGACTTTTCAAAATTGCTTTTACTTGGGAGAGAACGTTAATGCTTTTGTTTGCTTCGGTTTCTTCTCAATCATGAGAAAATAAAAGCACAAGTTTATGATTGACAAATAGGGTTAATGTTGAAGTTTTTGAAAAAGGAGCGAAATAGTCGTTTTTTTTTAAACGAAAAGTCTCACATTTTTACGTTTTTATTATTCCAACACACAACAAAAAATCAACAAAATTAATAATTCAAATTAAATAAACTAAATAATAATTCATTAAAAAGATTAAGTCAATTTCTGTAAAAAGGCAAATATTTGAAAATAGAAAATATTTAAAAAAAAAAAATTCGCAGAATTTTTATTATGAAAAATATTTAAAAAAGTCTTTGTCGGAGTCGGAGTCGCGACTTTTTTTAGCGACTCCAACTCCGACTCCGACTCCGGCAAAAACAGTGCAACTCCGACTCTTCGACTCCGACTCCACAGCCCTGATATAAATCAAACGAAGAACAAGAAGACTCCCCACCACCACCTATAAATCAATCTTTTACTGTTGAACAAGCTATTGAAACATTTAGGCAAGATTTAATAAAAAAAAGAAAAAAATATTGCAGGAATAATTGAAAGTTCGGCTCCATTTTATAGACATTTTCAACTTCAATACAAAGATAATATAGAATTGAGAATCCGTTGTACATATGACAGCAATTACTTGAAACGTCGATTAAATATTTCATGTTTCGAATACCGTCAAGTTGAATACGAGAGAATTTTAAGTAATGGTGATATTGAGGCGGTTTCAGAGGATGATACTACATACCGATCCGATATGACATTAATCAACATTGAAGATTATACACATGATTTGGATATGGAAATAGTATAAATTAACTAATATGATGAAATACATTTACTACTACTTAGTATAAACTTTGTTGTTGATGTGTTAAGAAGATTTATTTAGCATAAATAAAAAAAAAATTAAAATAAAAAAAAAATAATGAATAATCAGTTTTATTCGAAAATTTTACATGACTTCTTGAATGAAGAAAGGTTTTTGTGGTATGAACATGAGATTATTTTGAAGAAATTAAAAACTCAATTCGATGAATATGCATTTTATAAGAAAAGTAAATCAAAATTTGGATATCATTACGCCAATTGTGTGTGGTTCAACAATGAAACAACTTGTGGACCTGATACCTGTAAATGTTCGCGTATCGATAAAAGTTGGGAACAAGCATTATGTATAATGAATTTTTATAATAATTTAAAAACATAGACTTTATAAACAGTTCTACAGTCGTCGTTGTGACTTGATTAGTATTACACAATGTTTGAGGAGAGAATATTAGTTGTAGATGTACAAGGCTTTTATCTCAACAATAAATTCATTGCAAAAGAACTGAGTATTTCAATTAACGATATACAAGTACAAACATTTATTATTAAATCACCTTTTCCATATTCATTGTTGACAACAAAAGAAAAATATTCAATTAATTGGCTTTATAATCATCATCATGGATTAAAATGGGAAGATGGCGATTCAACCTTAACAAATATTGTGGAATATTATATTGCGCATGTTAAAGATAAAAATTTTATTTGTTATGCTAAAGGATTAGAAAAAATTAAGTGGATTCAAAATATTTTTAAGGATAACATTAATTTTTATAACCTAGATGATCTAAATTGTCCAAATTTAAAAACATTATATCAAAATGATAAATCTGTAAATGTTTGTTGTTATCATAGAAAATATTGTATATGTGCTCAAAAAAATGTAATACTCTTAAGAAAGTTTATTAAATCAAATATTAATAAAGAAAACATAAAATTATAAAAGACATTTTTTGATTTATTATTTAACACTTAAATCAGATAAAATAATCATCAAACATCAGTTCATTCTGAATACTTGAAATGTCAATAACAATATCTTTAAACGGAAAGACTTCAACTCTGGTTGGAGAATATTTTCCTCCAATTGAACTCCCTACAAAATATGTTTGTGGACTTATTGATTTTGTAACATTCAATTCCATACCCAATGTAGATGTTCACAACAATTTGTTTCATATAGGAAATCATATTATTACTATTCCGGTTGGTTCATATGAACTTGAGGATATTGATTTTTTCTTAAACTCAAGCTTAAAAGATATTGATGAATCAATTTATCTAATAATTGAAGCTAACAATAACACACTTAAAACGGAAATAACCTCATCAATGGATATAGATTTTTCACAGCCAAACAGTATAGGAAAGTTGCTCGGATTTAGCAAAAGAAAATTAGAAGTAAATTCAACTGAATATTATAACCAGGGCTGTGGAGTCGGAGTCGGAGTCGAAGAGTCGGAGTTGCACTGTTTTTGCCGGAGTCGGAGTCGGAGTCGCTAAAATAAGTCGCGACTCCGACTCCGACAAAGAATTTTTTTAATATTTTTCATAATAAAAATTCTGCGAATTTTTTTTTTAAATATTTTCTATTTTCAAATATTTGCCTTTTTACAGAAATTGACTTAATCTTTTTAATGAATTATTATTTAGTTTATTTAATTTGAATTATTAATTTTGTTGATTTTTTGTTGTGTGTTGGAATAATAAAAACGTAAAAATGTGAGACTTTTCGTTAAAAAAAAACGACTATTTTGCTCCTTTTTCAAAAACTTCAACATTAACCCTATTTGTCACTCATAAACTTGTGCTTTTATTTTCTGATGATTGAGAAGAAACCGAAGCAAACAAAAGCATTAACGTTCTCTCCCAAGCAATTTTGAAAAGTCACGGTTCACACAGTGAAATTTCATTACAAAAATTTCAGTGTGCAGACACGGATGAAAGTGTAGAAGAGAATAAAAAAAAAATGCATAAGAAATATTTCACTATGTAAACCCAGACTAAAATCTAAAAAATTTAGCAACTTTACAATTTCAAATTATGGCAACACTGAATGCAATTACTGTTTGCATATATTCTCTATCGTGTAAATCAGTTGTGCCCAAGGCTTGGGCCCCAAGCCCTATACTCTTGGACCAAGAGTCTTGGTGCTCATTTGTTTTTGTAAAAACTCTTAGGTATAGGCTGTGTATTTTAATCAGGTATCGGCAAACACATACATCTTCATTGTAAGTTTGATGAGTGAGAGAAAATAAAATTTTTCTCCTTACACTTTTTTCATAAACACAACAACGACAATAGCAACAACAGCAAGGTATTTTTTCATAAACATACAACAACGACAATAACAACATCTCCATTGAAGGTTCGTACGAGAATGAGAGTAACTATATTTACTCAGTAAAAGTATGTGTGTGACTCTCAAAAGTAAATTTTATTCTCACGTGCAACCCGCCGCCGACTTCTGATTTTAATACACACATTCAGCTTTCAGCAGTAGCAAAACGAAAAACACAAACAACTTTGTCTGATATTTTTTTGTTGTTCTTCATTCTATAACAGTGATGTCAAATGTGATTGTGTTGGTTAGATCACTCTTATCTCTTACATTCCCAGCGGGAGAAATGTGCTGTTGCGAGGCCTAACTAGTGGCCTTTTCTAAGAGTATCCTTTTATTTACCAATAATATCTTCTAATTTTATAAGTTGTAAAAAAGGGTTTCGAAAATTGCCAAGTGCTCAGATATTTAATTTTAAAATGTTTCTCCATTTTTAAGCTGAACATTTGGTTAGTTTATATACAAGAGAAACAATTTTTACAAAAAGTCTTACTTATGAATTAATTTAAAAGCTACTTTAAGAAATTTTCGAAAAGATGTACCTACATATGGTGGATCCAACTTATTTCAAACCTCTTATATGTATTGTATATATATATATATTTATATAAATATATTAATTCTGTTTAGAGGCCTCAAAACAGGACTTGCGATACTTCCCGCTGAATGAGAGTGTTTTTCAGTAAACAATTATATTTTACGCTCTCAAAATAAAAGAGCGTAAGCGTACATGTGAGTTTTGCTTCCACAATTGTGTATGAGGCTGACATCACTGTGGTAAACATTGACGACAGCGATCATCAGTGAAGACTTTGTTTTTGTTTTGCGTATAATATCGTTTTGTATGTATTTGTTTTTACAACAAGAAATATTGAATAAAATTAAGGTATTTGTTGCTAAGGCGATTGAGCCAAACGTCCTGGTGACTCCCACGTGGATTTTGAATAATTAAAACACACAAATGCAAATTTAACAAAATGTGTATTTATAATAATTAAAATTCCTAGGTAATTTTAAATAAGACTATGTGAAATAATTATGTGCAATTATGATAAAATAATACATACTTTTTGGTATGGAAACCACCAAGGAAATTGTAAGTTGCAATAAATGTATTTGTTTAAGATTCTCTTGATTACTTCGCACCTTTACCTTTCGGTATACAAAATGGTTGTGCTAGCGCCAATGTTAGCGGTTTAATCCAAAATGTATGTACATATTTTAATGTTTCGTTAAATCAATGTGTTGCAATCAATCAAAGTTTTACAATCAGAAAATTAAATATTGTGATGCCAGATCGCCATAATTTGTATCATGGGGATTTTGGAGGTTGCGTTAACATTCCCCCCGCAGTATGGCAAGAAGATTGTTCGCCGCCAGACTCCAATGGTGGAGCGACATCTAAAATAGCAAGTTTGACAGCGGGTCTTTCAAGAACACCGTGTTGAGTCAGGACCTTTGCGCTTCGAACCTGACCATCATTTGCTAATCTCGTTTCCAAAATTCTTCCGCGTGGCCAGACGTTACGTGGAAGAGAAGGGTCAACTATAATCACTAGGTCCCCCTGACTTAACGGTTTTGGACGGTCGTGCCATTTCGACCTACATGTTAAGGTCGGAAGATATTCAGCGAGCCACCTCTTCCAAAAAATATTTGCATATTGTTGAGATGTTTGCCAACTTCGTTTTAATAATAAGTTGTTATCGTCGCAGGCAGACATCGGTTTTAATCCAGAGGAACTTCCAACAAGAAAATGATTTGGCGTCAATGCGTCATGTTTTTCGCTGTCAATGGGCACATAAGTAAGAGGCCTTAAATTTATAACGTTTTCAACCTCAATCATCATGCTCAGGAGCAGTTCATCGCTGGGTGACCTTGATGGCATAATTCTGTACAGAATTGTTTTAATAGAGCGCACTAGGCGCTCCCATGCACCACCCATGTGGGGGGAAGCTGGTGGAGTAAAGTTCCAATTTGTTGTTGTTGTTGTGAACGCTTCCACTAATTTGTCTTTATCAACTTCTACTAAAGCCTCTCGAAGCTCTCTCTCGGCACCGATAAAATTCGTCCCGTTATCGCTGTGGAATGCGCGAGGAATTCCCCTTCTAGCCATAAAATTGCGTATGGCTAAGATGCAAGAACTGGTGGTCAAAGAATGCGTAATTTCAATATGGACTGCCCGGACTGTTAAGCACGTAAATAAGCAACCATACCGTTTCTCCTTATGACGATTAACGTTGACTAAAATGGGGCCAAAAAAAATCAACACCGGTATATGTGAACGGGGCCATATGGGATGCAAGACGGGCGCGAGGCAGTTTTGCCATTTGTGGATGCTGAGGCACGGCCTTTTTGATTTTGCACATTTGACATCGGCGTATTATTGAATTGAAAGTTGTACGAAGCTTTGAAATATAATATTTTTGCCTAATCTCATTGATGGCCGTTTCGTGATTCATATGATAAAGTTTTTCATGATGATGCATTATTATCAGTTGAGTAAGATAGCTCTTTCTGGGTAGTATAATTGGGCGTTTTTGTGCTAACGGAATATCAGCATTATCAATTCTACCCTCGACTTTTAAAACTCCATTATCTAAATATGGATTTTTACCATATATATCACTGCTCTTCGGAATAGTTTTGCCAGAATTTAATATGGTAATTTCATTATAGTAATTTTCAGCTTGGGTGTATACATACAACGTTTCTTCAGCCTTTTGTAACTCCTTTTGAGTTAGTTTACCCTTTTCTACATGGGTTTTACGGCAGTTGCTTAAAAATCTCAAAACGTATGCTACGGTTCGTAAAAGCCTTTTCCATTTTGAAAATCGGCTAAAATCAAAAATATTATCAATTTTTGTAATGTTGAATGAACAGTGCACTCGCTCTTCTTCCGTAGACTCAAGTGGAGCTATTCCATGGTGCCATTCGTGTTCTGGAAGAAATAGAAATTCTGGTCCAGTAAACCATCTGCTTGAGTTTGAGATTTTAGGAATTTTTGACCACTTGGTACCATCGTCAGCTATATTTTGTTTACTCGGAATCCATTCCCAATCATTAGCCGAGGACAGCTCTAAAATCTCTGTAATTCGAAATGCGACAAATTGGTTGTATTTGCGATGGTCAGAATTTATCCAGCTCAACACCGTTTTTGAGTCAGTCCAGTAATATTTTTTTGAAATTTTTATACTGTGATTTTCTACAATATATTTAGCGAAACGAGCTCCTATAAGGGCAGCCATAAGTTCTAAACGAGGAACGGACGTTAGCTTCATAGGAGCTACTCTTGTTTTCGCTCCTACTATTGAGCATATTATTTTCTCACCTTCTTTTATTCTCACGTAGCAAACAGCTGCATAGCTATCTTTGCTTGCATCCACAAACGTATGGAGTTGCACTTCTGTTTGGTCATAAGTTTGAAGAGATTTCAAATAACATCGAGGGATTCTTATCTTACCAATATCGGGCAAAATATTTATCCATTTAGACCATTTGTCAAATAGCTGAGGGGGAATTTTATCGTCCCAATCTATTTTTGATCGCCATACCTCTTGCAGAAGGATTTTTACATACATTGTAATGTGGCCAATAAGACCAAGAGGGTCGTATATCGACATCACGAGTCGTAGCATCTCACGTTTTGTTGGTACCTTTTCACCTAAAAATATACCGCTCTTCAATAGCCATGGTGCGATTTTAAAGGTTATGACATCCTCTTCATGTTCCCAAAAAACACCCAAAACTTTTTCAATGTTATATTCGTCTTTTGTGTTCAAGCACTTGGTGTCTGTTTTTTTACACGGAGTCTGGCCTTTTAGTGCTAATTTTTCGTTAGAAATCCAATTTCGAATATTAAAACCAGCCTGACGATGAACGTATGAAACATCTAAAATTAGTTCTGCGGCTTCTTCTGGATCATCAACGGAATCAAGTAAGTCATCCACATAATGGTTTTCTTTTATTGCCTTAGCAGCCCTAGGGAATTCATTCTCAAATCGACTTGCATTTAAGTTTTTAACATATTGTGATATGGAAGGTGCACATGAAGAACCGAAAATCAAAACATCCATTACGTAAATGTCTGGAGACTTATCCTGCTGACAGTCTCGCCAAAGAAATCGCTGAACATTACGATCCTCTGGTCTTACGTGCACTTGGTGGAACATCTCCTCGATGTCGCCACAGATAGCTACTGTTTTTTGGCGAAATTTAAAAAGAATTGATGGCAAAGAAACCAAGTAATCAGGCCCTTTGACAAAAAACGAATTGAGTGAAACACCATTAGATTTGGCGGCAGCGTCCCATACTACACGCGTTTTACTAGGTTTGTTTTTGTTGAAAACAGGAAAAATAGGCAGATACCAAACCCTTTTATCAGAACTAGAAATTTCCTCATTGCTTAATTTTCGTACGTAGCCTTTAGCTATATATTTAGAGATTGTTTCTTTAAAAATATTAAAAAGATCCAAATTGTACTTTAATTTTCTTTCTAAGCAAGTTAACCTTTTGAGGGCCATTTCATAACTCGGTGGCAAATCTACGATATCATATTTCCAGAGAAGAGGAACTTCATAATGTCCACATGACTTTTGTTTTGTGAATTTATGTAATAATTCTACAGCCTTTTTATCATTATCTGACTCTAGCAGAGTTTTTGTACCTGTTCCTGTTACGGCCTCGAGTGAATAATAATTCCTAACTAATTGATCCAACTCTTCAACAGTGGTTGTACAATTACATGTATGAAAATTAAAACTCTTATTTGCTTTATTTTCTCTAACAGCACCATAAATAAGCCATCCAAGTTTTGTTCGGACGGCAATCGGTTCTTCAGATGATCCTTCACAAATTTTGTTCGATACTCCTACGTCAAAATGATTCAATCCAATTAATAGTTGTGGCACGGCATCTTTATAGCTTTCAACTGGTAAATTCCGCAAGTGAGGATAGCGTTGTGCTAAACTTTCATAGTCCATTGTTTGCATCGGCAAATTCAACGATTTTACAGTTGATACATTAATTGCCACACGCGATTTATTTCCTCCTGAAATATGAATTTTTAACCTTTTCGAATTATCTTCAACTCGCTCCATACCACCTATCCAACGCAAACACAAGGGATTTGGATCTCCCTGTATATCTAATTTATTTGCTAAAGTTTCATCCATTAAACTTATAGATGACCCCTCGTCAATAAAAGCAAATGTATTTATTATTTTGTTTTTTCCATAAACTTGCACTGGAATAATTTTGAATAAAATTTCTCTTAGTTGACTTCCACTGTGCGTGTTATTAATGACCACTTCTTTATTAAGTTTTTGCTCTTTATTTGTTTCAATTTTATTCTGTTTATTTGGTTTTTCAGAATAACGATGTAGCAAGGGATGATGATAATATTCGCACTCTTCTTCGCCGCACTTCTTTTTTCTATTGCACTCGCCACTGTGCTTAAACAAACAAAATTTACATAAATTATGTTTTCTTACAATATTCCACTTCTCCCCGCGATCCAATGCTTGAAATGTAGAACAGTTGACTATTGATTTGCAGTTGTTGGTACAAACAATGCATGTTCGTTGCGAATGGGCATTAATGTATGCTCTCTTGTTTGTTGTTGTATTCTTGAGTGTTTTCTTTTCTGTGTGTAATTTGCTCAAGCAGGGGCCAACTGTTATACTGCTAGCTGTTATACCAATATTAAAAAACCATTTGTCAAATTCAAGTAAATTTGGTTTTTTGTTTTGATTAATCAGCTGTATTTTTTTCTCTGCCCACTGCATTTGATACATATTTGGAAGCTTTTGCAGCAGTTCTTGTAAAAGTGATGAATTATTTAATTCATCATGTAAATTACTTGCAGTAATTGTTGAAATTAAACTTCGGACTTCTACAGCCGTTGAGGTAAGTGTTTTTAAATTGTTCTCGTCCACCTTTGGCGATAATTTTATCCTATCTTTTATTGAATTAATTATCTTTTCAGGTTGACCAAATAACAAATAGAGAATTTGCATGACGTGTGGTACATTTGAGGGATGAACTAACATGTGTCTTACACTATTAAGTGCTTCACCTTTAAGTGACTTTTGGAGGCGTACAAGGTTTTCCTCGTTAGTGAATGCGCACGATGTGGTGGACCATTCAAATGTTGAGGAAAATAAGGGCCACTCCTCTGGTTGACCGGAAAACGCCGGAAGTTCTTTAGGTAATGATTGTCTTGAATTAATATTTGTTTGAGAAAGACTCTGACCGGTTGGAAAACTAACAGAAGGGTAAGCTGATGAGTTTATAGGCCTGTGCGGAACATTAGCAGAAGGGTAGGCTGACGAATTCATAGGCATGCGTGGAAAATTGGTAGTTGCGTAAGTTGAAGAATTTATGGGAATGCGTGGAAAATTAACAGACGGATAAACCGTTGAATTTATTGGCATGTGAGTATTCAAATTTGATAAATTTGTTATTGATTGTTGCACATTAAATTCTGGTGGTATTGAAGAAAATACATTTTGTGTGTTATTATTATTTAAAGACGATGTAAGTATACAGGTAGGTTGATTATTTGCCACTGCGGTATGTAAAGGCTGCATTCGCCTAAAGCTACTAAAGGTGGTAGTGTTCGTCGTGCAATTCGGCATGACAAACACAGGTGATGACGAGTCAATGGCAGCATTAGTAAGTGTTGGTGGGGCATAAGTTACCTGACTGTGTGGTGGTAGCGATGAGTCGCTACGCGGCGGTTGTTTTTCTATTAGGGCAGCTGCATTGTATGCATTCGGTGCAATTTCATAAGTTTGATTTGGCATACGAGAGGTCTGCAAGTTTGAACTGGCGCCTACATTATAGCTCACAACATGTTGTTGAGCAACTGATTTTGTAGAGGGAAACCAATTATATACTGTTGGTGATTTCTCTGATGAGTCAGAACGCGTTTCGGCTTCTTCAAGAAGTTGGAACTTTTTATCCAAATAATCTTGATTGAGCTTTCGTTCTGCTTCAAGTTTCTGAAGTTTTAAATCAACTTTCCTTGATTGCGATAGGCGAGAAACACTTGATTGGCGGCTAGTAATACTAGATGCAGCCGAATTTGGTCTTATGGCCGAACATGAGAGGCATTTAAATAGCGTGTCGTCCAAAACATTACCACAATTATTGTGAAATATATTATGGCATTGCACGCAGGTTGACATGTTTTCGTCAGGGGGGTTATGGCAAAGTGAGCATTCGTGCAATGATTGTTCTACCTGTTGTTGACCCTCCATGTTACGTAACAATATTTTGTACTTACTGCGAGATTAGCAAAGGGTGCGAAATGTGGCGCTGGAACTTGCTGATGATAACGGCAGTTCGTCCTTTCCAGGGAGAATTAGAAGCAAAAAGAATTTTAAAAATGTTGCTAAGGCGATTGAGCCAAACGTCCTGGTGACTCCCACGTGGATTTTGAATAATTAAAACACACAAATGCAAATTTAACAAAATGTGTATTTATAATAATTAAAATTCCTAGGTAATTTTAAATAAGACTATGTGAAATAATTATGTGCAATTATGATAAAATAATACATACTTTTTGGTATGGAAACCACCAAGGAAATTGTAAGTTGCAATAAATGTATTTGTTTAAGATTCTCTTGATTACTTCGCACCTTTACCTTTCGGTATACAAAATGGTTGTGCTAGCGCCAATGTTAGCGGTTTAATCCAAAATGTATGTACATATTTTAATGTTTCGTTAAATCAATGTGTTGCAATCAATCAAAGTTTTACAATCAGAAAATTAAATATTGTGATGCCAGATCGCCATAATTTGTATCATGGGGATTTTGGAGGTTGCGTTAACAGTATTCTTTCAATGTATTGGTGTTTACTCTTCCATAAGGAACTTTTGGGCACACTTGCAGGGCTGCCAGAAATGCCGATTTATCGGCATTTTGACGATTTTTTACTTCAAAAATATCAATATGCCGATTTGCCGATTTTACCCCTAAAAAATTCAGATTTTTTAATAATAGTGTGGAACATCTTTTATTATATAATTCTTCTTTTAATTCAATTGCCTTGTTGTAGGTGTGCACGAAATTCCGATGTTCCTTAGAAAATACAACTTTAAAAGAAGGAATTCTTTATTCTAAAGATTATTTTAAAATGAAAAACTCTAATTGCGAAATAAATAACGATTTAATAAAAATGTCAAAATCAAGTAATTGATTTATGAAAAACACATTATTTCCAATTTTTGTATTATATTTACGAATTTTGTTCAAAAATTTTAGGATTTACAGTTACATATTAGATAATATTCTAAATTTTTAATTGTATTTTGTAACTCCTATTTTAGAACCTACGAGTAGAGTTAATTTTTAGGAAATTCTGAAATATAATAGCAAAATTTTGAAATACTATTGGAAAAGACGTATGTATATATTTTAATTGGAACGAAGTTCCTTATGAGACGTTTGCGGAGGGGTACCCTAACCGGGAAGAAACGTCCGTAACGTAAGATATTTTGTTTCTAACTCAATGTTTAAGACGTATGAGTAATACAATTTCATACAAACAAATATTAGTCATACGCAGCCGGGCCGTGACAGAATTCAATTTCGTTTGGGAACAAAACTGATTCTGTATTTTCGTTGATCGGCGAAAAGCAAAATCCTAATAAAAAATGTATACCCGAATAATTATTTTTGTTATGCCTCGAATAGAACTTAAAATTAATATTTTGATAATAAGGAACTGCGTTCCTATCCGGTGTCCCACGACACCACACATCTTTTTTAAGTATTTTATACTGTTTTATAAAAAGCAAGTTGATCTTATGTATTTTTTGTAAGTAAAAGTCATTCTAAATGAATAAAATAATTAATCGTTTCTTTTAAATTGCCAATTGGGAGATTAAACGAAACCCCAAAATAATTTCAAAACTTGTGAGGTGCAAATTTATTGATTTATACATACTGTTTTATGTATAATATTTAATAAATTATATTGAATTGTTTTTGTTTATATGTCAAAATAAGTTTTTTAATTAATGCCGATTTTTTCCGGATTTTAAGAAATGAAAGTGCCGATAATGCCGATTTTTTTTGGGAAATTTGCTGATTTTTCACGAATAATTTCTGGCAGCCCTGCACACTTGGTGTAAATACTCTCTTTCGTTAGAATTATGTATTGATAAAGCATTGCATTCATTCTTTCATGAAAGAAAACAAAAGCTATGTTTTTGTTAACGGTTACATTTGAAAATGAATTTGTTGGGAGAAGATTGAATTCTGGGAATCCCCCAATTGCTAACAAACGCAAACAATAGTTTTAGTTTTATAGCAGTCAGTACGCTGTTGTCTTTCATCACAAAACTTTTGTTCACTATTGTGGAAGTTTACATTACCGCGAGTTCACTGTATTCAGCATAAAATTAAAATTTATTTGTTTTTATTATAAAAGGTTATAGTTCTGATGTTTCAGTTATTTTGATATTTAAAAAAAGAATAACATTGAATACTGAAAGTGAAAGTGGAATTTAAGTTTCATGTGAGTAGATATTTGCATACAAATAATTAATTTGAACTCACAAATATTTAATATAATTTTTATTTTTAAACAAAAATTTAAAAAATACTTACATACACAATTGCTTCAATTAATAAGTTTATTTATTTAATAACAGCGATTAATTTGACAATGAATAAAAATAAGCGGCAGAAGCAGAAATCGTCAGCTTTTGAATATTTTTCAGTTACTGTTGATGATAAATTTTTCATATGCCAAGTGACCAAAGATGGTGATGAAGAAATATGTGGTAGCAATATTAGTGCATATTCCGGAGAAGGTACTAATGCTCCGACCAGAACATCGAATTTAAAGCGACATCTACAACGTTATTACCCCATGATATTTAAAACTGTTACTGAAAAAGATAAGCAGGCATCTGAAGTTGAACCAAAGCCAAGTTCTTCAAAATGTCAAGCACCTGTAACAAAATTTTTTAAGGCTGAAAATATTACTGTGGCTATGACTGCAGAAAAATTCAAGCGCTGTATCATCCAAATGGTGTACTCAAATTCTATGCCTTTAACTTTTTTTCTTCTGCTGCTTTTGTCTCTTTAAATGGCGAAATGGCTGGTAAATTTGGAATTTCTTTAGAAAGAAGTAATATTAGAAATATGGTACTACAGGAGGCAAAAAAGCAGAAGGATATGCTCAAAGATATTTTAGCAGGACGGTTTGTTTTTCTGAAGATGGACGGATGTACCCGTCACAGAGTTAATTACTTTGCAATTAACGCCCAGTTTATTGATGACAAGAAAAAAGTCGTCACACGTACTTTGGCAGTAAAGGACACTGAAGCGCATCATACAAGCAGTTATTTGCAAGATCTAGTTATGGACGTTCTATCGGATTTTGGTATTAACAAGCAACAAATTTTATGCATTGTGACAGATAATGCTACCAATATGGTCAGCACTGTAAATAAGCTGAATGAAGATATAGTAGCATATGTTTATGATGATAATGAAGCTTGCGAAGAAGAACTTAATGATATTTTAGACGGATTTGTGGATGCTGCTCTAAATATTTCCCAGATCCATCACATGCGTTGTGCAGTGCATACATTGCAACTCGCCATTCGTGATGGATTGGAAGATTATGATGCTAAAAGACTTATTGCAAAAGTACGGAGTGTCGTGGTTTCTTGCAGAACACCAAAACTAGATGCCATTTTGAAGCGACGTGCTGGAAAAGGGGCAATTTTAGATCAAGCTACGCGGTGGGGAAGCACTTATTTAATGATTGAACGCATCATTGAACTAAAACATGTTCTTACTGATATGGCTAACCCAGCTGCAACAATAACTGATGCGCAATGGGAAGAAATAGAAAAACTTGAATGTCTTCTTCGTCATCCTTATACCGCAACCAAAAATTTTCAAGCCGCAGATTTAACTCCTAGTATGTTCTACAAAGAATGGTGTAACCTCATTTTTCGTTTTTCTAAAAGTAATTGTAAAATAGCTGATGGAATTAAGGATTCAATGATACGCAGAGAAAGTACCCTCCTAGACAATGATATCTTACTAGCGGGTATATACGTCGATCCTATGGTCCGAGTTTTACTAACCAAAGAACGTCAAATACGAGCTAAAGATGCTTTATATGAATTAGCCATTCGTATGAAAGGTATAGAGGTGCAAGATGAAGAACGTAATGATTATTCTTCATCATATATAATTCCTGAGGACGTTGTTGTAGATGACTTTGAAAAATATTTAGACGAGCAGGAGCAGTTCAAACGTCGTCGTTTAAATTTAGTTGAAAGTAACAAAGACACAGAAACTCCAACAGTCTTAACTAAATTTAAAATAGACTTTTACCAAGCATTAACGGAGGTGGAGAAATTTGACCGTTCTTCAAATTTAGCATTAAAAGATGCAATTCCAAAGTACCCAGAGATTATCCAAGATGCTGCTCTGATCGTCACGGCATTGCCACCGACACAAGTCTCCGTAGAACGATTATTTTCTGCACTCAGAATCATCAGATCCGATTTGAGAGCATCAATGAAGCCAGATATTATTGAGGCTATCCTATTTTTAAAAACTAATGCAGAATAATTTTTTATTTTAGGTGTACTATTTGAAGTTTTATTATTTTAAATTTTATTTTATTTCAAGTTATTTTATTTTATTTGAAGTTTTGTTATTTTGAGTTTTCGTTATTTTAATATTTTGTTTATTATTAAAAGAATTAATAAAAATAATTAAAGTATTTAAAAAACAAAATGTTAAATTGATCCATTTTTATCGGATTTGAGTTAATGATGCCAAATTGAGTAATTTTTAACGCTCGTTATAATTTTTTTTTAAAATATTGACCATTTAAATTTTTTTTACAAAAAAACAACGTAACTTCAAATGTTTATTATTATAATAATTTTCAGCGCTAACGACGTATATAAAAACACACATTAGAACACACGTTGTTGTTACTGAAAAAAAAATGCAAATTAATTTTGGATTATTTTTCAGTTTTTTTGAAAGAAAGTCTGACTCCAACTCCAATGCTAAATGTGTATGGACATTAGGGTGTCCCGATGATTGAATCGCGTTAATCATTAGCAGGGGAATTTTGTGCTGATTATGAAATATTCAACAACTTTTTTTTTTGGAGGGTGCTTATGGACCTCTAAACGGGATTGAAGTTTGAGATTTCGCGAAAAAAAGTTGTTTGTTTTTTACAAATTAATGCTGAATTGTTTGGTAAAATAGTGCTCATTAAAGGAAAAATTTCAAACAATCGTTAGTGCACCGATTTTGATCCATAATTGCATTTTTAATACATATTAATATTTATTCACAAAAACTCCTTTTTTCCACAAAAAAATAAAATTTTTGCAAAAAATTGCAAAATATTATAGTTTGATTATATTTTATGAGAAAGTTTTTAAATTTGCTTAAAACGGCAAAAAAAATCAATGAAAAATATGTTTTTGTGAAAATTCTTTTTTAAAAATGCAATTATGATTCAAAATCGGTGCACTAAAATTTGTTTGTAAATTTTCCTTTAATGACCACTATTTTACCAAACAGTACAGACATATTTTGTAAAAAACAAACAACTTTTGATTCAGCTTTATTTTGTTATATTTATTTTTATGTTTTTTCGCGAAATCCCAAACTTCAATCGCGTTTAGAGGTCCATAAGTACCCTCAAAAAAAGATGTTTAACAACTTTTTCTTGATTCAATTATCAGGATACCCTAAGGTCCATATACATTTAGCATTGGAGTTGAAGTCGGAGTCGGAGTCGTACTTTAAAAATTTCGGCGGCTGGAGTCGGAGTCGGAGTCGCAACTATTTTTTCACGACTCCACAGCCCTGATTATAACACTGATCAAAATCTTCAAGATGATAAATCTGTGGAAGTGACGATTGTAGATATTAATCAATTGAATACTACAACGTTATTTGAATCTGACTTACCTACACATATTACGAATGTTAATACAATACGCATTGAAAGCAACTTAACAACCGGTTCATTTATTAATAATACTTCGAATCATACTATTCATGAATTTCCTCTTGATGTTCCTCCAGGATATAAAATAAGCGAAAAACCTCGAAATGTTATTTATTTACCCGTCAACTGTCAACAAATAAACAACATAACGATTAGAATCTTAAATCAAGACGGTGAACTTATAAATTTTAGAGGAGACAAAATTACTCTTAGACTCCACTTCAAACCAGAATAATGATCATTTACAATAAAAACATAGTGCAAAGAGGATTTCCATTCAATCCCTCATCAACTCACATTCGAGAAAGTACAAAAAATAAAAACCCGTTAACATCATATAATACAGAATACTTAAAATCATTAGGATTTAATCTTCAACCATGAATGAAATACTAAATGTCCTTCAAAAACCTATATATGATGAGAGTATTGTAAAAAGAGAATATCATAGTTACTCTCCATATCTAAAATCATTCAACAACAATGATGAAATTCGTATACCAATTCAAAATCAGGATCTCTTTGTCTTACCAAGTGAGAGTATGATTTACATTCATGGTTTTATAGTAAAGAAGGAAGCAAACAAAGAGGTTCCAGCTATAGATGTGAAATTTAAAAACAACTTTGTTTCATATATGTTTGATGAAATTCGTTATGAAATTAATGGTTTTGAAGTTGATCGTACACGCAAACTTGGAATTTCATCCACCATGAAAAATTTTGTATCATTGAATAAGGCTGAAAGTGCTACACTAAAAAACGCTGGTTGGTGTCTTAACGAAACTTTTGTTTTAGAAAAAAGTCATTTTAGCTGTTGTATACCTCTGAAAATGTTGATGGGGTTTGCTGAAGATTATAACAAAATACTATTAAATTCGAAACATGAGCTCATTCTTCAACGTTCTACATCCGATGAGAGATCATATTATTCTACAAATACAACTGATCAGTTGAAATTAACAATTCTGGATATAACATGGAAAATGCCGCATATTCAACTATCAGACTTTGCAAAATTGGAAATGTTTAAGATAATCAACAGCAAAAATTCTATACCAATTGCATTTCGTAGTTGGGATTGTCATGTAAATCCTGCACTACCAACGAATACAAAGGTTTTATGGAATGTGAAGCTTTCACCACAAAACGAAAGACCACGATTTCTTATAATTGGTTTACAAAAAGTGAAAAGTAAAGAACAAGGAAATATATTTGACCATTGTAATATCTCTAATTTAAAAGTATATCTAAACTCAGAGTCATATCCATATGATGATTTAAATAATCGTTTTGAAAATGGCCAGTATTCTGTACTATATAATATGTATGCAAAATTTCAACAAAGCTTTTACATGCGAGAACCTGAACCATTGCTGAATGTTAATGATTACAAGTCTTACGCACCGCTTATTGTTGTGGATGTTTCACATCAAAATGAAACTGTTAAAATTGGACCTATTGATGTACGAATTGAATTTGATACTGAAGCAAACAAACCAATTCCAGAAAAAACATCAGCTTACTGTTTAGTTATTCATGATCGCCTAATCGAATACTCACCTCTAACAAGTGAAATTAGAAAAATTATTTAATTATAATATTTCTTTTAAAATTTTTAATAAATAAAAAATAATATATAAATAAAACAAGATCTTTTTAATTCTTAATCAATGGATTTTATTAAAACATTTATAGTTTCTTTTTAGTTTAGCTTCGAAAACAAAAATTTTAAACATAAATGACCACAATTTATTGTATTAAAATTTTGATATCTATCATAATTATAACTAATGTCTTTTCCTAAATATTTTATTAATTGTTTTGGTGGTTGCAAATTTCCAAAGCTATCAAAATATTCGATTTGATTGTTGTTTTTCCAGTATGCTACCCAATGTGTGCCAGGTCCCTTTGAAGTATCCAGATTAATTATTCCACATTCTTTTTTAAATGGTTTGCTTGGAAGAGTGTTGCACATAAACACACCTCTAAAATTTGGAATATGTTTTGCATATTTTCTCAAGTCTACATCAGAAAGGGCTCTTTTAGGTAGCTTCATTAAAAATTTTGTTGATAGGGTTTTAAATATAATCCAAATCCTTTTTTATATGGTTTTAAGAACATGCCTTTTCCCATCGCAATGGCTTCCATTGTACTATTATGTCGTTTTGCTTCATTTAATTGTTCCTTTCCATTTTTGACTGCATTGATTGCTTTTGTAATGCCAGATACACCACCAGCTAACCCACCAAGTGCACCCAGTGCAGCGAATATAGGTGCAAGTGGAAGAAAACCTCCAGATTTAGGTAGAGGTATTATTCGAGGTGTTTTTATTAATGATTTTTTTTTCCCCTTGAAAATATTGTTTACTACTTTTCGTGAAATCTTTACAGCATCTTTCAAGTTTTCAGTTTTTTTTATATTCTTTCTTGCACTTTTCAATGCATGTCTAAATAGTTGATGTTTATTTACTGAAGACAATCTTTTAGTTTTACTAATAACGTTACCCATTCCGAATTTTGTTTTTGTTTTCATTGCAGTAGTAACAAACCAAGCGTTTGATTTTTCACCGAAACTACTATCGCTAGCATTAACCCTTTGCCAAGCTTTTTCAGCTAAGATTCTATCAGCAATATGTCTTTTCTCTAAATCTTTATTGTTTGAGTATGCTATATCGTGCTCTCTGCAAGCAGTATCCAATGGATTGATTCCTTGATCACCTCTTTCTAAACGTTTCTTTAATTTTGTTCCAGGTCCACAAAATTGATAACCGGGTAAATGAAGTTCAATAGGAAGTTTATTAATTATATTATTCAGAAAACCTCTACCGATGAAGTATGGATGACGACTGAATATCTTTTTATAAATGATTGTCATATCTATTGATACTTTGTCGATTAAAGATTAAAATCAAATTGATTGAAAACAAATAAAAGAGTCTGGTTTATATATTATGCTATCATTAGATTTCAGAATGCGTTTTTTTCATCAAATAAAATTCGTCATAGTTCATTACTACCGAATTCTATTCGAGCTCTTATTGTGGGTCCATCAAATTGTGGAAAAACAAATGTGATGATCAGTCTTATTGAAAGTCCACATGGATTGAAATTTAAAAATATTTACTTATATTCAAAGTCGACACAACAACCGAAATATAAGTACTTAGAAAGTCTAATTAAACCTATCAAGGAGATAAATTTTTCATCATTTTCCAATAATGATGATGTTCTATCGCCAGACGAAGTTAAAGCAAATTCAGTATTTATATTCGACGATATAGCTTGTGAGAAACAAAATCATGTACGTTCTTATTTCTGTATGGGTCGTCATAAAGATATTGATAGTTTTTATTTATGCCAAACTTATACACGTATACCAAAACACTTGATTCGCGATAATGCTAATATGATTATAATTTTCAAACAGGATGCAATGAATATTAAGCATATTTACAATGATCATGTTGGTTCTGATATGACTTTGAAAACATTTCATGAGTTATGTACCGAGTGTTGGAAAGAAAAATATGGTTTTCTAGTTATTAACAAAGATGATCCTATGAATAATGGTCGATATAGAAAAGGTTTCGATATATTTATAAAGCTATAAAAGAAATATTACAGATATTTTAAAATCAGTACAAGATTAATTATTAAACTAATAGCTTCTCAACTATTAAACTGCTAAGTGCTAAACTGCTAAACTGATAAACTGCTAAACTGCTAACTGCTAAACTGTTAACTGTTAAACTGATCTGTTTTAGGATTCTCAACTATTATACTGCTAACTGCTAAACTGCTAACAGCTAAACTGATTTGTTTTGAATCTGTTTCTAATTCAACCTATAAATATGAATACAAATCTAGTTAATAATCTTATTAAAACTCGAAATATTTTAAAAAGAAATATAAGAATATTTTGCTTGGAAAAATTGCAAATGATGAATTGTTGGAAAAGACATTGAAACCAATATCAAAACCATTAAAAGAATTAGTTCAATCAACTAATAGTAACATTATAAAACATGAAAAATATCCGGATAACTCTTTTAAACATGATCCAGAAAATAATAAAGTTGCCTTCAGTACACCATATAAAAAGAGTAAGCTTGATTATAACACGTTTTCTCCAAGCTCTATTAACAAGAAAATCGAGAAAAGTTCAAACACGTTTCAATCATTTGATGATGAAAATGATCATGATGATTATGATGATGATGATGATGATGATGATGATAATAATGATAATGAGGATGATAACAATGATGATGATAACACCATTGCAATACATCCCAACCAAAGTGTTCAATATAATTTATCAAAAGTTAACTTAAATATATATGATAAAACCTATGGTCCACATAAGGATAAAAATCAAATATGGAGACTGGGTAATGAACCCATCGCTTTCAATGCAACCAATATTACTGTAGGTAATTTAAAATGGCCCTTCACATCAGGCTTATATGAATTGTTAGTTTATAAGAAACCAATTAGTTATAATAAAACAGATTTAAATAATTATAAACAAATATTGGAGATAACTAATGCCCATAAACGAAATAACAGTATTAATGGTCAAATTAAAGGAAATCGTTCAATTAAATATACAACGATTATTAAAAACCTATTTAAACAACAGAAAATTCATAAAGGAAAAGGTTTAATGAAATTGAATGGTAAAAAGCATAATTATGTTTATTGGAATGATAATAACGAATTGGTTGATAGATTGCGTCTTTTGATTTCATCAACAACAGCTGGTCACTCAAATCATAATAATGAAATTGTATCAATTATTGAGGAATTGAGAGAAGCAAAAATTATTATATAAATAGATTTAAAAATGTACAAACAATTCATATTCGTAAAATGCCTATCGATAAGTTTGGACATTATATTGAAAAATCTGTAAGATATCAAAATCAACATTTCAAAATTCATTTGGATAGTGATCGTAATTTCAACTTTAACTTGCGGAGAATAAAAAATATTGCTAGTCCTGTATTGGAAAACGATGCTGTAAACAAAATTTACATGAAAAGTTATTTAAGTGAAATAAAGAAACAACTGGATACAATGTATATGGAGAGAATTAAGGGAATGGAGGATCGTTTTAACGAAATAATACAACAACAAAACGTGTTGATTACAGAAAAATTTGATAATGTAGAAACACGTTTAAGTAAATTAATACATGATCAAGATATAATACTAAATAATCATAATCAATCACTAAAAGAAATGAGATCATTATTTAATTACAAAATTGATTCAGTTGAAGAACGTCTAAATGAAAAAACGAAGCTCATTACACACCATTTAAAGATAGATATATAAATCGTTTAATTTAATTTCAATATCAACAGCATTTAAATTGATGTAATCTGTAAGATAGACGTTAGAAATGGAGCGACATGAAGTGGTTCAGGAGCTTCATAAGCAAGCACGTAGAAATTTCATTCGACGTCGAGTGGTGGTCAAGGGAATTGATGATCTTTGGCAAGCAGATCTTGTTGAAATGGGTGCTTACTCAAAATATAACAAAGGCTATAGATTTATTTTAACAGTTATAGATACATTTTCAAAGTTTGCTTGGGCTGTACCTGTAAAATCTAAAAGTAGTGAAGATATAACCAATGCTATGCAATCTATTTTTTCGCTAAAGAGAATTCCAAAAAACTTGCAAACCGATAATGGTAAAGAGTTCTATAATAAAATATTTCAAAACTTGATGATAAAACATAATATCAACCACTATTCTACATATAGTATCATGAAAGCGTCTATTGTAGAACGATTTAATAGAACTCTAAAAGGAATGATGTGGAAAAATTTTAGTTTACAAGGAAATTATCAATGGATACATATATGCAAGGATTTAATTAATCAATACAATAATAAAAAGCATAGAACAATTGGAATGACGCCAAAGTCTGTTAACACAGAAAATGAAAGTTCTATACTAAAACAAGTCTATAATCATCTCAAAATATATAAATTTGGTAAACTAAAAGTTGGAGATCACGTTCGAATTAGCAAATATAAACATATTTTTTCAAAAGGATATACTCCAAACTGGACAACTGAAATTTTTAAAATTCGTACTTTACAGAACACAAACCCCATTACTTATTTATTGGAAGACTATCAAAGGAATCCGATTGTTGGTGGATTCTATGAACATGAACTATTAAAGACACATTTTCCAAATACATACTTGATTGAAAAGGTTATTAAAACTAAGGGACACCAGGCGTACGTAAAATGGTTGGGATTTTCCAATCAACATAATTCTTGGATCAATAAAGATGAACTTCAATAATATTATATATACTTCAATATGAGATTTATTTTTATTATATTATAAAATTCTCAAAAAAATAAAATAATATATAAAAAAGTTTTGTTTTGATTTTTTTTTATTTCTAAACGATTAAATTTTATATCAACTTAGTTGAGTAAGGTTAAGAACAAGCACGATTAAATTAATAATATATAAAAAAGTTTTGTTTTGATTTTTTTTATTATTTTTATTTCTAAACGATTTAATTTTATATCAACTTAGTTGAGTAAGGTTAAGAACAAGCACGATTAAATTTTATTCACACAAAAACAAATTGTGGTTACTTGTGTTTAAAATTCCTATTCAATAGATTACTATAGTTTAAAATAAAAAACAAACTAAAATATTTTAATGATATTCTTTATTTATTTATTTATTTATTTGTTGTTTTTTTCACGTTATATAATCTAAAATCACTTAATACTATTGTACAATATTATCACTTGAAGATGATGTTAATACATTTTCATTGGGATATGATGATGATGATGATGATGGTTGTTGACTATTTATTGCATAATGTCCCCATGCATAAGTATTAATACCATTATCTCTTATATATCTCTTATCATCTAAATAGCTTAACGTTAGTTTTCTAATATGTTGAGTATAAATATGGTGAACCTTAGATCTAAACACATACATGGAATCATAATATAATTTTTTATCTAGCAAACATTTTCTAAAATCATCTATACTTAATTTGCTAGTGACGCACTGCTTAACCCCTTTAATTTTTTTAATTTCTTTTTCTTCTCCATCTTTTTTAACTGAGTACATTTTGGCTCTTAAGCCAATGAATTCTTTAATAACTTTACCATTACACTCATCCTTCATCATACCTAAAACTTTCTTATTGAGAAGTGGGATATTGTAGACATTATCTATCGGATATGCAGACGTATCAAAATGAGTATTTATATCGCTTTTAATATCACTGTACAGGTCATCTGTTTTAATATCGTAAATAAAGGAATCAGTATCCATATAATTGAGTTTTATGTTTTCACGATATTTTGGTTTTATGTAATCATAGTGGAAATTATACATTTTCCATTTGGATATTTCTAAAACAGAAAATCCAATATAAATGGGTTTATTGTACTCAGATTTAATTCTATTCATTTGAATGACATGCATATTATCATGAATCTGAAGTGAACTATGGAAATTTGGTTTAGCTATAAGAGCCCTAGCTCCTAAACGTTTACCCCTACTCTCCCATTGACATACTATTTTAATATCTTTCCTCTTGTCGACGTTTTCCATAGTCTTTCCATATACCGCATTATTTAACAATTTAAAAAAATTTTGTTCAAACGAATTTTTAGCCAGAGTCCTATGGTGATTATTTAAATCAATATATTTTTTTAACCAATCCGATTGATTAAATTGAAGAATTCTATGTATTTTCTTTAAAATTAGTCCATGTTGTATACACTGCTGCAAATTACGATAATGTATTATGTAGTTGGTTTTATTATTGAGATCAGTTATTAGTTTCTTTTGTTTCATGCTTTCGATTTTCTTATTTTCAGAACAAAATGGTAAATCATTATGATAGTCATGCAGTATAGATGGATATTCTAGATCCACTTTTAATATATATCCCAATAGCGAATCTTCTGCTATATTATTAACATTGAAATTTTCACAATTCTCAACCCATTTGAAATTTTTATAGGGTAGGTATTGTGACATTGCATAACCATACAAGTTATTAACATCTAAATATATTAGATAATTTGATTCTTTGCTAGAATCATAATCACTAATATATTTATTATTAGCTACTGAATGTCGATTAGAACACTGTACAATACCACCTCTTATACCTCGAAGAACAAAATTGTAGATATTAATATCTGTCAACAACTCTAATTCTATTTCGGTTGTTTTCAACATTGCATCCCAGGATAGACCTGGAGTGGTATAATATTGACATGGATCTAAATTATATATGCTTACACAAACTTTACGGAAATTTTCAAATATGTCACAAAGTAAAAGAACATCTATTTTTAGGTATAAAAGCAAATAATCCTTTAATGTTACACATTTAAATGTTAACCATACTTTTTGCGCATGGTCATAATCCTCTACACTACATGACTCATTACTTAATTTATTGAAGAATTCTGAACGAGGTGGTAATTGAATTTCATCAAGTCGATTAATTGAATCTAAATAGTCATACGGAAAGACTCCCTTACGTCTCATCAAATTGAATTCTTCAGGATTTGGATAGCTTGACTTTACTGTCGATAAATCACTGTCGGACAAATAACTGGCTAGCTTTGATATACTCGACGGCATAAACCTAAATGAATCGAGAAAACGTAACTCAAATGTAGCTTTTTCATTGACTGTAATTCTCTTTGATATGGATACATAGATCTCCTTATTTGAAGGTATTATATTTATATCACCTTCAATTGTTGAAAGCTCTCTTACAAACAGATGACAATCATATGCCGAGAGATTATGGAAAAATATAGGGATGAAATTTGAAATTTGATATTCTAAATTACACTGGTTATGGGCTGCACCCCTATATTGACCAGTTAGATGACAATGATCAGCTACTTTATTCTCATTAGTTAAAGGTCTAGAACAAATATGACAATTCTTGCATTCATAATGTTGCATCTGTTGAAGGGGTGTTAAGGGGTTCATTAGTTTAACAACACTCAGATGTCTAGTGTAAATAGATAAAATATCATGAACTAAACTTTTAAAAAAATGTTGTGGTGCGTCAACACCACTGTAAATTCTAAAAATATCTAAATCTGAATTATAAGAACACTTAATGTAATAGCTATAAGCAAATGGAATATGTTTTTGTACTGATTTTACATTAGATGAATTTTGTATATTAACTGATTCAAGTATACACTCGAAATCAGCATAGCCAACAAAAGGTACATTCATTTGCTTTTTAAAATTCTTAAAACTAAGCTTACTGTTTTCTAAGGTGGGCATTTTTGTCACTAGCCTATTACATTCTTTTTTATGTTTGATTAGCGATGATTCCTCATGAAAATGTATTAGACAACTATTGCATATATACGATTTTCGCCTATGGTGTGTTAATTGACTTGTAATTAATCTGTAAATAGACAAATATAAAAGAAAAAATTAACTAGTATACTTTTTGTCTAAAAAAGTACTATATACATATGTATATATATCTTTACCTTGACATATTTTTAATCCATATATAATGTGATTTTTCATCGTCTTCAAGCAGCAACAAGTTGATATGATTGAATTTTTCCTTTTGTGTAAAATAATATGGACCGATTACATTATTATCCTCATCTAGACCAAACACGTTAATACTAATATCACTGTTATTGGCTTCAAAGATTTTGATTCTATTAATCGGAAGTGGAAAATTCAAGTTTTTAAAGTTTAAAACAATCCCGTTTTCCAACACAATTACTTCATCTTCAATATTGGTTATTTTATACGGTGTACATCTATTTGAATTTAAATCAACTGGATACAATGCTGATATTAGTGCCCATTTAAAACAATACTCATCGTTATTTTGAATATTAATACAAGCTAACTTCCTCAGTATTGAGGGTGGTAAGGGAATATATTGTGAACCTTTTATACACTTGTATTGATTAATATTCACCTCCAAATGCATAATTTGAATCAATGTCCAACCACTATCTCGCTCCTGAAATTCGCTCATCTTTTTCACTATAACATCACATTGTTCATTGTAAATATCAAGGATATGTTCTCTTGTTGAATACATTTCAAGAACAGTCATTTTAGTCTGATGAGACTTTATATCAATCATAGATGAATCATCATCTTCCTTTATCAATATGTATTCAGCGAACAACTCCATGTTGAATTTTATATTTTCATGTTTTTGTATGTGATTACATAATAATCTTATTACTATTTCTCTGATTGTAGCTAGAAAATTCTCAGGTATTAACTCATTTTTATTTTCATTTTCAATTAAATACGATATGATACGGTTGCTGAATGAAGATTTTATACATTTTAAGTTACCATCATGTTCATCTGATCTCTTAGAACAATTAATTTTATGATCGTTTGTTCTTTTATGATAAGACCAATTTTTTCTTGGAATAACTTTTTCACAATCATCACAAAAAATATTAATATTTTCATCATTGTTATTACCTTCTGTCTCAGTGTGTGTGTGTGTGTCGGTGCCATTCCCCTCTATCTGAGAAATGTCTTTTGCAGGTTGTACACTTAAACGATGAGGAAGGATCATTGTGATCAGGGCTGTGGAGTCGGAGTCGGAGTCGAAGAGTCGGAGTTGCACTGTTTTTGCCGGAGTCGGAGTCGGAGTCGCTAAAATAAGTCGCGACTCCGACTCCGACAAAGAATTTTTTTAATATTTTTCATAATAAAAATTCTGCGAATTTTTTTTTTAAATATTTTCTATTTTCAAATATTTGCCTTTTTACAGAAATTGACTTAATCTTTTTAATGAATTATTATTTAGTTTATTTAATTTGAATTATTAATTTTGTTGATTTTTTGTTGTGTGTTGGAATAATAAAAACGTAAAAATGTGAGACTTTTCGTTAAAAAAAAACGACTATTTTGCTCCTTTTTCAAAAACTTCAACATTAACCCTATTTGTCACTCATAAACTTGTGCTTTTATTTTCTGATGATTGAGAAGAAACCGAAGCAAACAAAAGCATTAACGTTCTCTCCCAAGCAATTTTGAAAAGTCACGGTTCACACAGTGAAATTTCATTACAAAAATTTCAGTGTGCAGACACGGATGAAAGTGTAGAAGAGAATAAAAAAAAAATGCATAAGAAATATTTCACTATGTAAACCCAGACTAAAATCTAAAAAATTTAGCAACTTTACAATTTCAAATTATGGCAACACTGAATGCAATTACTGTTTGCATATATTCTCTATCGTGTAAATCAGTTGTGCCCAAGGCTTGGGCCCCAAGCCCTATACTCTTGGACCAAGAGTCTTGGTGCTCATTTGTTTTTGTAAAAACTCTTAGGTATAGGCTGTGTATTTTAATCAGGTATCGGCAAACACATACATCTTCATTGTAAGTTTGATGAGTGAGAGAAAATAAAATTTTTCTCCTTACACTTTTTTCATAAACACAACAACGACAATAGCAACAACAGCAAGGTATTTTTTCATAAACATACAACAACGACAATAACAACATCTCCATTGAAGGTTCGTACGAGAATGAGAGTAACTATATTTACTCAGTAAAAGTATGTGTGTGACTCTCAAAAGTAAATTTTATTCTCACGTGCAACCCGCCGCCGACTTCTGATTTTAATACACACATTCAGCTTTCAGCAGTAGCAAAACGAAAAACACAAACAACTTTGTCTGATATTTTTTTGTTGTTCTTCATTCTATAACAGTGATGTCAAATGTGATTGTGTTGGTTAGATCACTCTTATCTCTTACATTCCCAGCGGGAGAAATGTGCTGTTGCGAGGCCTAACTAGTGGCCTTTTCTAAGAGTATCCTTTTATTTACCAATAATATCTTCTAATTTTATAAGTTGTAAAAAAGGGTTTCGAAAATTGCCAAGTGCTCAGATATTTAATTTTAAAATGTTTCTCCATTTTTAAGCTGAACATTTGGTTAGTTTATATACAAGAGAAACAATTTTTACAAAAAGTCTTACTTATGAATTAATTTAAAAGCTACTTTAAGAAATTTTCGAAAAGATGTACCTACATATGGTGGATCCAACTTATTTCAAACCTCTTATATGTATTGTATATATATATATATATATTTATATAAATATATTAATTCTGTTTAGAGGCCTCAAAACAGGACTTGCGATACTTCCCGCTGAATGAGAGTGTTTTTCAGTAAACAATTATATTTTACGCTCTCAAAATAAAAGAGCGTAAGCGTACATGTGAGTTTTGCTTCCACAATTGTGTATGAGGCTGACATCACTGTGGTAAACATTGACGACAGCGATCATCAGTGAAGACTTTGTTTTTGTTTTGCGTATAATATCGTTTTGTATGTATTTGTTTTTACAACAAGAAATATTGAATAAAATTTAGGTATTCTTTCAATGTATTGGTGTTTACTCTTCCATAAGGAACTTTTGGGCACACTTGCAGGGCTGCCAGAAATGCCGATTTATCGGCATTTTGACGATTTTTTACTTCAAAAATATCAATATGCCGATTTGCCGATTTTACCCCTAAAAAATTCAGATTTTTTAATAATAGTGTGGAACATCTTTTATTATATAATTCTTCTTTTAATTCAATTGCCTTGTTGTAGGTGTGCACGAAATTCCGATGTTCCTTAGAAAATACAACTTTAAAAGAAGGAATTCTTTATTCTAAAGATTATTTTAAAATGAAAAACTCTAATTGCGAAATAAATAACGATTTAATAAAAATGTCAAAATCAAGTAATTGATTTATGAAAAACACATTATTTCCAATTTTTGTATTATATTTACGAATTTTGTTCAAAAATTTTAGGATTTACAGTTACATATTAGATAATATTCTAAATTTTTAATTGTATTTTGTAACTCCTATTTTAGAACCTACGAGTAGAGTTAATTTTTAGGAAATTCTGAAATATAATAGCAAAATTTTGAAATACTATTGGAAAAGACGTATGTATATATTTTAATTGGAACGAAGTTCCTTATGAGACGTTTGCGGAGGGGTACCCTAACCGGGAAGAAACGTCCGTAACGTAAGATATTTTGTTTCTAACTCAATGTTTAAGACGTATGAGTAATACAATTTCATACAAACAAATATTAGTCATACGCAGCCGGGCCGTGACAGAATTCAATTTCGTTTGGGAACAAAACTGATTCTGTATTTTCGTTGATCGGCGAAAAGCAAAATCCTAATAAAAAATGTATACCCGAATAATTATTTTTGTTATGCCTCGAATAGAACTTAAAATTAATATTTTGATAATAAGGAACTGCGTTCCTATCCGGTGTCCCACGACACCACACATCTTTTTTAAGTATTTTATACTGTTTTATAAAAAGCAAGTTGATCTTATGTATTTTTTGTAAGTAAAAGTCATTCTAAATGAATAAAATAATTAATCGTTTCTTTTAAATTGCCAATTGGGAGATTAAACGAAACCCCAAAATAATTTCAAAACTTGTGAGGTGCAAATTTATTGATTTATACATACTGTTTTATGTATAATATTTAATAAATTATATTGAATTGTTTTTGTTTATATGTCAAAATAAGTTTTTTAATTAATGCCGATTTTTTCCGGATTTTAAGAAATGAAAGTGCCGATAATGCCGATTTTTTTTGGGAAATTTGCTGATTTTTCACGAATAATTTCTGGCAGCCCTGCACACTTGGTGTAAATACTCTCTTTCGTTAGAATTATGTATTGATAAAGCATTGCATTCATTCTTTCATGAAAGAAAACAAAAGCTATGTTTTTGTTAACGGTTACATTTGAAAATGAATTTGTTGGGAGAAGATTGAATTCTGGGAATCCCCCAATTGCTAACAAACGCAAACAATAGTTTTAGTTTTATAGCAGTCAGTACGCTGTTGTCTTTCATCACAAAACTTTTGTTCACTATTGTGGAAGTTTACATTACCGCGAGTTCACTGTATTCAGCATAAAATTAAAATTTATTTGTTTTTATTATAAAAGGTTATAGTTCTGATGTTTCAGTTATTTTGATATTTAAAAAAAGAATAACATTGAATACTGAAAGTGAAAGTGGAATTTAAGTTTCATGTGAGTAGATATTTGCATACAAATAATTAATTTGAACTCACAAATATTTAATATAATTTTTATTTTTAAACAAAAATTTAAAAAATACTTACATACACAATTGCTTCAATTAATAAGTTTATTTATTTAATAACAGCGATTAATTTGACAATGAATAAAAATAAGCGGCAGAAGCAGAAATCGTCAGCTTTTGAATATTTTTCAGTTACTGTTGATGATAAATTTTTCATATGCCAAGTGACCAAAGATGGTGATGAAGAAATATGTGGTAGCAATATTAGTGCATATTCCGGAGAAGGTACTAATGCTCCGACCAGAACATCGAATTTAAAGCGACATCTACAACGTTATCACCCCATGATATTTAAAACTGTTACTGAAAAAGATAAGCAGGCGTCTGAAGTTGAACCAAAGCCAAGTTCTTCAAAATGTCAAGCACCTGTAACAAAATTTTTTAAGGCTGAAAATATTACTGTGGCTATGACTGCAGAAAAATTCAAGCGCTGTATCATCCAAATGGTGTACTCAAATTCTATGCCTTTAACTTTTTTTCTTCTGCTGCTTTTGTCTCTTTAAATGGCGAAATGGCTGGTAAATTTGGAATTTCTTTAGAAAGAAGTAATATTAGAAATATGGTACTACAGGAGGCAAAAAAGCAGAAGGATATGCTCAAAGATATTTTAGCAGGACGGTTTGTTTTTCTGAAGATGGACGGATGTACCCGTCACAGAGTTAATTACTTTGCAATTAACGCCCAGTTTATTGATGACAAGAAAAAAGTCGTCACACGTACTTTGGCAGTAAAGGACACTGAAGCGCATCATACAAGCAGTTATTTGCAAGATCTAGTTATGGACGTTCTATCGGATTTTGGTATTAACAAGCAACAAATTTTATGCATTGTGACAGATAATGCTACCAATATGGTCAGCACTGTAAATAAGCTGAATGAAGATATAGTAGCATATGTTTATGATGATAATGAAGCTTGCGAAGAAGAACTTAATGATATTTTAGACGGATTTGTGGATGCTGCTCTAAATATTTCCCAGATCCATCACATGCGTTGTGCAGTGCATACATTGCAACTCGCCATTCGTGATGGATTGGAAGATTATGATGCTAAAAGACTTATTGCAAAAGTACGGAGTGTCGTGGTTTCTTGCAGAACACCAAAACTAGATGCCATTTTGAAGCGACGTGCTGGAAAAGGGGCAATTTTAGATCAAGCTACGCGGTGGGGAAGCACTTATTTAATGATTGAACGCATCATTGAACTAAAACATGTTCTTACTGATATGGCTAACCCAGCTGCAACAATAACTGATGCGCAATGGGAAGAAATAGAAAAACTTGAATGTCCTCTTCGTCATCCTTATACCGCAACCAAAAATTTTCAAGCCGCAGATTTAACTCCTAGTATGTTCTACAAAGAATGGTGTAACCTCATTTTTCGTTTTTCTAAAAGTAATTGTAAAATAGCTGATGGAATTAAGGATTCAATGATACGCAGAGAAAGTACCCTCCTAGACAATGATATCTTACTAGCGGGTATATACGTCGATCCTATGGTCCGAGTTTTACTAACCAAAGAACGTCAAATACGAGCTAAAGATGCTTTATATGAATTAGCCATTCGTATGAAAGGTATAGAGGTGCAAGATGAAGAACGTAATGATTATTCTTCATCATATATAATTCCTGAGGACGTTGTTGTAGATGACTTTGAAAAATATTTAGACGAGCAGGAGCAGTTCAAACGTCGTCGTTTAAATTTAGTTGAAAGTAACAAAGACACAGAAACTCCAACAGTCTTAACTAAATTTAAAATAGACTTTTACCAAGCATTAACGGAGGTGGAGAAATTTGACCGTTCTTCAAATTTAGCATTAAAAGATGCAATTCCAAAGTACCCAGAGATTATCCAAGATGCTGCTCTGATCGTCACGGCATTGCCACCGACACAAGTCTCCGTAGAACGATTATTTTCTGCACTCAGAATCATCAGATCCGATTTGAGAGCATCAATGAAGCCAGATATTATTGAGGCTATCCTATTTTTAAAAACTAATGCAGAATAATTTTTTATTTTAGGTGTACTATTTGAAGTTTTGTTATTTTAAATTTTATTTTATTTCAAGTTATTTTATTTTATTTGAAGTTTTGTTATTTTGAGTTTTCGTTATTTTAATATTTTGTTTATTATTAAAAGAATTAATAAAAATAATTAAAGTATTTAAAAAACAAAATGTTAAATTGATCCATTTTTATCGGATTTGAGTTAATGATGCCAAATTGAGTAATTTTTAACGCTCGTTATAATTTTTTTTTAAAATATTGACCATTTAAATTTTTTTTTACAAAAAAACAACGTAACTTCAAATGTTTATTATTATAATAATTTTCAGCGCTAACGACGTATATAAAAACACACATTAGAACACACGTTGTTGTTACTGAAAAAAAAATGCAAATTAATTTTGGATTATTTTTCAGTTTTTTTGAAAGAAAGTCTGACTCCAACTCCAATGCTAAATGTGTATGGACATTAGGGTGTCCCGATGATTGAATCGCGTTAATCATTAGCAGGGGAATTTTGTGCTGATTATGAAATATTCAACAACTTTTTTTTTTGGAGGGTGCTTATGGACCTCTAAACGGGATTGAAGTTTGAGATTTCGCGAAAAAAAGTTGTTTGTTTTTTACAAATTAATGCTGAATTGTTTGGTAAAATAGTGCTCATTAAAGGAAAAATTTCAAACAATCGTTAGTGCACCGATTTTGATCCATAATTGCATTTTTAATACATATTAATATTTATTCACAAAAACTCCTTTTTTCCACAAAAAAATAAAATTTTTGCAAAAAATTGCAAAATATTATAGTTTGATTATATTTTATGAGAAAGTTTTTAAATTTGCTTAAAACGGCAAAAAAAATCAATGAAAAATATGTTTTTGTGAAAATTCTTTTTTAAAAATGCAATTATGATTCAAAATCGGTGCACTAAAATTTGTTTGTAAATTTTCCTTTAATGACCACTATTTTACCAAACAGTACAGACATATTTTGTAAAAAACAAACAACTTTTGATTCAGCTTTATTTTGTTATCCCAAACTTCAATCGCGTTTAGAGGTCCATAAGTACCCTCAAAAAAAGATGTTTAACAACTTTTTCTTGATTCAATTATCAGGATACCCTAAGGTCCATATACATTTAGCATTGGAGTTGAAGTCGGAGTCGGAGTCGGAGTCGGAGTCGTACTTTAAAAATTTCGGCGGCTGGAGTCGGAGTCGGAGTCGCAACTATTTTTTCACGACTCCACAGCCCTGATTGTGATACCGTCGAATATGACGTCTTAAATTCGTATTCATTGTGAATAATTTTTTACAAAATTCACAAATAAATCTGCCGTCCATTTTTTTTACGTTGCTTTCTTTATTTTTTTTTTTTTTTTTTTTTTGTGAATAAATAACTAAAAGTATAATCACACCTTAGAGTTTAGTACAACAATAAATATATTTTATTAATTTGATTTTATTTTATTTGATTTATTTTATTAATTTTTTTTTTTTTTTTGTGAATAAATAACTAAAAGTATAATCACACCTTAGAGTTTAGTACAACAATAAATATATTTTATTAATTTGATTTTATTTTATTTGATTTATTTTATTAATTTTTTTTTTGTGAATAAATAACTAAAAGTATAATCACACCTTAGAGTTTAGTACAACAATAAATATATTTTATTAATTTGATTTTATTTTATTACCACTACACTTAATTAAATAATGTGGTTAACATTTTATACAAATACGAGTAGTATTAGGGAGATTAATATATACCGCAGTAAATGAATTTTATTTATTAAATACTAGCAAAAACCCACAGACTTTCGCAAACCGCCCTAATGTAGTTTAATAACAAACTTTTGTATTCAAACAACTTAATTAAATCAACTGTTTCAAGCACACATTCATACATATCAACGAAAAAGAAAAAACCACAACAGAACTTTTAACAACAGAACAACAATACAATAGGGTGCCACTTAAATCATCGTTGTTAGTTTTCTCATACAAAATTAGTATACAAATCCTAACCAACCCCACCCAAACCCCGACCAAACCCTCGACCAAACTCACCCAAGCCAACCCAAGTCGTACCACTCCTGTTGCCGAATCTCATTACACACACACACAATTTCAAAAAAACTTCCATGTATATAAGTACCACCCTATTTTAACCACACATTCAACTGACCATTTGTGTAGCGTACCGATCGATGAAACTAAAATACCGACTGTAGCGTAGACATGATCCCAAAAATGTATGGGATCCGTGATACGAAACCCTCACATTCATACTACTGCATACCAGTCCCACATATGTGGAATATCTAAGTGAGTCTGACCATACCGGGTGTGCATATAGGATAATGCTCCTTACTACTCCAGCGAGCAGTTTCCTCTGAAGATACTTTGGCCCTCTCGTGTTTGGCATGATCCGAGATAGCGCCAAACAGGTCCCTGATGCTTTGGATGCTATATATCGCAAGTGCTCGCGGAAAGATAGCCGTGTGTCAATGATCACACCCAGATATTTCAGAAATGCCTTTGATTCTATGGAGCAGGTGCCAACATTGAGGGTAATAGTTTCCCTAGCCTTACGACTACTAATCAAAACCGCTTCGGATTTATGATCAGCTAGAGTCAATCCCATTGCAGTGATCCAGGACTTTACTAATTGTACGCTGGCATTTGCAATGGTTTCTGCCTCCAGCAATTCCTTAGCCTCACACACCGGTTTTTTGGTGACCAGCTTATATGCGAGACCCCAAGGATTATCATCCACCTCATCACAGATATTAAGAAAACACTGCCGCTTGCTCCTACGAATTGCATCCTTTAGGGCCTTCCTCCTATTCCTGTAATTCTCCTGGTATACGCTATTCTCTAACCTACCTCGAGTTCTTGTATACTGCCTTCTGGCACGTATACACTCCGCCCTCAAGCCGGCAATATCATCATTCCACCAATAAACCGGTGACCCCTTTCCGGATCCTTTCCGCCTCACCATAGATGCTTCGCACGACCACGTGATATGGTTTACTAATTGTTCTGCCATATCCTCAGCTGAACCATTTAATTCCATACCTTCCATACAGATGGCAAAAATATCCTTATCAAAGGTATTCACTTTCCATCCCGACAAACCTTGTGCACGGGGAGTGACATGCCGTATATCATCCTGTATATCCATAATTATGGCACTGTGATCGCTGTGAGTATAAACATCAGATACTCTCCAGTTTACACGGTTTATAATGGTATCGCTGGCAAACGTAATATCAATAATTGAACCACCATTTCCTCCTCTAAATGTTTCCTCATCTCCAGAATTCAAGAGCACAACATTTAGCGCAGAAGGGGCCTCTAATAGCATCCTTCCCCTTGCATTTGTCAAGGGGCAGCCCCATTCAACAGCCCACGCGTTGAAGTCCCCTGCTATTATAACAGAACTCCTGGCTGCAGCGTCCATCACTATGTTGTCTATAATAACACGAAAGTCATCAATAGAATACCTAGGAGGAACATAACAGCTGTACAAACATATGCCGGAAACAGTGGCCCGCGTGTACCCACATTGCGGTGATAACCTCTCCCTCAATATCAAAGAACCGGTAGTCCATATAGCTGATGTATCTGTATCATCAGTAACCCAATTTGCAGATACAATCTTCTTATGTGGCTCGCTGAGTACAGCAACGTCTACCTTTAAGTCTCGTACGGCTTGCTTAAGCAAATCCTGTGCTGCTTGGCAATGATTGAGATTTAGCTGTAATATGCGCATCCTGATTATTAAGTAGTGTTTAACCTCTAAGCTTTTGTAGCGCCCTCTTGTAGTACGGGCAAACTACGCATCCGGTGACATGGTCACCATTAGTACTTCCACCCTTTCTACAAAGCATGCACGAAGGTCTGTTGGAACATGTTGCAATCTTGTGGCCAGCTTCCCCACAACGCAAGCAATTTCCGGATAGATCCTGGCCGCTACAATTCGTCGCCCTATGTCCAAAATCGAGACTGTTGTAGCACCTCTTCGGTGCTTTCTTTTCCCGTATTCGACACACGACCCAGCCGATGCGTATCTTGGACATCTCTAGAAGACGTCTAGCTAGAGGAGCACTCAGGCCAATCGTGGCAGTTTGTGTTCCCCCATACGCTCTCCTCAGTGATTTAATTGCAGTCAACTGCAGTACCTTAAAATCGTTGGATTTACTAACTATGGCGTCATAGATGTCCTCCTTGGAAGTCACCTCATCTATGTCCCTAATTTCAATCCTAACCTCTTGGGATAGTGCCCGTACTTCGGCAGTCCCACCCAGTACCGCTTCCACCTCCTACCTGAACACACCTATATTCTGGTGAGCGGGTTTAGTGAGCTCCAGTAGCAGCTCACCCTTCCCAGTCTTCCGAATGCCCTTCACATTCTCCCCCAGATTACTAAGTTTAGGGTCCTTCTTCACTTGCCTGAGAATCTCAGCATAGGAAGCGTTCCCACATGTTTTAATAACCAGGGCATCCGAACGTGACCCCTGCTTACTCCTAATCCTATTTCTATTCGCTTCCCTGGGACGGACCTTTATCCACCCAGGTTCCTTAGTGCCTGGGTTCGGCAAAGCAGCACCATTCGCTGCCGCCGATCCCACACAGCTACCTTCACTACTCCTGATAGCATCTACTGCATCCTTCCTCTTCTTCTTAGCCCTATTCCCCTTTGGCCCAAGAGTACTTTCATCTCTCCTACGCTTCGGGGTCGCACCTGCAGGGACAGGGGGAGATGGTCTTACCATAACCCCTGTCTGCGTCTGCTTATTGCAGGGCACCTTGAGCTGACCAGTTCCACTGCTCAGCTCATCTGCCACCTGCATATACAATGCCTGTATTTCTCGAGACATCGATACTATATCCTTGTGGACATTCGATCTTGTCTTGAGAAAGTCTAATAGCTTTGCTATCCTCTCTCCTAGTTTTTCAACCTTGCCTTTTGGTTCCTGACCACCATCTGTGGTGCCAAAACCTACCCTATGCGGCGTGTTCACCGCCGTAGGGGGCGATTTCGCGATCACCGGCCTCTTCAGGAATGGATTCTCAATTTCGCCATTTCCAGAGCTTTCCGCTTTCACTTCTAAATTATTTCTATTCATCTTCATTCAATTGGGTCCAAACTCGCAGCCGCTGTCTCCGTTCGTTGTGCAGTCACGTTTAGATCCCATGGGTGTCTTTGCAAGCAGTGAGGTCCATGCGAGGGTTGACGAAGAGACCTTATGGATCAATCCGCCAGAGCCAGATCCGTGCTAACCGGGAATCAACATCCGGACCTACACCACCAACTTAATGATGACGAACTTCAAACGTACTTTGAGACTTGCCAAGTTTTAATAGGACGGAGGCAGTTGTGGCATTAGCCTGAGAGCCATTTCTGTACAAATTCACTCATACATACTTAAGTCCCAGAATACCACATCTACCAGCCCAGGGTTCTACCATTTCAAATCGTTTTCCCAGGAATGCCATAATTAAGACCGTACTGGACTTGGTCTTAATGCCAGGGACTTCAAAGCCCCATCTCAGTGTGCCAAATAAAGGGCCACACTGAATAACAGGTCTTCTTGGGGCATCTTTGTTCAAGCCCTCCAACCCGTTATAATAACTCAGGGCCGCGGGGTCGTTACAAAATATCCTTATGGATTTTATATACGAATATCCTTGCGGATATATATATATATATATATATATATATATATATATATATATATGTATACATATATATATATATATATATATGTATATATATATATATATATATATATACATATATATATATATATATATATATATATATATATATATATATATATCTATTGATATGAATCTATTTTTTTTTCTACACCTTTATACAATCAGAAATCCATTATATCGAATATACTGCATTTGTTGGTTTAGTTTTGTATGCGTTGCAAGGCCTACTATTCTTATTCTGTTGTTATTTTTGAAAATAATTTGTAATTTACAAGTTGTGAATTCTCAGATGGTTTTCGAAAGTATATGCATAAGATAAGAGGTTTTTAACTTTTCAAAACTGTGGGTAAAGTCTACTGACGATTTGGTAAAGCACCAATGAAATGCATATAGACATTGCTTAACCACCAACAAATAAATTTCATTTATATATAATAGTATTGTGACAACAATGTGTCAAATAAAAAAAAAATTCATAATAAAATATATATAAATATAACATATATATATATATATATATATATATATATATATATATATATATATATGTATATATATATATATATATATATATATATATAGTATATATATATATATATATATGTATATATATATATATATATATATATATATATATATATATATATAAATTAGTGCTTTTCGTTTGTTATGTGGTCAAGTATGTCTATATGCCTGCATTTCATTGGTTCTTACACCAAATCATCAGTAGACTTTAACCTAATTCCAAAATAACAAAACCTCTTAGCTTTTGAGCCTTTTTTATATACTTTTATTATTTATAGATTTTGTTTTTCATTGAGCCTTTTTTATATACTTTTATTGTTTGCCAACGGCAGACTAATTGTATGAAGGTGGAAAAACAAAATAGATTTATATCGAATAAAATTTGTTTGTTGTGTTTTCTTGAATTTCAAATCCTATAGTTTTGCGTGTGTAATTCTCAATTCATTTTTGGGAGTTTATGTATAAGGTAAGAGGTTTTGTTATTTTGGAATTAGGTTAAAGTCTACTGATGATTTGGTGTAAGAACCAATGAAATGCAGGCATGTAGACATACTTGACCACATAACAAACAAAAAGCACTAATTTAATTGAGACAATATGTCGAATAAACGATTTTAAATATATATATATATATATATATATATATATATGTATACACCTATCCCTCGATTTCCACGACAGATACGTTCCTGAGAAAGTCGTGTAAATTGAAATTATAAATTTTTGTATGAAAAATCGTGCAAATCGAAAATAAAGGCAGAATCGCCTAAAAATTTGATTGAGCAATTCTAGAGCCCTATTCACAATCGAGTGCAAATGGTCGTGCATCATTGAATTTGCAAAATAATTGTACTCTACACCAACAAAATACATTGAAAATGCTCTCAAAGACTCTCTCAATTTGCAAATGCTATAATGCAAGACCATTTGCACAGGATTGTGAATTGGGCTTATGTATATGTATTTCAACTTAGTTGTTAAAGTATCAGAAGCGTTTACTCAAAACACATAAAAAATCGTGTAAATCAAGGTATTTCATAAATCTCTCAATTTACACGAAAACCAAAATAATCGTGTAAAAGTGAAATCGTGTAAAAAAAGTATCGTGTAAATCGAGGTATAAGTGTATATATATATATATATATATATATATATATATATATATATATATATATATATATATGTATATATAACATATATATGTATATATAAATATATATATATATATATATATATATATATACATATATATATATATATATATATATATATATATATATATACATATATATATATATATATATATATATATATATATATATATATAAGTATTTATATATATATGTATATATACATATATATAAATACCAGATAAAATTGAAACAGCCCCTAACGCCAATACATTTTTGCAGACAAGCAACAGTGGCTAGTGAATCATCAGAGGTTGGAACAGAATAGCAACCTTCAACAAGCGCACAGGCTCAGGAACAGTCTCCGCAAAGACTCACCCAATACTTCCGGAAGCCGCCTTCAGTCCAATAAAAAGAAAAAATCGACAGGCACGTATTGAAGATGATTGTCAAGGGGTACCATGCTTTAAGAATGGTAGAGGAACCAGAATTTTGTAAATTGACAGTTGACATTTCAAACTGTCCTAACTACATGCTCCCAAACCGGAAAACGTTATCAAATATAATATTGCCAAGTGTTTATTATCAAATTTTAAATAAAGTACAAAATAGTCTGCAGTCAGCCATAGCTGTTTGCCTTACAACGGATGGATGGTCATCACAGACAAATAGAAGCTATTTAGCCGTAACCGCTCATTTCATTGATGGAAATAGCGAACTGAAATCTCATTTACTTGCCTGTAATGAGTTTCAAGAAAGGCATACCGCTGACAATTTGACGGCATTTTTGAAAAATATAACGGCAGAATTTAATATTGAGCAAAACGTAGCTGCAATTGTAAGTGATAATGCTGAAAATATCACTGCTGCAATTCGCCAAGGCCAATGGAGAGGAATTGGATGCTTTTCCCAAACGCTGAACCTGGTTGTAAAAGCTGGACTTGACCAAATACGTGATATTATAGTCAAGGTTAAGAAAATTGTGGAATATTTTCATAAAGGCACACAAGGTCTAACGAAAGAAAGGTTTGGAAAGAAATCCGTTGTATGCAGAGAGCGCAATTTTGGATCCACGTTTTAAAAGAAAAGCCTTCAAAACTGATTAAGACGACATTTGGGAAGAGCATGATGCTGACTTCTACCGAACAGTACGACCAGAAAATAATACTGCAGCAGGAATTAGGGAATTCGACAAATACTTAAATAAAGAGTATCAGTGTAGAAGAAACGACCCTTTGATTTGGTGGAAGGAGCGAAAGAACATCTATCCAAGGATATATGCATATGTTTTAAAGCGATTTTGCATCGTAGCCACTTCCGTTCCATGCGTTCCATCCGTTCCATGCTGGCATCCCCTATTGGGGATGCCAGCCATTAAAAAAAATTGGCAACGCACTAAGTGTAGTACCTCCATGGTAGTGTGGAAACCTACACACTGTAAACAGTTAATTAACTTGTTTTGAAAAAATGCTGTTTTATTCCACATACAGAATCAGTTATTTTTTTAACAAGCTACGCTTTTTAACGATTTCCTTTGGGACTTTAAACTAAGAACCAAAACAATTAAAGTTATTTATTGTGTTGTTTCAATAGGTATACACAAAAAGGCAGTCTACGCCGCAAAGAAACCATCGGCTGCAAAGAAAGCTGCTGAAAAGAAGAAGACTGAAAAGGTCAAAGCAAAACCCGTCAGAACGACCGCCACCGTGAAAGCAAAACCCACCAAAAAGTTAAGAGCAACTAAACCAAAAGCTAAGTGTTATAGCAGCGAAACCGAAAAAAATGGCAACTGCAAAAAAACCTGCAGCGAAAGCTGCATCAAGGAAGTAAATTGCTTTCTCTTCTTTTCAGGGCTACAATCTATTAATAAAAAAAGTTTTCAATTTACAAACATCCTGAAGAAAACATTTCATTCAAAAAACAAATAAATTTCATTCAAAACATCTTTTGTTCACAATATAAAATTTTATTATAATGTAATTGGTTTGAGATTGTTGGTTGTGAGTTAATTATAAATAATATATAAGCCTGCATGTTAGTGGTATATTTTTACAGCAATGAAACGTACTTAACAAACAAATCATAAACATATTATAACCTACACATCGATGGTCACATGTAGAAAGAATTTAACTTTTTCAAAATTTGCTTTTACCGCGATTCTAATAGATTTCACAAATACACCTCGTCTGAAAAATTTAGTGCAATAGATTAGGTTAGGTTGAAAAATAGGGGCATAAGCATCCCTATCCGTCCTGGATTACACTTAGGCCTCATAGGCCTGCTGTGCGCTCTATAATAAGGAGTTCCCATTCCCCTGTAGGGAGCCTCCACCGATACCATGGAAACCTCTGAGCTTGATTACGTCAAGATCCTATTTTCTTCAATGTACTTCCTTAAGTCTTTCCAATTAGAGCCCCTAAGAAATTCCATCTCCTGTATAATCTCTTGATTGAATGTTTGTCTTCTGACTTGGCTAAAAGCTGGACAGTAGCACAAATAGTGCTCCAGTGTCTCGTCCTCTTCCTGGCAGGACCTGCATGTTATATCGCCAACGATTCCCATTCGTGAAGGGAGGGAGTGAGTCCTTAACTCTGTATGTCCTGTTATTAAATAAATCAACTTTCGTAGTGTTGGCCTACTCAATGTTAGGACCTCCTTTGTCCTACTACCATCTGGATCCCCCCATAGAATTTTAGGCACCCTACCTACGGTAGAGTGCTGCCAATATCTTGTATGTAATTCTATAGCCCATCGCTTTAGTTCGTTCTTAAAAACCTGAAATGGTTTCGGACTATCTAGTGTGATGTTCGCCATTAATGCTCCCATCTTTTCTAGCCTATCTGCCTCAACATTTCCAGGTATCCCCTGATGTCCTGGAATCCATATTATCTCTATGCCCCCACATTGCGTGTATGAGTTAATCTAATCCTTACACTGTAGTAGACACCTAGATTGAACCACATGATTCCTCAGGGCCTCGATGACCTTCCTACTATCCGTGAATATACGAATCGGTAGTCTGTTATCGATTTCCTTCAACCATTTTATCCCTTCCGTAATAGCCACGATCTCACTCTGAAATACCGTTCTATGATACGGCAGGCGGAAGTATTTGCTAAAGTTACGACCCATGTCACAGAAACCTCCAGTTGATCGGTCACCAATCCTCGACCCGTCCGTGTATAGGTTAATTATGGGGTTCATTGTACCTTCATCCTCCCACTCCATACCTTCCGATATTATGGTGGTGCAGTGTGATTGTACATATCTAATAGGGATTCTATCGCACGTGACCGTGCGAGTGTTGTTCCCGGGTTAGACGTGTACTATACTCTGGTGTTTGGTTGTGTGTTCCCTTGTCAGCCACTCACCTATTACCATCAATCTCGTAGCAGCCAGAGCTGCTTCGTATTTAACCTGTATATCAATAGGCAGTATTGATAAAATATTTTCCATCGCCTTAGTTGATGTGGTTCTCATCGCGCCACAGATGCCGATACAGCACAGTGCAATAGTATCAAAAATAACGATTTTACAGCCAAATTATAATAAAAGTTTCCATTATAATCAGTGTTATGTTTTTGGCTTCTCTTCTAAAGTTACAACTGTTTGAGTTAGGGCCTTTCTACTTGTGACCAACGACATATAATCAATTAATTAGAATATTTTATTTTATAATGTCTTAAACTATTTAACACATTTCCATTAGAGTTAAAAACTGAAAGTAATTTTTTTTATATAAGCGTAAAAGCACAAGACATGTTAGAGATAAGTTTGTTTAACTTCATAAATTTAAAGTAAAAGAACTCGAAAATTTTAAAAATAATTTTTGTAAAATTAATTGTAACTTTTAATAGCAAAATATGCTAATAAATATATATACAAATAATTCACAACTTTTTAGATATATTAATTAGCAAAAAAAAAAAAACAATCACAACGACACCTTTTCCGACAGCACAAAATCGAATATCCCTTTTTAAAACCATTTTGTGGCCCTTAGATGGGCCGTTTGTGCTTTTTCTCTGCTTTTTTTTTGTTAAAATAAACATTAATTGCCATTTACTTCTAACTTGTATATTTGGTTACGGCTTTAGTACCTTCACTGACAGCATGCTTAGCCAATTCAACAGGCAACAGTAGACGGACAACAAATTGAATTTCACGACTGATAATTGTTGAACGCTTATTGTAGTGAAATAAACGTGATGATTCGGCAGTAATGGGCGTAAAAATATCATTAATAAAACTGTTCATGAAATTTGATGAGATGCCAGTATCCGGTGTACTTTCTCCAATGTACGTTTAGACGAAGGTCTAGTAACACATAGAATATACTCCGTCAGAGTTCCTATAATGTACACAATAAGTTTATAGGAATGATCATTTAATATACACTTAACTTAGCGTTTACACATGCCACTGGGAGTTCGAAAAATTCAATACACTTACAACTTTTTACTAATACACATACATTTTTTCTAGTGGCAGCTCTAGTGGCAGCTAATTTTGCATGCGAGTAAAAATTTGGCACTTGCATGCCACTAACTGCCTATTTCTCATTGTCGAATGAATTCTTTCTTTCGTACAAATATATTTAAAACAAGAAAAAAAATTTTATAAATTGTTTTTGTTTCAAATGTATTTATACGAAAGAAAGAATACATTCGGCAATGAGAAATAGGCAGTAAATGTCAAAACGATAATCAATGTTACCCTGCCAAAAATTTAATGCAAACTCTGGATTACAGTAAAACTGTAATTAAATTTTTAACTTCTTTAATGTATTATTATGCAGTATTTCTTGAAATTCGCATAAAAAATATCAAGTTTGTTAATTAAAGAGCATTAATATTATTAAAAAAATATGAATAAAAATATATGCTAACCTTTTCCCCAAAAATGCGCCTATATGGTGAACTCGGTAACTCTACATAACAAACAAAACAAAAAGTTGAAATGGAATCAAAATCGAAGTTTACGCTTCGACGACATTTTGAAAATGAACTGGCAATGGCATGTGTAGACAGAAAAGCAAATTGCATGAGATTCGGCTATTTCGAATAATTTTTCGTTGATAATACGTATACATCAATGGCATGCCACTACTTGCATGTGTAATCGCAGCGTAAAGGATTTACAGATACTTACGTATGCATGTACCAACGAATGTATTTGGATAAAATATACTTTTTTATAGTTTCAATTAAGTGGAAATCATTTGATAGCAGGAAACTATTTTTAGTATAATGCGCATTATTTATACAATAGTCGAGGTTTCTTATTAGCAACCACAAAAATAATCAGGGCAGCTCACTTACTTATTCTATAGCTGAATGGACTTTTTAGCGTGTAGCAACATAATACGCCATGGAGCATAACATATTTCAGAACTGAATGGACTTTTTTGTGGCTAGCAACGTAGTACGTCATGGAACATAAGGAAAGCATCACTCCATTCAAATAATTTTTTAATTTGTTCATTGAGAACCAAATTATGGGGAAGACTGCTAAGACTTAGAGTATAGTCTGCCGGAGTTTGCTGTTATATACAAATAAAGTTTGAAGGTATGAATATTTAATATACAAACGCTTAAAGTATATATATGTAGATACTTACGTATGCATTAACGAGCGAATGCATTTGAATAAAGTATGATTTTCTGTATAGTTCCAATTAAGCAGAAATCGTTTGATAGCGGAAAAAGTATTTTTAGTACAATGCGCGTTATACAATAATCGCGTTGTGTCTAGAAGGCCACATATTCACAGGTACGCAGTTCTTTTATAATTGAATCGTTGTAGAGTTGTACGGCTCCTGAATGAATTAATTCAATTGAATCATTCATTCAACTGAGCGAGGTGAATCTTTCACTTTACTGAGCGTTTTTAGCTCTTTTCTTTCACTTCATTCAGTTGTTTCAGTTGATTCAGTGATTCAGTTGTTTCATTGAATCTATTTCTTTCAGTAGCTCTTTTCTTTCATTTGTTTCAGTAGCTCTTTTCTTTCATTTGTTTCAGTAGCTCTTTTTTTCATTTGTTTTAGTAGCTCGTTTCTTTCAGTTGTTTCAGTAGCTCTTTTCTTTCACTTCTTTCAGTTGTTTCAATTGCGTCATTGAATCTGTCTCTTTCAGTAGCTCTTTTCAATGCTGATATGTCAAAATCTATATGAAAAAAAGGAATTAACCCTACAAGAAATGAATGACTGGAACAAAACATTTTCACTAACACACTTGAACATGCGATTGACATTTCTCGAATTTTTGACGATACTTTTTGATTTTAATTTGTTTTCATTTCATATTTTCTTATAGAAAAGAACAAAGTATATCTATATCAAGTATATGCAAGAGCCCAGCTGACTAAAATTTTTTTCAGTTTTTACATGAACGTATGTCAAAATTTGTTTACTTTTGTAGCGAGCCATATTTGTTTATTCGTTGAAAAAATAATTTTGTAAAATTGTGAAAAGCATTATTAATTCAACAAAAGTAGCAAAAAAGAATTGTTGTGGAAAAGATTTTTGTGAAAAAGTGTATTGTTTAAGAAAAGTAACAAAAAGAAATTGTTTTAAAAAAGTTCTATGCGAAAAGTATTTAAATTTTTGGAAATAACTATGAACAGAACAAAATAAAATAAAAGAAAATTTCTGACATAAGATATTAATTTTACACAAACAAAATGTGCGGTGGTTTTTGTAATTTTATGTTGTTGTACTCTTGCGACTACTTAATATAGATACATATACTTTGGAAAAGAAATAAAACATAAATAATTATTTGAGAACATATAAATAATTATTTAAAATCAAGAAAGAAATCCTGAACCTTTAGTGAAGTAAGACATGTAAGTATATTATATAATGCACATACAACAATTGCAATAATAAGTTATTTTTACAGCCATTACTGATTTCCAAAATGTTTCCGGGAGAGTGGAGTGTCAGTGAAGAACTCACCATCCAGGTAAACAAAGGACAGTCCAAGATGCTCATCAAAAACTCAAAAAATTAAGGTGAAGTTAAATAATATCATTGCAGGTAAAACTTGTTGGATTAATTAATGGTATTTGTTTTTTGTTCATTTTAGTCATTTTCATTCCTTTGCAGCACGACATTGTACGTCCACAGACATAAACTACGGGTACAAGAAAATAGTTAGGAACTGTATGTGCGAGAACAATTAAAATTGTCAAATTTGGCAATTAAATTTTAAAATTTTGAAATTTTAATTGCCAAATTTGTGTTAATGGGTTTTTTTTTGTAATTTGATACTTTAATGTGTGTGTGTGTGTATTTTCCCACGGTTAAATAGGGATGTTCACATTGTTGTTGTTTAATTTATTTTTATTTTTTATATTGTTGGGGTAGGCGTGGGAATTTTTGTCTGTCCATATGAGACCTTGGGAGTTTGTGTCTGTCCGTATGAGACCGTGGGAATTTCTGTCCGTCCATATGTGAGGGTAGTTTGGTGGAGGGGTGCTGTAGTAACCAAAATGAGTTTGTATAAGTGAGCGTGAGACCGTGGGAATTTTTGACTGTCCATATGAGACCTTGGGAGTTTGTGTCTGTCCGTATGAGACCGTGGGAATTTCTGTCCGTCCATATGTGAGGGTAGTTTGGTGGAGGAGTGCTGTAGTAACCAAAATGAGTTTGTATAAGTGAGCGTGAGACCGTGGGAATTTTTGTCTGTCCATATGAGAGCTTGCGAGTTTGTGTCTGTCTATATGTGACCTTGGGATACATGTCCGTCGGTATGTGAGCGTGGGAATTTCTGTCTGTCCATATGTGAGCGTAGGAATTCAGTCTCTACATGGGTGCTATGGCCTAATAGAAAATAAGAAATTTTTAGTATCTGACACAACATTTTTTAGGAAGTACAATATCTCAAAAGTGTTGTATAAATGGATGGCCCTAATGTTTGTGGTTCGTTTCTTCTTGCTGGAGTGAGATTTCTTCTTTTTTTTTTTTAGCTTGTTTTTAATTTTGGTGTGTGTTTACTTAAGATATTTTGTCCAGCAATTCAGTTATTTCTTTTTTGTGTGCAATGCTTGAGTGTGGGGGAATAATTTGATTATTCTGATCTTGAAGACGTTGTGAAAACAAATTACTATTGCATAAATATTGAATCTGATATTTTGTTTATTTTATACATGACAATCATCGATGGATTTTATTTGGGGATCTGGATGGTGGTGCGATTTCTGTATTTTGTAGAATATGAATATTTATGCTATGTTTAAGTGTGTGTGTGTTTTTGTGTTCTGAGTGGCGATTGGAATGTCTGCCTGTCAGACAGGCTGTGTGTGTAACGATTGGTGAGTCTGTATGACAGTCCGCTTTTTTGCTTCCCTGGATTTAGCGCAAGTGGGTCAGTATGAAATGAAATAAATTTGTAGATATTTATGTACGCATATACATACAAACAAATAATAAGCGTTTATTCGTTGTGCCCAAATATTCCCTTGACCATTTGAATGAATGAAACATTGTGTTTGTTTGTGTGTTCTCTGAAATAAATATGTATGTAGGTTTTTATTTGAAATAAAAGACATTTATTTTAATTTTTATAAGCATTTATTTAAAAGTTTGTTAACATATTAATTTTTAAGTAAAATTGCATTCCTTAAGGCACAAACACCATAGTCGTGATAGCTACAATAGAGATATGTTGAATGCTTAGTTTCCATTTGTTTAAAATTAATGCAGCCAAAGTCTTCAATGTCTTCAATGTTATAAACTGTTTGATGAATCATTTTTTCTAGCCATATTTTCTTCTCTCCCCCCTTAACATATATTTGTGAATTTCTTATATTAGATTTTAAAAACTTGCAAACGCTTTGAAATGAGACTGATCCATCATTCCAGTTAATATGATGATAGTTTTTTGTTAACCAAACTGCTTCTCTCTGTTTTTTGGCTGATAAACATTCGAAATCAAAAGAAGGTTTTATGATGAAATTGAGGCATTCGTTGTTGCTGAAAACTACAGCTAGTTCTTTTGCGATGAAGTCATTTGAATTATTTTTGAAACCTTGCAAGTCTACAAAAACAATATCACCATCCATGTTATTTAATTTATAAGACCTTCCGGACTTGACTTTTTATTGGTATGTATTCTATTACGCGGTCATGAATAAGAACGCAGTAAGCTGATGTCGTTGCTAGAATATTTGTTGCTGTTTCAAATTCAATTTTTATATCAATCGGTCCGGTATTGACTGATTCGTTCTAATAGCTTACATCTACTACAATAATTGGAGCGTCGTCTTTAAACTCCTGGGCAGTTAATAATGGTTGAGGCTCATTCATATAGTAGCTTTGTTGAAATCTTACATACATATCATATAGAATTGCATACCGTTCATTTTTAAATTTTATGTTAAGATCATCATATGGGTAAGAGGTTGAATTTAAATGTACTTTTAAATTAGTGAGGTCACAGTGAACAAATGTGTTATCTCGTTGAAATGCGACCAATACAAAACGTGGTCGCTCTTTACTTGCAGCTAATTTAACATTCCAAATATGACTTGTTCCTGTATTCAATTGTGGATTCATATGACAATCCCAGCTACGAAATGCCATCGGTATAGAAGCACCATTGTTAATAATTTTTTTAATCGTTTTTTAAATTTCATAACATGCACCTTCGTACTGGTTCGTTGAAATGAACAATTATAGTTGCAAAGTAACAGTAAAACGGAACGCAAGTAAATTTTGCTAATAAAAAGATTAAATATAAAATAAAAAAACATGAGTCAAATAAGAGACAAGATTGAACAATTCCTAATCAACTTTGAAGGATATCAACTACATGAACACCGGGATATGATGAAATATTTCCTAGATATGTTGGATCAAAAGGAAGAAATGGGTATAATGGAAGATCAAGGCAAGGACGATGGCCATTTCAAATCCTGTCCTTGGAGCCATCCGGATTGTGTGGAGGGACCAGACACCTGCCGGTGTTCGGTATATTATTTAAGAAAAATGGCAATTAGTCATTTAATTAATTCATATTATGCATTATTTCATTAAAAGTAAATAATCAGAATAAAACAAAATCTTTAATGTTTTTTAATATATAATATATTTGTAAAATTCTGGTTTTTTCTCACTCTCTCTTAACAATAAAACAATATTTAACTTAAAAATAAAACATGTTTTCTTTTATTACTAGATTTAACTACTTACACATAGAAATTATTACCTAAAAAATTAGTTGCAGTTATTCCATTGCTTCTTCCTTTTCTAATCTTGAAATTTCCCACAATAGCATATCAAGTTCGTAATTGGTTTCTTCGATTCGAAAATGATACCATGCATACGTACTTTTATCATCACTTCTTATTTTTCTTTTATCATCTGCATAATTTAATACTACTTTATTTATTTGATTTGAGTAAATTTTATGAATTTTTTATTTAAATGTTACCATATCATCATACACAGTCGACTTATTGAATAAGCAATTTCTATATGAAGCTATACTATAATTATTAAGAATGCAGCTCTTTACTCCTTTCGATTTTTTAATATCACTTTGATATTGCACACTAAAAGAGTACATTTTTGATCGCAATCCTACAAATTCGATGTACTTCCTTTAGAACTAGACCATACTGCAAACATTGTTTAAGAACTCTATAATGTATGACATATGTTTGTTTTGTAGAAAAATCTGCTAGTAATTTAATGTGCTTTGTTTGCAATTTTTTTTTATTTTCTGGACAGAAAGGAAGGTCATTGTGAGAGTCATGCAAATGAGAAGGATAGTCTAAAGTAACTTCATAGACATATCCATCGCTTGAACTATCCTCTATGGTTGTCGGATCTAGATTTAGCTCTTCAGTTGACATCCATTTGAATCCACCATAAGGTAGATACTCAGACATTGCCCAACCGTAAAGGTTATTTGCGTCTAAGTACACAATAAATTCTGAGGGCTTCTCTCTATCAAAATCAGCTAAATATTTATTGTTAGCTTTTGAATAACGATTACTACATTGTACAAGCCCACCACGTATTCCTTTCTTGAAGAAATTGTACATATCTATATCCGTCAAAAGCTCTAATTCTATATTTGTATGCTTCTCACAAGATCAAACTCTGTTTTGGTTTTGAATTGTTTTTTAATAATGTTAAAGTCTTGCTCTGAAAGATTATTGGCTAAAGATTCTAAACTATCTGACATAAAACGAATTGTATCTAAAAATCTAATTTCAAGGTTGTAGTTGTCGGTCATTTTTGAAAATGTTGACAGTGATATATATAATTCTTTGTTGAGCGGAAGGACTTTTATATCGTCGGATTTTTTACCCAACTCTTTAACAAAAAGGTGCGAGTCATAGGAAGAATAATTGTGGAAATAAACTGGTATAAATTTAGGAACTTGAAATTTTAAATTGCAAATCTTATGAGCTGCGCCTCTAAATTTACCACTTATGTGACAGTGATCTCCCACTCTATCATTGCCTAGATGTTTGTGACAAATATGACAATTTATTGCATTTTGTAAATTAAAAATTTCGAAAGGAGATAAAGCATCCATTTTCCTTTTGTTTGCTAGATATTCATTATAAATATCTTCACAATCTTCAATCAAATTTTCTACAAACTTTTCTGCTGCATCCCTACCCGTATATAATTTAAATTTATCTAAACTATCATTATGCTTACATTTAATATAATAACTATAAGCACATGGTATGTGCTTCTTAATATAATTACTTTTATCACTTACTCTAATACTAACCTCCTGCAGTATGCATTCAAAGTCTGCATACACAACAAATGGTACATCCATTTGTCGTTGCTGGTCTTTAAACTGCAACACCGCTTTTTCCTCAGACGGTAGCTCCGCAACAATTTTCCCACATTCTTCTTTATGTTGTTCTAACGTCCTCTCATTGTGGGTATATTGGAGGCAGCTGTTACAAAACAGAAGTTTTCTGCAGTGCTTGGTAGTCTGGGATTTTAAAAGTCTATTTAAAGAAAAAAGTTATAAGAATACATATTAATATATTTACGTAAATAAATGTATATTTCTTTACTTACTTTGATATATTTGTTATAAGAATATAATGCTGATATCCTCCAGCATTTTCTAATAATAACAAATTTATATGTTGAGATTTTTCATTCTTGTTGTTATAGAATGGTCCAACAATTTCATTCCTTTCATCGTTGTATCCGACCACATTGACGCTGATATTAGGATTACTTTCTTCAAATATCCTAATACTCTTTAATGCCAACGGAAACTTTAAATTTTTAAAATCAAGCTCATTTCCGTATTGCATGTATATGATGTCAGCGCTGATGTCTGCAATGTTGTATGAGCTGCAACGTTGTGGTGTTTTAATAACAGAGGTATCCAGTGCAGATATTATAGCCCATTTAAAGCAGTAAATGTCCTTGTTTTCAACATTTATGCAGGCAGCTCTACTTTTTAATTTCTCCGGCGTACTTATCCAGTTCGATCCTCTCACCAAAGATGACTTATTTATGGCGATTTCGAGGCGAACAATTCTAATTAAAGTCCATCCTGAATCCCGTTCTTGGAATTCAGACATTTTGTTGTGGATTTCTTGAAATTGATTTGCCATAATTTCCTCAACATCATCTCCAATGCACAGAAGATCCATCTTTGCCCGGTGAGAAATAGTACACAATTCCATTTCATCGCTTACAATTTTAATATACTCTCCAATTAGAGTAATATTAAATTTAATTATGTTGTGCACGTTGACGATTTTTTACTTCAAAAATTTCAATATGCCGATTTGCCGATTTTACCCCTAAAAAATGCCGATTTTTTAATAATAGTGTGGAACATCTTTTATTATATAATTCTATTATTATATAATTCTTCTTTTAATAACAATTTAATTGCCCTTTTTTTATACGTGTGCACGAAATTCCGATGTTCCTTAGAAAATAAAACTTTAAAAGAAGGAATTCTTTATTCTAAAGATTATTTGAAAATGAAAAACTCTAATTGCGAAATAAATAACGATTTAATAAAAATGTCGAAATCAAATATTTATGATTGATTTATGAAAACCAAATTATTTCCAATTTTTGTATTATATTTACGAATTTTGTTCAAAAATTTTAGGATTTACAGTTACATATTAGATAATATTCTAAATTTTTAATTGTATTTTGTAACTCCTATTTTAGAACCTACGAGTAGAGTTAATTTTTAGGAAATTCTGAAATATAATAGCAAAATTTTGAAATACTATTCGAAAAGACGTATATATTTTAATTGAAACGAAGTTCCTTATGAGACGTTGCGGAGGGGTACCCTAACCGGGAAGAAACGTCCGTAACGTAAGATATTTTGTTTCTAACTCAATGTTTAAGACGTATGAGTAATACAATTCCATACAAACAAATATTAATCATACGCAACCGGGCCGTGACAGAATTAAATTTCGTTTGGGAACAAAACTGATTTTGTATTATCAATAGAACTTAAAATTAATATTTTTATAATAAGGAACTGCGTTCCTATCCGGTGTCCCACAACACCACACATCTTTTTTAATTATTTTATACTGTTTTATAAAAAGCAAGTTGATCTTATGTATTTTTTTGTAAGTAAAAGTCATTCTAAGGGCCATTATAACTTACAAATAGTTAACAGTAGGATGCTATCTGGCAGATAAATGTTATTTGATTATTACAAGTTAAAATTAACCTTAATGGTAACTGATAAGCTAACAGGAGGTTGATCCTCATGATAACTTTCAAAGTTAACTTTAAGCAAATGAAGCTGCCATCTTTTCTTAAGAAAATATGGTAACTTTAACAAAATTTGTATGTCAAATTAAATAATTCTAACTTTTCAACCTAAAAATGGACAATAGACAACGTTTATTTTATTTAAATAATTTAGAACATATTTTTCGCTTTCTTTCTTTCCGATTCCGTCGCATTATTTAGTTTCGACAACATTTTCAATAACACAATTTACGCAAACAACAAAAGCACTTAACACAAGTAGCAAAATAATTTAACACACAGAAAAGATAATAACGTTTTCAATTTAAGAAATAAACAAAAGTCACAATATATAAATTAAATTTTTTATTTTATCTGACAGTTGTAATAATGGAAAAACTTTAAAGGTCACTTTATAGTTTACGTTAGCTAATGTTAAGGTTAACTATTGAGAACTTTATCGTTAAGTTGTAATAATGGCCCTAAATGAATAAAATAGTAAATCGTTTCTTTTAAATTGCCAATTGGGAGATTAAACGAAACCCCAAAATAATTTCAAAACTTGTTAGGTGCAAATTTATTGATCTATACATACTGTTTTATGTATAATATTTAATAAATTATATTGAATTGTTTTTGTTTATATGTCAAAATAAGTTTTTTAATTAATGCCGATTTTTTGCGGATTTTAAGATATGAAAGTGCCGATAATGCCGATTTTTTTTGGGAAATTTGCTGATTTTTCACGAAAAATTTCTGGTAGCCCTGCTCATACACAATTGTGGAAGCAAAACTCACATGTACGCTTATGCTCTTTTATTTTGAGAGCGTAAAATATAATTGTTTACTGAAAAACACTCTCATTCAGCGGGAAGTATCGCAAGTCCTGTTTTGAGGCCTCTAAACAGAAATAATATATTTATATAAATATATGTATATACAATAAATATAAGAGGTTTGAAATAAGTTGGATCCACTGTATGTAGGTACATCTTTTCGAAAATTTCTTAAAGTAGCTTTTAAATTAATTCATAAGTAAGACTTTTTGTAAAAATTGTTTCTCTTGTATATAAACTAACCCAATGTTCAGTTTAAAAATGGAGAAATATTTTAAAATTAAATATCTGAGCACTTGGCAATTTTCCAAACCCTTTTTTACAACTTATAAAATAAGAAGATATTATTGGTATATAATAGGATACTCTTAGAAAAGGCCACTAGTTAGGCCTCGCAACCGCACATTTCTCCCGCTGGGAATGTAAGAGATAAGAGAACAGCTCAAAAGAGCTGTTTTGTACAACTCTAAGTCGTTGAGTAATTATATGAATTGAATGGATCAACGCAGTTTAATTTATAGACAAGTAACTACATTCTGTGCATAAAGAAGTTTGCTATTCTCCATTCAAGCATGTTGGTTAACATGCCATTACAATTGGCACATCACTGAAGATGACTGACTTCAAAGAACTCTTTTTCATCAGCAAATTCTTTGTAGGTACCGTGACTCTGAAAGAGTTATACAAAATTTTGATCAACATTTTTATATAAATTGTAATAAACACAGTGAAATACTTACATTTTTATACACTTTTGCTTTTCCAAATTCAACCCTTTTAGTTGTCCAATATGCAGTTCAATAACTGCGTTTAGATCAACTTAAATTGTAGCCCTGATTTGGAATTCATTTTTTGTTTCGATTTCATTTAGAAGCCTATCCGCCCATTTGGATGCACTACAGACTAAATTTTATAAAATATTTTATGTTTATTCACATATACATAATGATTGTCTTCTTTCTAATCACCATTGAGATCCTTTGTTGTGTCTGTAACTTCTACATTTTAGCCACATTTCATATATCCAAGCTGTGTAAGTGGTGGTCAATGCAACGATTTGCTTTGATTTAGGTATTTCATTTAACTTTATTAATTACATTTTCGAGCACTAATATTCTTAAAAATTTAAAATAAATGTAAGATGTTTGAATTCCGATTCATTGGAAATCTGGGAACGCTTTTATGTTGATTTCTTAACATCATTTACTGCCAGCCACTATTTAGGAGGTTTGGTTTCTTTGTTAACAAACAGTTAGATATTTTCATATATGTATAAATGAAATTTATTTGTTGGTAGTTAAGCAATGTCTATATGCATTTCATTGGTGCTTTACCAAATCGTCAGTAGACTTTAACCACAGTTTTGAAAAGTTAAAAGTTAGACATTGCTTAACCACCAACAAATAAATTTCATTTATATATAATAGCATTGTGTCAACAATGTGTCAAATAAAAAAATTTCATAACAGTTAAATATTTTCTTAAAAACATTTAACACTTTAATTATTGTACTTTTCTCTAATAAAAGAAAATTTTTGTTTAATTCTCAACCACCATTGTTTGCACCAGTGTTTCATTATCACGGAGCTATTGAATGAACTAGCTCAGTAAACTGAGCTGAGCTAAAATGAGCGCTCAGCTCACTGAGCTGAAAAGCACAACTCTAGATGTAACATGACAGGATATGAATCCAATTACTGCTTTTTTCTCCCCTCGTCTGTCTTCGCATATAAAGTAGCAATCATATCAAAGAGATTTTTATTGTTTGAGTAAGGGCTTACGGACAAGGAATCTCTTTGCTTAGTGCCGGTTCACAACCCTTTAATTTGTGAGAAAGATGGAGACAGAACACAAATTGTATGTGGTAATCTTTCTTTCGGTTTCGATACGGCACGACGGCGCTTGTACTTGGGCAACAAAAGTTGAACCAGACTTGTGTTCGCTTTGTTTTGTCTTCTCTTGTGCACACATTTTTCGTTTCCTAACATTTTCTATACCTATCTTCTTCATTAGAAAATCGAAATTTGAGCAAGAACACCTGATGCAGGGCGTACTAAACCAGGTGGCATCGTTAGGAATGTAAACAATTTTTTGCTCCTATTGAATTTTTGTTTGTTGTGAGTTTAAACTGTCAAAGTACTGCGTAATTATATTTATGTTCAGAGCTGATATATGAATAAAAACTGTTTATTGAAAAACGATTATTTTAAATTATTGTTGTGAAAAAAGTGAACTAAAAGAAAATACTAATAATAATAACAATTTAGATAAAAAACTAGTTCAACACGATAAAAGGTGTTTTATGTTTGCTACAGTCGTTGTTTCCGTTATTTTCAAATTTATTTTTAAAAGTGTTTTCAACATATTTAGAACAAATTCGTTTAATATTGCAATTATATTGCATTTCATAGTGGAATTATATATTTTTTCTTTAATTGGTCAAAATTAATTATCAAATTTTATAAAAATATGCCTTTTTGTGAGCTGTGCAAAAAAAATATGTTCCTGGTAATGGCGATTCATTTTTCCGTGTGCCTAAGTGCTCCATAACAATGGAAAAGTGGAGTAGCTTGTGCCAAAAGCAATTCACAAAGCGTTCGCTTATATGCAGTGATCACTTTCTGAAGAATCAGATCATATCAGGCGGACGTCGTCCGTTGTTGATGCCAATGGCCATGCCAATACCACCACCCAGCAGTGGTCGGGAGTTTTTCCCACAGGGAAAACTAACCGACTGCTGTGGGGGAGTTGAAAATACTAATATGCCCTCAGAAGACGGCATCCTTTGCCCATTACAAAATAAAAAGGCATGTCAAATTCACATGCCAACTGCTTTAAGGTTTTTTACTGCAAAAGAACTAACCACTACTGCAGTTTCAAAGTCTGTGCCGCAACGCTTTGAAGAGAAGGGGTCCGAAACTGAGTAAGTAATTCCAAATTTATAAAAGTGACTTTTCTCTATGGCCCAAATGTATCAAATACCTGTACGTACGAGTACTTAGTACTGTAGTAAATTTTTAGTTAAATAAATGATAGTTTTGTAATAGTTCTTATTATGTTTTATTTTACGTAAATTGTTTTGGAATAGTTTTTATACCCTTCACAAAAAAGTGAAAATGAAAGGGTATATATAGGTTTGTCATTCCGTGTGTAATTTCTTCGATATGCACATGGGACCTGATAAAGTATATATATTCTGGATCCTTATGAATAGCGATGACGATTAAGCGATGTCCGTCTGTTCGTCCGTCTGTACGGTTTTCCCAAGCCCCCAGAAGAGTTAGAGACTTCGTTCTTGAACCGTTGGATTGGAAATGGACTTAAGTAGGCTGCTGTTGAAATTCAGAAAGATCCGAAGTATGGTTCCAGAGCTGGGAAGCTTACACCTATTTCTCAACGCAAAATTTATACCAAAAATCAATTATTTTTTTTAATGTTTGTAAACTAAACCTACTTCGTGCTTTGGGGAGCCTCAATGGTCTATTAAAAAGTAAAAAAATAAATTTTTTTTCCAGGGATAGGAAATTAAAATTTTTTTCGGCTGATTCCGTATTTTGTAGTACATGTAGTAACTAAAATTGTTAAAAATTTCTTTAACAAAACCACTTTATACGTCATGAAGATTTGCATTGGCCAAAAAAAAAATTTTTTTAATTCAAATTTTGCTTCCAGGGGTGGGAAATTGAATTGTTTTTATACATGAAAGTAATCAAACAGGCAACTGATGTTTTGTTTTTGTTGTTTGCTAACTAAAACTGTCTTATAATTTAGCAAGAACAAAATTGGTATCAAAAATTCAAAAATAAAATTTCGAATCCAGGGATGGACAAGTGCAATATTTTATTTTTTACCAAAATGTTAAAAAATTTACAAATTTTTCTTAAATAAAGCTACTTTATACCTCAAAAAGCGGTGCACTGATAAAAAAAACAAAAAAATTTAAATTTCGTTTCCAGGGTTGGAAAAATTAAATTTTTTTTGGTACATGCAATATTTTGTAGTACATGTAATACTTAAGCAAAATGGTTTCAAAATTCGAGTTTTTGTTAAACAAAACTACTTTGTACCTCATGAATTGCATTGATAAAGAGAATTTTAAAAAATTTATATTTCGCTTCCAGGGTTGGGAAATCAACATTTTTTTTATACATAAAAGTAACCAAAAAGGCAATTGACGTTGTTTTTTTACTAATTAAAACTATTTTTTAGTTCAGGAAAAACAAAATTGGTATCGAAAATTAAAAACAAATAAAAATTTTGATTTCAGAGTTGGATACCTGCAATATTTTGTGGTACATAAAAATTACCTAAATGGTTACAAATATTAAGTTTTTCTTAAATAAAACTATTTCATGCCTCATTAAGAGTTGCATTGGTAAAAAAATTTTAATTTAATTTCCAGGGTTGGGAAATTGAAATATTTATTCTGCATAAAAGTAACCGAAAAGGTAATTGACGTTGTTTCTTTAATATAAATAAAGCTGTTTTGTAAGAACAATATTGGCATTGAAATCTTAAAAAATCAAAATTTCGACTCGAGGGTTCGACAAACGAAATATTTTGTGGTACATGAAAGTGATCAAAAAGTTTAAAAATATTAATTTTTTTGTCAAGTACAACTATGTTACACCTCACTAAGAATTGCATTGGTAAAAAAATAAAAATTCACTTCCAGAGCTGGAAAATCGAAAAATTTTTCGTACATAAATTCCAAATTTTGTGTTTTTAGTGAATTAAACCTATTTTATATATCAGAAAAAATTAGATTAGTATTAAAAAATTAAAAATTCGGTTCCAGGGTTGGAAAATCGACATTTTCTGATTCATAAAAGCAGCCATTTTATTTGTTATTTTTGTTTTTTATGATGAATTATACCTACTTTATATATCAGAAAGAAGTAAACTGGTATTAAAAACCAACAAAATCTAAAAGACGATTCTTCGGTTGGACAATAAGAACATTTTGGGGTACATGAAACGGATTTTTTGTTTTGTTTGTAAATTAAATATATATAATATATTTGAAAGACGTTCATAGGTATTAGATATAAGAAAAGCCAAACATTTAGCTTCCTAGCCGAAAAATTTGAACGTTTTCTTAAATATAAAAGTAACCGATAACATCATTTTGATGTTTTAATTAAACCTACTTTCTGTTTTGGATAGAAAGAAAGAAGAATTACATCTGTAAAGGGTATTTAAGATTCGGCACAGCCGAATATTGCACTTTTACTTGTTCTTATTTTTTTTTATAAAAAGAACTATTTATTTCGATTTTCAAGTCCATCAATTTTTGACGAATATTCAAAAAAGTATAAAGAAAAAATCCGTCAACTGGAGTCAGAAAACAAAGAGCTAAGATCCAAGCTCCTCCAAGCGAACGCTGCTCTTGATTCAATGAGTAAAATATTTACAGAAGGGCAAATACGTTATCTGGTGACGCCAGGCAACATCAAATGGAAGTGGCGTGACATTTCTAGTGCCATTTGCTTACACGCAGCTGGTCCTAGGGCGTATCGACACTGCAACGTTGGTGCCGAAAAGTTAACATTTCGCCAGGAGTAATGAAAGGCTCCATAAAGTTTATGAAAGCCATGACAGACCTTTCGGTAGACGACAAAATTTGCGTTTTGGCATTCGATGAAATGAAGGTAGAGGAAACTTTTGAATACGACGCAGTTGACGATATCGCAAGGAAACCATCCAACTATGTACAGGTCGTTATTGCAAGAGGGTTAAAAAAGCATGGAAGCAGCCAGTATTTTATGATTTCGACTGCAAAATGTCTGCAGAAATTTTGCAAGATATTATAAAGGAATTGTACGGAACAGGATTTCCTACGGTTGCTGTTGTGTGCGATATGGGTCCAACTAACCGTAAGTTGCTGAAGGAATTGGGCATCACTCCACGTAAGTAATGTATGATATATACAGCTGATTCACAATAAATGCATTGCCACATAAACACGCGTATACAACAAATGCATAATATATATACAACAAATGAAAACAACGTTATTTTTGCGCAAACACCAATCTTCGTGATATTGAGTAAAATGCCAGAAACTACGTTCTCCTATCGGGCAATTAAACAAATCATTTAAATTTGTGATTAATATTCGAGTTTAAGAGTTAATATTAAGGTTTGTTTTGATTCAGGTTTCAGGAAAACATAATTATTAAAATTAATATTAAAATTATTAACATTTATATTAAAATTATTAACATTTATATTAAAATTATTAACATTTATATTAAAATTATTAACATTTATATCAAAATTATTAATATTTATATTAAAATTATTAACATTTATTTTAAATTATTAACATGTATTATTATTTGCTCTCAAATTTTTCGACCTTACGGCATTTTTTTTTTGGTGTTTTTATACAAAATTGAATATTTGCATATAATTTTTAATGATAATAAAATATTATATACAAACATTCTATTCTATATAAAAAATAAAAAAAATTCGGCTAAAAGTTTTTACGTTATATAATATTATTAATTAGAGGATATCGTAATTCATATTTATAAGTTTTCCAAAAATCGGAAAAACGTAACAGTTTCGTAATCGCTTTTATTGTAAATTTTATTATTTTTTCCGTTTGCAACCCTTAAGTTTTTATTTGCACAAATTGCTTAACACATTTTAAAACTATTATAGAAAAGCCATGGTTTACTAATCCTGCGAATGTGGAGGAAAAGGTTTTCACATTTATTGATGCACCTCACCTCCTAAAACTAGTTCGCAACCATTTCTTGGATAATGGAATAATCTACAATAACTCCTTATTGAGGAGTCCCCGCACTATTTCGGAATTGTTAGTTTTAACTTCGAAGTCTGATGTCTCGATAACTTTTAAGTTAAGTGAAGAATATCTTTCGTTGAAAGGAGCTGGTACGCCAATGGTACATTACACAGAAATAGTTATTTAAGCATTTTTACTTCCAGCAAGGCAAAAAGTGAAACCATCTGCTCAGCTTTTTTCACACACCACAGCCAGCGCTCTCATACGTTGCCATACAATGGGGGAGGATATTTTCAATAATATTCATCTAAGCAACCCTATGGGATATCGTATGACAATCAAAAGAGCACTTTGGATCGAATGACAAAAGCAATGTCGATTCCACTTCCACGCAAAAGGGTTTTAGAACCGTTTCAAAAAGGTATAATCGTTACCATCTCAGCAATAGACAAATTGCAGAAGTATGTCGCAAAGTACGGTATGCACTATTTGGTTACAAATAGGTTAAACCAAGATGTCTTGGAGCACTTTTTTGGCGCTATCCGAAGCAAAGGTGGCCTGCACGATCACCCTTCTCCACAAGAATTTAAATATAGGCTTCGTAAATACATTTTAGGTATGGAATTAATGCAATTTTTTAATTTCGTATATTACACATATTGTGCTTTTCATTTAGCAAAAAACACAGAATTTTTAAGCGGAAGAGGAAATGTGGAAAACGATGAAACCGATTGGCTAAACAGCAGCAACGTTAACAAGTCCTTTGCAGAGCATAACCTACTTACAATAGAATTGATGACGATATCTTGCCTGAAAGTGGATTTGCAGAAAACGATTCCTTAGAGTCAAAAGAGAATGACATGCTCAATGACCTATACGATACGAATATACATGACATTGGTATTTTTCAGGAGGATGGCTTAGAATATATAGCGGGTTATGTAATTCGAAAGCTTAATCTTGTGGAATATGAATGTCATGAATCTTCGTTTACGTGGGTTGACCAGGTATCAAAAGGAAATTTAAGAAAGCCCAAAATCCAATTTCTTTCCAAGGTTAAGGAAATGGAGGTAATATTTTATAAAATAAATGGCCTTACTATATATCACAGCCCAAATATCCTCCGATACCTGGTAGACGAAAGTAAATCTGTTGACCTGCCAGATAGCGTCAGAAAATTCTTCTTTAAGTGCCGAATATACTTTCGGATTCGCAAACTTAATAAGCGACTTAAAGTTAAAAAAGCCAAGGAGCGTATAATGGGGTGCAAGAAAACGTTGAAAGTTAATTTATAAAGCGTTTTCCTATAATCAGGTATGTTTCTGCCTAATTCTATTCTTAATTCATTTTTTGTATGCCTTTTTCCGTTTGTGCTAACGTAATATTTATAAAAATTTCTTATAAGTAAATTTGTATACCAGGTGAACGTATTAGCCTATCGCATAGTAACCGAAACGGATGATGATCAACCAATCAACAAATAAATACCCTGATTTTTTCTAATAGTTTATAATGTAAAATCAAATAAGATTCTTGTGTCTAATTTTTTAACCTTTTTTCTTTAACAAAAAATTATATATAGTAATAGAAAACTAAATTTTTAACAAAACTAAATAATTTACTGAACAACCTAATCGATAATAGTTTACCTCCTATAATGTAAAATCAAATAAGATTCTTGTGTTTATTTGTTTAACCTTTTTTCTTAAAAAAAATGTATATATGTAGTAATAGAAAAGTAAATTTTTAACAAAAGATTTTATATTCAAATTATCATATAATAAGAAATTTGCAGAGTTATCACTTTGACATCTTCAACCCCGAAGATCTCATAAGTGCTGGCCTTAGAACTTTTTAAAAATTCTCTTTTGTAAAAATAAGATTTTTACTATCTGTTTTCCTTAACCCTTTGACGACGAAGAATTTTCGGCTGCAAATTTTTAAAATTTTATTTAGGATTCTTATTCGGAAATGCTATATTTGAAGTGTTGTCAAAATTTAAAAATTTTTACTCCTTCTACGAGAAAAATCATGGGACATATGTGTCCCATTCGTCGTTAAAAGGTAAAAATTTGGGAACAAATGCATTGATCATTCGAAAGCATTTTGTCGTTACAAAAAGTAAATATGACGACGCATGCACTAACGTATTGCTTTATTTACATTGCAAAACCAACAAAAACAATACTAACTGTAAGTTGCTGATCGTTTGTGGGTGCTGTTGTTCTGAAGTAGTAGAACACGAGACTATGAAGCGGAGGGTCCTGAGTTCAACCTCCGCTGAGTCATAAAATATTGTGTTGAATTCTTCTGATCAGCATTAGTGCGTGGTTGTGTTAGTTGTTGCCAGCCTGTTTCCATGATGAAGGCATAGTCACTGGTCACTGAACATAATTGACAGCGACTGACACTATCATGTACTACAAAAAGAAGCTGTGTAACAGCACCCACCTTCGTCGGTCCTGTAGCAAAAATTAGTAAAAAAGGTTGAAATAGCTACAAAAAAACTGTCTATCTTCTCATCTTTCCTAATCTGTACCCTCAATACTATCCCCTCGTTATCAGTTCCGGCGCAATGCATTGCATATATAGGGGTCATCCCCTGAGTGCTGGTCCAAGATAAAAAAAAAAATAAATAAATAAAAAAATAGTTTGCATAGTAAGGATTGTGTAGGGTATAGTCCTCTGGACATCACAATGGGCCTTTTATGGCCTACGAGTGTTTTTCTCGCATACTGCGGGTAGCCCTTCTAACCTAACCTAACCTGGCTACACAGTTCATAGACAGCTTTTGTAGTAGAAAAGTTGGTATTACCGCGACACCTCGAGAATCCATTACACAGTCAAGACTAGAGGCAGTGTCGAATTTAGCTGGACATTACCAAACAAGAATGGAAGGGGGAGTCAGGAAGCGAAATGTCGTTTGCACAAAAAGCGGAATCGAATGCTGAACAAACACAATTTGTTTCACACGTAAAAAACCAATGTGCTTTACTGGAAAAATAAATTGTTTTACAATTTATCACAACTAATTATGATTTTAATTTAGTTTACATGAATCATTTATAAGATCTCATAATTTTAAATTAATTTTTTGAGTTATTTTTTAATGTTTTTCGTTGAATCGTTTGCGTTTTCTTTGCTTTTTACCTATAACAAAATAAAAAAATTATTAAAAAAATATCCTTTATTTTTACCTTTGGCGACGAATGGGACACATATGTCCCATCATATTTTCAGCTCCCCAGAGAAAAGTATAGAACCGATTCAAAATGCGTTGGTCAATATATTTACATAAGGCATAGGTTCATCTAGTACTATAAGTTTTTCCAACAGTATCAATTAGAACCCGGGATATTAGGAAACTAAAATTGCGAAAAAAAAAGTTTAAATTTCTGACTTTTGGAAGCCCTTAAGCCCAATTGAAACAACAAAACCTTAGTGTTAACGCCAATACCAAATAATACATTTGTCTTTTATCGAACAACACCAATAAGATCATAATCCATTAGAAAATGCGGCTGTAAAGACGAAAAAACCAAATGGGACATATTTGTCCCATTCGTCGTCAAAGGGTTAAAAATGTAAATAATTTAGTTATAGAATAGTTTCCTCCAATTATTTCAAATGAACTTCATTTGCTGAAATACTTTTAAGTAAAATCTCAATATTATGTGTATAAAAATTGTATTATATTTTAAAGTGCTGTGATGATAGTTAAATAAAAATTAAAAATATTTAAGAAAACTAAATAATTTCCTGAATAAGCCAACCGATGGTTAGCGAAATATGGAATAATAAATATTGATGTAAAATACTCTCAAACAAATCTGTTAACTATTAAAATCAAATAATATAAACGTATAATTTTCGTAAAAACAAACACAAAACTATAGTGCTTAAAAATGTCATTCAACAATTATTTTAAAATAAAAATTAAGCAATTAATTATGAATTGGTCTTTCTTTTTAAAAAGATATGTACAAATTTAACCTAGATATGCCGACTGTAGTAACTGAAAAAGTCTTATATTGGATTGTTGTTGCTTTTCTATATTTTTACTATTTTTTACAACTGTTGTAGAAATCAATACGTAGGAAAAGTATATGCGAAAAAATTAATTATTTGTGATTTTAGTTGATGCATTTGCTAACGTAAAATACGTAATAAACGACGAAAATAGAAACATATTTTTTATAACATCATCCATATAACGGGTACATAGTTGATATGGATATCGTTGGAAAGGTCTTGTAAATACCTCTCAAATGGTATGTAACAACCTAATTTGAAAAGGCTATAGGTTAAAAATTCATATATTTGTATAGACTTTTTTTACAAAAGTACCGTTAAATCGAAATGGGTTCTATATAACGGTTTTTTTATTTTATAGTAAAATGGATAAAAGACATTCACACCTTTCATTTGACACCTATATCATAAAGATCTGATAAGGAATGAAGACACTACAGAGGAATTAAAACCTAATACAAGGCCAGGTATGATTTTACTATACGTTGAAACATTTCATACAGATGTAAAAACTAGTTAATTATTAGTAGTGTACGCATACAAATGTATAATAGATTTAGACATACATAGAGGAGAAAATACTTAATCCCGGCCTAACGCCGGCAATGCAAAAAATTTTTACTCAGCGAAGCCACTGTTGGACATACATGGAGGAGAAAATACCGGGAGTAATATAAATACTTGCAGTAATATAAAATATAAACCATAAACATTATTTTAGATAAAAATATTTATCAGAACTCGTTGTGGTACGAAATACTATGAGAAAGAAAATCTTAAAGCGCGGCAGTACTACATTTGCAGTCCACTATTATAACAAGAAATATTTAATCAACTTTTGTGTTATATAGTACTTATTGTATATTTTTGTATACATAATACGTGTAATTCTATGAAAAAATAACTATTTTCAACTTTTAAGTTTTAATTCCTGTGGTGTCTTCATTCCTTATCAGATATTGATGATATAAGTGTCAACTGAAAGGTGTGAATGCGTTCTATTCATTTTATTATATAATAAAACACCATTATATAGACCCATTTCCGATTTCAGGTCACAAACAAATATTCTGTTTTCATTAAATATTTTTTCTACTTTTTCTTCAATTTTGTATCTTGGCATGATGCAAGATATTTTATTTCTTAAATTTTAAATGCTTCTTTTTCTTATGATTTTGACATTTATATCTTAGCTCATTGTTCTGACAATCTCAACTTTATTACACAAACAAAAACGCCTATGTTGTTGTATTGTTGTACTTTCAGCCCTTACGCTGCCACCTGTTTTTATTACGCCATGACCTGATGCATGTTGAGCCTGACTTGAGGGACATGTAACAGTTGAAGAATTTAGTAGTATTCGAATTCATGCAAGTGCTACATTTTAAAATTGTTTTAAATAAACAAAAAGTTTTTAACAAAACTAATTAAATACGCTACCAAACAAAAATTTTAAATTTGAATAGTAAGTATATGGAACTGAAAAAACTTGAAACTGATGTATAATTAAATGTAATATGTACGTACATACATTTATTTCTATGCATGTAAATACTACATGGGTATTGGGGATAACTAATAGCACCTTTAGTCCACGCATGATTTTGTAATTGCAAAACATTAATGCCAAAATAAAAGGATTAATATATTTATAAACGTACATACATATTTGTTAATATATAATTTATTAACTCAAGAAATTCAGGAAAAATTTATCAAGACTTGCTACGTAATCTTCGGTAGTAATATATACATATGCATGTACAAACTTTAATTTAATTTCTAATATCAAAAAATTTAAATACCTACATAAAATGATATATATCGTTTTTAAGATTTTCAAATGTTTTGTGATGCAAAGTCTTATGCGAAATACGACGATGAGGTGCTTTAGCTTTGACCAAAGTTAACTGCCAAGTAATTACAGAAAATAGCTTAACCACTAAACACGAATGGAAATCTTTTTAATCCAAACAAGTGTTTATTACTTTAAACAGTTTGCAATTATATTAGGTTCTATGGGACTGTCTATTAGTTATGAATGAAACTGTTTTACTTCATTAACACGTATCTGAATCAAAATGTTTCGTTTTATACGCTTCACAAAAATGTGAAAGGGTATATATAGGTTTGTCATTCCGTGTGTAATTTCTTCGATATCAATATAGGACCCCATAAAGTATATATATTCTAGATCCTTATGAAGAGCGATGTCCGTCTGTCTGTACGTGAAATCGGTTTTCCCAAGCCCCCAGAAGAACTAGAGACTTCGTTCTTGGACTGTTGGATTGGAAATGAACTTAAATAGAGTATTGAAATTCAGAAAAATCCGAAATACGGTTCCAGAGCTGGGAAGCTTACACCTATTTCTAAACGCAAAATTAGTACCAAAAACCAATTATTTTTTTGGTTGTAATTAAGCCTATTTCATGCTTTGGGAAGCCTCAATGGTCTATTAAAAACTTAAAAAATAAAAAATTTTTTCAGGGATGGGAATGTAAGTTTTTTTTTGGCACATGTAGTATTTTGTAATACGTGTAATAACTAAACCTGTTTAAAATTTTAAGTTTTTCTTAAATAAAACCGCTTTATATATAACTAAAACTTGCATCGGTAAAAAAGTTTTAAAAATTTAAATTTCGCTTCCAGGGGTGGGAAATTGAAAATTTTTTTATACTTAAAAGTAACCAAAAAGGCAACTAACGTTATTCTTTTTTGCTCACTAAAACTTTTTTAGAAATTAGGAAGATCAAAAATTAAAAATAAATCAAAATTTCGAATCCAGGGTTGGTTGAGTGGAATATTTTGTAGTACATGAAAGTAACCAAAATGGTTAAAAATTTAAAATTTGTCTTAAACAAAACTACTTTATACCTCAAGAAGAGTTGCACTCATAAAAAAACAAAACAAAATTCGCTTTCAGGGTTGGGAAAATTAAATTTTTTTTAGTACGTGCAATATTTTGTAGTACATGTAAGAACCAAAATGGTTACAAAATTTTAGTTTTTCTTAAACAAAACAACCTTATACCTCAAGAAGATTTGCATTAATAAAAAAATTTTTAAAAATTAAAATTTCGCTTCCAGGGTTGGGAAATTGAATCTTTTTTATACAAAAACGTAACCAAAATTGTTAAAATTAAATTTTTTTTCAATAAAACTACTCTATACCTCATAAAGAGTCGCATTGATAAAAAAGCAACAGAAAAATTAAATTGGGAAATTGAAAGTTGTTTTGGTATATGCAATATATTGTGGTACATGAAAGTGACCAAAATGTTTGCAAATTTTAAGTTTTTCCTAAATAAAACTGCTTTATAACTAATGAAGGCTAGCATTGTTAAAAAAGAAGAAAACAAAAATTAAAATTTCGCTTCCAGGGATGGGTAATTGAAAATTTTTTATACATAAAAGTAACCAAGAAAACAACCAACGTCGGTGTTTTTCTAATTAAAACAATTTTTTAATTCAGGAAAAACTAATTTGGTATCAAAAATTAAAAATATATCAAAATTTAGTTGGATAACTGCAATATTTTGTAGTACATTAAAGTGACCAAAATGGTTCAATTTTTAAGTTTTTCTTAAATAAAACTATTTCGTGCCTCATTATAAAGAGTTGCATTGGTAAAAATAAACAAACAAAAAATTAAAATTTCGTTTCCAGGGTTGGGAAATTGAAATATTTTTTATGAATAAAAGTAACCAAAAACGCAATTGACGTTGTTGTTTTTGCTAATTAAAATTATTTTATAATTGAGGAAGAACAAAATTGGTATTAAAATCTTAAAAAATCAAAATTTCGATCCCAGGGTTGGACAAATCAAATAATTTGGGGTACATGAAAGTGACCAAAAAGTATAAACATTTTAATTTTTTTGTCAAGTGAAACTGCGGTACACCTCACTATGAATTGCATTGGTAAAAAATTATATTTCTCTTCCAGAGTTGGAAAATCGAAATATTTCTGGTACATAAAAGTACCCACATAAATTCCAAATTTTGTGTTTTTCGTGAATTAAACCAATTTCATACTTCAGGAAAAATTAAATTGGTGGTAAAATATTAAAAATTCGGTTCCGAAGTTGGATAATCGAAATTTTTTGGTGCAAAAAGGTACCCACATAAATTCCAAATTTTGTTTTTTAGTGAATTAAACCTATTTGATACTTCAGGAAGTATTAATTTGGTATTAAAAATTCGGTTCCAGGGTTGGAAAAAATAAATTTTTTAGTACATAAAAATAGCCATAAAAGTTCCTTATTTTGGTTGTGTGTGACTGAAATCTTTTTTATACTTCGGGAAGAGTTAAATTGGTATTAAAAACCAAAATAATTAAAAATCCAATTTCAGGGTTGGAATATCGACATTTTCTGATTCATAAAAGTAACCATATAATTTGTTATTTTTGATTTTTATGATGAATTATACCTACTTTACATATCAGGAAGAAATAAATTGGTATTAAAAACCAAAAAAATCTAAATGACGATTCTACGGTTGGACAATTAGAACTTTTTGTTCTAATAAAACGGATTTTTACTTTTTGTTTCTAAATTAAAGATATTTAATATATTTGAAAGACGTTCAGAGGTATTATATATAAGAAGAGCCAAACATTTAACTTCCTTGCCAAAAAATTGAACAAATTCATCTGTGAAAGGTATTTAAGATTCGACACAGCCTCATGAAGAGTTGCATTGGTAAAAAAAACACAAAAATTAAAATTTCGCTTCCAGGGTTATTAAATTAATATTTCTTTTTATACATTAAAGTAAAGAAAAAGTCTACTAATTGAAAATATTTTATAATTCACTAAGAACAAAATTGGTATCAAAAATTTAAAAAAATCAAAATTTCGACTCCAGTGTTGGGCAAGTGCAATATGTTGTAGTACATGAAGGTGACCAAAATGGTTACAAATTTTTAGTTTTTCTTAAATGAAAGAGTTGCATTTTTAAAAAAATTGAAAGTTCGCTTCCATATAAGTTCTAATTGTTGTTTTTTTCAGTGAATTAAATCTTTTGTATACTTCGTGAAGAATTAAATAGGTATTAAAAACGAAAAATACATAATAATTCAATTCCAGGGTTACAACATGTAAAATTTTGTTCAGTACACAAAAGTAATCAAATATATTACTAATATTGCTTTTACGTGAATTAAACCTCTTTTATACTTCAGACAGAATTAAATTTGTGTTACAAAATAAAATAGGGTTCGAAAATTTATATTTTTTTAGTACATAAAAGTAAACGAAAAATGTAATATTTGTTTTATATATGTATATAAAATTTTTTGGTGAATTAAACCGATTTTATACCTCAGGAAGAATTAAATTGCTTTTAAAAATCAAAAAGAAATCAAAAGCAGAAAGACGGTTTCACGTTTGTATAATTTAAACTTTTTTTGGTTCCTAATTTTGTTGGCTTGACAATTGAAACTTATTTTATTCTCATATGGACGTACTTTATTTTAAGAGTACCAAATAGTATGAAGGGTTTCGTAAATCAACAAAATTAGGTTGGTATCAACCTGTCAGTTGGTGCTCAAATTTTTATTTTATAATCCGAAAGAAAAATGCAGTTGTACAACAGGTGCATATTACTCTCTCTATGTCACACACGAAATTGAGCATTGATAAGGGATAAATGTAACATGACAGGATATCAATCCAATTACTGCTTTCTTCTCCCCTCGTCTGTCTTCGCATATAAAGTAGCAATCATATTGTTACAAAGTTTAAAAATAGATTCAAATATAACGACAATGTGGCTATATGTACTTGGCAGCACTGCCAGCTCATCTCAAGTTGTCAAAATGTTACAACCTTGGTCTACACAATGCAGATAATATTTGAATTAACGGAGATGGAATATTCCGGATGCATCTTCGAGAATATACAAGATCATTTGAGGGTGTGCAATAATAAGTGTAAATAACAACAACGAAAAACCTAGTGTTAAGACATGTAGTTATTGTTTATTCTAGTAATTATTTTCTTTATTTAATAAATTTGCTTATACTCGTATATATTTTTTATTAATATATAGGCCAACTGGCAATAAACTTTAATTACAATTTTATTTATTTGCTTACTCAACCTATTGACTATTCATATTAATATCAATTGCATGTCATGTTTAATATATAGGTCAACAAATAATGTATTATTAATTATTTTAAAAAAATCAGTTAAGCATTTTGTAGTCCAGTTTGTATAACTAAGCATTTTTCTTAATGTCTTAATTATAATTAAAGAGAAGTAAAATAAAGTTTTATTTAGTGTTTTATGATACGGCAATTCTATTGTTTTATACTATGTTCACACGGACAGAAATTACCGGGGTTCGCGATCTCATTCGTGTTTCGCGCTCCAAACATGATTGAAACATCATGGTTCACCATATAAAAATTTGAGAGCGAAACATCATGTTTCATTATGAAACTTGCTGCGAAACACTATAAATTTACTTTCATCTCCAATTTTGATAACAAATTATCGCAAGTTTATCTGAACTAGCTATCACAAAATATATAAACAAAGAAAAAGAGAAAATTAATGTGTGCAAAAATATATATAAAAATATTAAATTAAACAAAGGCGTATATATACATATTAAAATAAAAATGGAAAAAAAGAAATAGTGAAGCGTATTTTAAAGTACAGAAGGATATATATGTAAACAACAAAATGAAACAAGAACCATCGTCTGAACACCAGGGTTCACAATCGTGTTTCAGAGAGCGAAACAAGTGTTTCACTTTGCCATGTGAACATAGTATTTTTGTTCAACACTGCCCTTCAAGTTTCCAAGTGCTTGCAAGGAACAAAAAGTAAATTAGTAAAGTAGTAAGGCCTAAATTTATGTGTTTAGACCAGCAACCACTAATTCATTCACATCATACATTTTGGTGACCCCTAAATTTAAAAAATACGCAACCATCTTTGAAGGCGGCAAGGACATCTTGCTCATCATCAAGGACATTTTGCTTATCATCAAGGCAAATCAGTGATCTTTCAAGACATTGGCTTACCACCCATCATCAACAAATTACTCAGCGCAGGAAAAGTCAACATGTCAAGCTTGGAAAATCTATTGTCTCAACAGGAGGTGAGGGCAATTGAGATTGAAAGGATAGTCTCCAATATTAAAAAGGCTCCACAAGATCGGAGGACGGTAGAATTTTACGAAACCAAACACGAGGAATAAAGGGAATTATGGATAGCTTTTGATAAAACGGAAAATACAATAAGAAGAGATCCAACATTGGCAGATGATGATCCATATATTACTAAAGATATGCACAAAACAATTGGAAATACATATAGCACAACAATTGAACTAATTGAGACTCAGATATCTAAGCTACGCGAGAAAAAGGAATACCCCAAGCCTGTACCAACAACAAGAGAGAAGCAAATAGAACATGCTACAAGTGATCAACATGTATCAAATTGTAACATGGGTTTAATTAGGATGCTAAAGGCCCGTATGACGGCTTTGACACGCTTGGTGAAAGGGTTATCATCAGTAAATAATGACCAACCATCACAATTTTATAAAATTAAAAGCGAAGGTATAAAAAACTTGTGGTCTCAAATTCAAAATTTATCTGATGATATATGGCAGAAGGTAGAGGTTCCCTCAACATTGGGATTTGATCAGAATGAATACTATACTCTAGAAGACTTAGTTCAACAATCCTTAGTAAATTTGGCCGTAATGGGAGATCAAGCCAATCAACTCGTGACCGATAATTTACCGAATTTACCAAACAATTCAGCAGTATATGGCACACTGCCTCTTCCAAAATTGACAATTCCGCATTTTAATGGGGATTATTTAAAATGGTGTCAATTCTACGAACTATTCACTGAAATGGTAGATAAACAACTATTGCGGGAGAAGCAGCAAGACTCATAAGTCATCTATCATTAACCGAAGAAAACTGCAAAACGGCCTGGACACTATTGCAGGAGAGAATCAATAACAAAAGAGTCATAGTGGCAACGTTAGTAGACAAAATTCTGAACCAACCAACAGGAACGTTGTCTAGTGCATCAATAAAAGCACTTCATGACACCACAAAAGAATGTCTACTGGCGCTAAACAACCTACACGTCAACACGACATCCAGGGACGCTATGCTGATCCAGCTAATGATTAAAAAACTGGACCGATCCCTTTACGTTCGGTTTATACAATCATTAGCGAAACCAAAAGAAGTCCCAACAATTAAAGAGTTCTTGTCATTTTTAGAGGCACAATTTGAAGCTATATAATCAATTGGGTATAAATAAAAATCGACTATCCATCAAAGATCTGTGTCCTCAGTAGCAGCAATGGAAAGTTTCAATAACAATTGTAAAGTATGTAATAATGGTAAACACCTCATTTATCAATGTAATCGGTTCTTGGCAATGGCAGAATCCGAAAGACTAAGATGGGTACAACAACAGAAGTTATGTGTGAATTGCCTTAAAGCCAATCATGTGGCCAAAACTTGTACTCGTGGCTGCTGCAAGAAATGTAACAATAAACACCACACTTTGTTGCATTTGCCAAGGACACCGCGAGGTGCACAAAACCCATCGAGCACGTCTGTCCAAATTACTACCACTAGGCACGATGCATCCCCCGTTAATACAGTGGCAGTTTCTTCAGCTTCAACAAAAGATCAGAACTACGTCATGTTAGCCACAGCAAAGGTCATTATCAAGGCTGCAAACGGCATGTCAGAGGAATTCAGGGCCGTACTAGACTCAGGTTCACAAGTCAACATTGTGACTGAACGACTCATCAAGAAGTTATCCCTTTCTACTTGGAAAATTCCAAACAACATTCGCCTATCAGATCCCAAATTCAACATGCCAGAGAGAGTAGATATTCTTCTCGGAGCAGAATTTTACTTCAGTCTTATGCAACCTGGGACAATAAAACTAACTGCAGATCATCCAATACTTCAAAATACTGCACATGGCTGGATTGTCGGCGGTTCCATCAAGCAGTCCTCTGATTCTCGTTCATCTTCAACACTGACATGCGCAATATTTGACGGTGAAAACTCATTGGAACAAGCAATAGAACAGCTGTGGAAGCTCGATGATGTAGAATCAAACGAAAAAATCATGTCTCCAGCAGAACAATTAAGCGAATCGCACTTCAATCAGCACGTTCACAATCACAAAGATGGGCGTTTTGTTGTCAGTCTCCCATTCAGAGATAATCCAGCAGCATTGGGTAACTCACATCAAATGGCATACAATAGATTTATCAGTCTAGAGCAACGACTTCAAAAGAACAAAGACATTCAAATTCAATACATTCAATTCATGAAAGAATATGAACAGTTAGGACACATGCAAAGAGTCCAGCTTGATACTTTACCGAATCCAAAATATTTCATCCCTCATCACTGCGTGATAAAACCTGACAGTACTACTACAAAACTTAGAGTGGTCTTCGATGCATCTGCGAAAACATCGACAGGACATTCTCTCAATGACCTCATGTACACTGGACCAACTGTCCAGAGTGAACTCTTTTCAATTCTACTTCGTTTTCGACTGCCAAAAAAAAGACAATAGAAAAAATGTACAGGCAGATATTAATCAACCCAGACAATCACCAACACCAATTAATCATTTGGAGAGAAAACCCATCACTACCAATTACTTATTATAGGCTTAATACGGTAACATACGGCACACGAGCAGCTCCTTACTGAGCCACCAAATGTCTACAACGAATTGCAGAAGAAAATACAGATCGATATCCACTGGGTACGCAACTGCTAAAAGAAAATTTTTATGTGGATGATGGTCTTGGAGCTTCAGATAGCCTGAATCTCGTGGTTGAAACTCAAAAGGAACTGAGAATTATTCTGAAGAAACACGGATTTAATTTAAGAAAATGGTGTTCAAACAACCCAAGGCTACTAAAGGATATACCACGTAGTGATAGAGAAGTCAACTTAGATCTCGATGATAGTACGAGCAAAACAATAAAAACTTTAGGCTTATCTTGGGTGCCCAAAACCGATCATTTTTGCATCAAAGTAAAATCTAACGAACAACAAGTGATTTCGAAACGTACAGCAACTTCTGAGTTGGCAAGATTGTTTGATCCTCTTGGCCTCCTAGCTCCTGTTGTTGTCAAGGCGAAAATATTTATTCAACAGTTGTGGCAACACCCATTCGACTGGGATGAACAATTACCTGAAAATCTTCGCAAGTTCTGGGAAAACTTCAGAAAGGATTTGGAGACTTTGAACAACTTCAAGGTACCAAGACATATATTCAATGGTGAGATTGCTGTAAAAACACAATTACACGTATTTGCTGACGCATCTGAGAGGGCCTTCGGTGCGGCAGCGTACATCCGTGCAGTTCTCCATGATGGACGAATAGTCGTGCGGTTGCTATGCGCAAAATCAAAGGTGGCTCCGTTAAAACAACAAACACTTCCTCGATTAGAGTTATGTGCCGCAGTTGTAGCAGCTAAACTCGCTCAAAGAGTAAAAATTGACTTAAAATTGCAGAATCAGTCTATGCTTTTGTGGACCGATTCTGAGATTGTATTATCCTGAATAAGTTCACAATCATCCTCTTATAAAACATTCGTGGCTAATAGAGTCTCAACGATCCACTCATTAACACTTGCTGAACAATGGCGCCATGTAAAATCATCGGACAACCCTGCGGATATTTTGTCGCGAGGACTTCAACCAAGCATACTGCCCACAAATAAATTATGGTTTCATGGACCAATTTTCCTTCATGGACAAGAAAATTTATGGCCGTCAAAATTTGTACCCAAACTCTCCGAAACAAGCAGCATTGAAAGGAAAAGAGTGATTACAGCAACGGTGGTAGCGACTAACAGCGACATGATATACATGCTACCCCACAAAAATTCATTTAGAACCCTGCAGCGAATTTTGGCATACGTACTTCGCTTCATAAATAACTCAAGGAAGTCTATGAATGATCGAACAAAGCATACTTCACTAACTCCAAAGGAACTAGACGACTCTCTCGTTGTTATCATTCGAACAATACAATTGTCAGATTTGTCTACAGAAAAAAAACAACTTCAAGATGGCAAGGAGGTTAGTAAAAATAGCCTAATTAGTAGCCTAGCGCCATGCTTGGATGAAAGAGGTATTCTTAGAGTAGAAGGACGATTAGAACATTCCAACCTACAAGCAGGTGCAAAACATCCAATAATTCTACCATACAATGATCCGCTTTAAAATTATTATTTACTATGACACATGAAGATAACAAACATTGCGATTCACAATCACTGTTATATATAATGAGACAGCGTTTTTGGCCAATAAAGGGAAGATAACAGCTCGATCAGTGATTCAAAGATGCGTAAAATGCACTAGAGCACGACCACAATTACATCAACAAATAATGGGAAACTTACCACAGACAAGAGTGGTTCCTGCTCGTCCCTTCATAAATTCCGGCGTAGACTACTGTGGTCCATTCTGGATACATCACAAAATCAGGGGGAAAAGGCCAACCAAGGCTTACATAGCCGTATTCTGTTGAATCACAACAAAGGCAGTTCATTTAGAACTAGTGTCTGACTTAACAACTGAGGCATTCATTGTTGCCCTTAAAAGGTTCATTGATCGTAGAGGACACTGCCAAAATATCTACTCCGATAACGCTAACAATTTCGTCGGAGCAAAAAATCAATTAGCGGAATTATCTGAAAACATACATTCCGCTAAGGCTCAAGAAACAATAATCTCCGCTTCCAGCACTAAGGATATAAGCTTCAATTTCATTCCACCGAGAGCACCCCATTTTGGAGGCTTATGGGAAGCTGCGGTGAAATCGGCAAAACATCTTTTGATACGCAGTGTATCAACAGAATCTGTAACGCACGAAGAACTGGAAACAATAATTGTGGAAATCGAAGCTATTTAAAATTCGCGCCCCTTAACGCCAATATCGAATGATCCAGATAGCCTTGAAGCACTGACACCTGGTCATTTTCTCATCGGTGATCTTACGTCCCAAGTAGACAGTCGAGCCGAAACTCGTAATATGTCAAGTTTGTCTCATTGGAAGTTGATTTCGCATATAAAGCACCAATTCTGGAAAAGATGGTCAACAGAATACTTAACCGAACTACAACAGCGTTTCAAATGGAAAAAAAATCTGGCAATCTCAAAAAGGGAGACATGGTTATTCTCAAGGAAGACAATCTACCCACAATGAAGTGGCCATTAGGGAGAGTTGTTCACGTGTATTCTGGTGATGACGGGGCTGTGAGAGTAGCTGAAGGTAAAACGGCAACAGGAGAGTTGAAACGACCCATTCACAGACTGGCGCCATTACTCCAAGAAAACTAAAATCAAATACCATTGGAAGAAGAACCGTCATTGGTACAACCGAAGTCGAGAAATGATGATCCCATTCCATCAAAAAGACCCAAGATCTCAAAAGGTTCATTAATGCTTGCTATGTTAATAGCGCTTCTCTTTGTTCCTACTGTATTATGCAACAAGCTATTAATAACAACGTTTCAAGATTATCCGGGACTGTATTTCGAAGGAATTGGAACTGCAAAGCTAAACACTGCAGAATGGAAAATAATGGTTTACTACGATCTTACTCCATTCTCGTCAGAGATAGATGCGCTATCTTCAGGCTTGCAAACTCTACAGGAACTGTGCCTTAAAGAACCAATGTGCGATATCCTAGTGAACAACTTAGACCAAATCAGGAATGAATTGTTGCAAGAAACAGAATTGTTTACCAACAAAAGAATTACAAGATCACCATTTAATATAGCCGGAAACATTGCCAGATCACTGTTTGGAGTTCTTGATGCAGATTACGCAGAAGAAATGTCAAAAACAATAAACGATGCAAAAATGGAAAAAATCAAACATCAATAATTGACTCAACCATTAATATTATTAAACAAAATGAGATCAACACAGAGCAAAGGATAAACGATATATTAAGAATGGTTGATCTGAACAAAAATCAAATAGGAAGAGACACGTCAACAATTAGGAACTCGCTCGTTGTTGGACTTCTATCAACTCATTTATCATTGACAGCAATAAATCTTAAAAGAATAGAGGCTGAAATCATAAACGTACTCACACCCATAATGGAAAAATTAGTCCCCTGCTATTATCACCTCACCAACTAAAGGATGAGATTGCTCTAATTAAGGCTCACCTCCCATCATCTCACGTACTTCCAACAGGAGATGACAATATAATCGAACTGTATAAACTTATGAATGCTAAGGGAGTTGTGACAAAAATTGAAGTAATTTTCGAAGTGAAGATACCTCTAGTGGATCAACAATTCTTCGAGATATTTAACATAGTGCCAGTCCCAACAATAAAAAATAATACATTACTCGCCATCAAACTGGACATATCATACCTTGCTACCAATGCACATAGAGATGAGTATATTCCTTTTACAGCAGATGAATTAGCAAATTGTATCAAAACAAGAGATGACGAATATATTTGCAAAAATAAACAATCAAAATTGAAAAAGAATTCTGATGTCAATCCATGCGAGATCAATATTTTCAACAATCGATCAACAACCAATTGCAACTTGAATAGAATCCCAGAAACGACAGCGTGGAACCAATTGTATGATCAAAACAAATGGATTTTTGCTACTACCACAGACGTTGAGACATCGCTGGTGTGTGGCACGGAAACCACATTTATCATACTAAAAAACACTGGTGTTGCTAAGGCGATTGAGCCAAACGTCCTGGTGACTCCCACGTGGATTTTGAATAATTAAAACACACAAATGCAAATTTAACAAAATGTGTATTTATAATAATTAAAATTCCTAGGTAATTTTAAATAAGACTATGTGAAATAATTATGTGCAATTATGATAAAATAATACATACTTTTTGGTATGGAAACCACCAAGGAAATTGTAAGTTGCAATAAATGTATTTGTTTAAGATTCTCTTGATTACTTCGCACCTTTACCTTTCGGTATACAAAATGGTTGTGCTAGCGCCAATGTTAGCGGTTTAATCCAAAATGTATGTACATATTTTAATGTTTCGTTAAATCAATGTGTTGCAATCAATCAAAGTTTTACAATCAGAAAATTAAATATTGTGATGCCAGATCGCCATAATTTGTATCATGGGGATTTTGGAGGTTGCGTTAACATTCCCCCCGCAGTATGGCAAGAAGATTGTTCGCCGCCAGACTCCAATGGTGGAGCGACATCTTAAATAGCAAGTTTGACAGCGGGTCTTTCAAGAACACCGTGTTGAGTCAGGACCTTTGCGCTTCGAACCTGACCATCATTTGCTAATCTCGTTTCCAAAATTCTTCCGCGTGGCCAGACGTTACGTGGAAGAGAAGGGTCAACTATAATCACTAGGTCCCCCTGACTTAACGGTTTTGGACGGTCGTGCCATTTCGACCAACATGTTAAGGTCGGAAGATATTCAGCGAGCCACCTCTTCCAAAAAATATTTGCATATTGTTGAGATGTTTGCCAACTTCGTTTTAATAATAAGTTGTTATCGTCGCAGGCAGACATCGGTTTTAATCCAGAGGAACTTCCAACAAGAAAATGATTTGGCGTCAATGCGTCATGTTTTTCGCTGTCAATGGGCACATAAGTAAGAGGCCTTGAATTTATAACGTTTTCAACCTCAATCATCATGCTCAGGAGCAGTTCATCGCTGGGTGACCTTGATGGCATAATTCTGTACAGAATTGTTTTAATAGAGCGCACTAGGCGCTCCCATGCACCACCCATGTGGGGGAAGCTGGTGGAGTAAAGTTCCAATTTGTTGTTGTTGTTGTGAACGCTTCCACTAATTTGTCTTTATCAACTTCTACTAAAGCCTCTCGAAGCTCTCTCTCGGCACCGATAAAATTCGTCCCGTTATCGCTGTGGAATGCGCGAGGAATTCCCCTTCTAGCCATAAAATTGCGTATGGCTAAGATGCAAGAACTGGTGGTCAAAGAATGCGTAATTTCAATATGGACTGCCCGGACTGTTAAGCACGTAAATAAGCAACCATACCGTTTCTCCTTATGACGATTAACGTTGACTAAAATGGGGCCAAAAAAATCAACATCGGTATATGTGAACGGGGCCATATGGGATGCAAGACGGGCGCGAGGCAGTTTTGCCATTTGTTGATGCTGAGGCACGGCCTTTTTGATTTTGCACATTTGACATCGGCGTATTATTGAATTGAAAGTTGTACGAAGCTTTGAAATATAATATTTTTGCCTAATCTCATTGATGGCCGTTTCGTGATTCATATGATAAAGTTTTTCATGATGATGCATTATTATCAGTTGAGTAAGATAGCTCTTTCTGGGTAGTATAATTGGGCGTTTTTGTGCTAACGGAATATCAGCATTATCAATTCTACCCTCGACTTTTAAAACTCCATTATCTAAATATGGATTTTTACCATATATATCACTGCTCTTCGGAATAGTTTTGCCAGAATTTAATATGGTAATTTCATTATAGTAATTTTCAGCTTGGGTGTATACATACAACGTTTCTTCAGCCTTTTGTAACTCCTTTTGAGTTAGTTTACCCTTTTCTACATGGGTTTTACGGCAGTTGCTTAAAAATCTCAAAACGTATGCTACGGTTCGTAAAAGCCTTTTCCATTTTGAAAATCGGCTAAAATCAAAAATATTATCAATTTTTGTAATGTTGAATGAACAGTGCACTCGCTCTTCTTCCGTAGACTCAAGTGGAGCTATTCCATGGTGCCATTCGTGTTCTGGAAGAAATAGAAATTCTGGTCCAGTAAACCATCTGCTTGAGTTTGAGATTTTAGGAATTTTTGACCACTTGGTACCATCGTCAGCTATATTTTGTTTACTCGGAATCCATTCCCAATCATTAGCCGAGGACAGCTCTAAAATCTCTGTAATTCGAAATGCGACAAATTGGTTGTATTTGCGATGGTCAGAATTTATCCAGCTCAACACCGTTTTTGAGTCAGTCCAGTAATATTTTTTTGAAATTTTTATACTGTGATTTTCTACAATATATTTAGCGAAACGAGCTCCTATAAGGGCAGCCATAAGTTCTAAACGAGGAACGGACGTTAGCTTCATAGGAGCTACTCTTGTTTTCGCTCCTACTATTGAGCATATTATTTTCTCACCTTCTTTTATTCTCACGTAGCAAACAGCTGCATAGCTATCTTTGCTTGCATCCACAAACGTATGGAGTTGCACTTCTGGTTGGTCATAAGTTTGAAGAGATTTCAAATAACATCGAGGGATTCTTATCTTACCAATATCGGGCAAAATATTTATCCATTTAGACCATTTGTCAAATAGCTGAGGGGGAATTTTATCGTCCCAATCTATTTTTGATCGCCATACCTCTTGCAGAAGGATTTTTACATACATTGTAATGTGGCCAATAAGACCAAGAGGGTCGTATATCGACATCACGAGTCGTAGCATCTCACGTTTTGTTGGTACCTTTTCACCTAAAAATATACCGCTCTTCAATAGCCATGGTGCGATTTTAAAGGTTATGACATCCTCTTCATGTTCCCAAAAAACACCCAAAACTTTTTCAATGTTATATTCGTCTTTTGTGTTCAAGCACTTGGTGTCTGTTTTTTTACACGGAGTCTGGCCTTTTAGTGCTAATTTTTCGTTAGAAATCCAATTTCGAATATTAAAACCAGCCTGACGATGAACGTATGAAACATCTAAAATTAGTTCTGCGGCTTCTTCTGGATCATCAACGGAATCAAGTAAGTCATCCACATAATGGTTTTCTTTTATTGCCTTAGCAGCCCTAGGGAATTCATTCTCAAATCGACTTGCATTTAAGTTTTTAACATATTGTGATATGGAAGGTGCACATGAAGAACCGAAAATCAAAACATCCATTACGTAAATGTCTGGAGACTTATCCTGCTGACAGTCTCGCCAAAGAAATCGCTGAACATTACGATCCTCTGGTCTTACGTGCACTTGGTGGAACATCTCCTCGATGTCGCCACAGATAGCTACTGTTTTTTGGCGAAATTTAAAAAGAATTGATGGCAAAGAAACCAAGTAATCAGGCCCTTTGACAAAAAACGAATTGAGTGAAACACCATTAGATTTGGCGGCAGCGTCCCATACTACACGCGTTTTACTAGGTTTGTTTTTGTTGAAAACAGGAAAAATAGGCAGATACCAAACCCTTTTATCAGAACTAGAAATTTCCTCATTGCTTAATTTTCGTACGTAGCCTTTAGCTATATATTTAGAGATTGTTTCTTTAAAAATATTAAAAAGATCCAAATTGTACTTTAATTTTCTTTCTAAGCAAGTTAACCTTTTGAGGGCCATTTCATAACTCGGTGGCAAATCTACGATATCATATTTCCAGAGAAGAGGAACTTCATAATGTCCACATGACTTTTGTTTTGTGAATTTATGTAATAATTCTACAGCCTTTTTATCATTATCTGACTCTAGCAGAGTTTTTGTACCTGTTCCTGTTACGGCCTCGAGTGAATAATAATTCCTAACTAATTGATCCAACTCTTCAACAGTGGTTGTACAATTACATGTATGAAAATTAAAACTCTTATTTGCTTTATTTTCTCTAACAGCACCATAAATAAGCCATCCAAGTTTTGTTCGGACGGCAATCGGTTCTTCAGATGATCCTTCACAAATTTTGTTCGATACTCCTACGTCAAAATGATTCAATCCAATTAATAGTTGTGGCACGGCATCTTTATAGCTTTCAACTGGTAAATTCCGCAAGTGAGGATAGCGTTGTGCTAAACTTTCATAGTCCATTGTTTGCATCGGCAAATTCAACGATTTTACAGTTGATACATTAATTGCCACACGCGATTTATTTCCTCCTGAAATATGAATTTTTAACCTTTTCGAATTATCTTCAACTCGCTCCATACCACCTATCCAACGCAAACACAAGGGATTTGGATCTCCCTGTATATCTAATTTATTTGCTAAAGTTTCATCCATTAAACTTATAGATGACCCCTCGTCAATAAAAGCAAATGTATTTATTATTTTGTTTTTTCCATAAACTTGCACTGGAATAATTTTGAATAAAATTTCTCTTAGTTGACTTCCACTGTGCGTGTTATTAATGACCACTTCTTTATTAAGTTTTTGCTCTTTATTTGTTTCAATTTTATTCTGTTTATTTGGTTTTTCAGAATAACGATGTAGCAAGGGATGATGATAATATTCGCACTCTTCTTCGCCGCACTTCTTTTTTCTATTGCACTCGCCACTGTGCTTAAACAAACAAAATTTACATAAATTATGTTTTCTTACAATATTCCACTTCTCCCCGCGATCCAATGCTTGAAATGTAGAACAGTTGACTATTGATTTGCAGTTGTTGGTACAAACAATGCATGTTCGTTGCGAATGGGCATTAATGTATGCTCTCTTGTTTGTTGTTGTATTCTTGAGTGTTTTCTTTTCTGTGTGTAATTTGCTCAAGCAGGGGCCAACTGTTATACTGCTAGCTGTTATACCAATATTAAAAAACCATTTGTCAAATTCAAGTAAATTTGGTTTTTTGTTTTGATTAATCAGCTGTATTTTTTTCTCTGCCCACTGCATTTGATACATATTTGGAAGCTTTTGCAGCAGTTCTTGTAAAAGTGATGAATTATTTAATTCATCATGTAAATTACTTGCAGTAATTGTTGAAATTAAACTTCGGACTTCTACAGCCGTTGAGGTAAGTGTTTTTAAATTGTTCTCGTCCACCTTTGGCGATAATTTTATCCTATCTTTTATTGAATTAATTATCTTTTCAGGTTGACCAAATAACAAATAGAGAATTTGCATGACGTGTGGTACATTTGAGGGATGAACTAACATGTGTCTTACACTATTAAGTGCTTCACCTTTAAGTGACTTTTGGAGGCGTACAAGGTTTTCCTCGTTAGTGAATGCGCACGATGTGGTGGACCATTCAAATGTTGAGGAAAATAAGGGCCACTCCTCTGGTTGACCGGAAAACGCCGGAAGTTCTTTAGGTAATGATTGTCTTGAATTAATATTTGTTTGAGAAAGACTCTGACCGGTTGGAAAACTAACAGAAGGGTAAGCTGATGAGTTTATAGGCCTGTGCGGAACATTAGCAGAAGGGTAGGCTGACGAATTCATAGGCATGCGTGGAAAATTGGTAGTTGCGTAAGTTGAAGAATTTATGGGAATGCGTGGAAAATTAACAGACGGATAAACCGTTGAATTTATTGGCATGTGAGTATTCAAATTTGATAAATTTGTTATTGATTGTTGCACATTAAATTCTGGTGGTATTGAAGAAAATACATTTTGTGTGTTATTATTATTTAAAGACGATGTAAGTATACAGGTAGGTTGATTATTTGCCACTGCGGTATGTAAAGGCTGCATTCGCCTAAAGCTACTAAAGGTGGTAGTGTTCGTCGTGCAATTCGGCATGACAAACACAGGTGATGACGAGTCAATGGCAGCATTAGTAAGTGTTGGTGGGGCATAAGTTACCTGACTGTGTGGTGGTAGCGATGAGTCGCTACGCGGCGGTTGTTTTTCTATTAGGGCAGCTGCATTGTATGCATTCGGTGCAATTTCATAAGTTTGATTTGGCATACGAGAGGTCTGCAAGTTTGAACTGGCGCCTACATTATAGCTCACAACATGTTGTTGAGCAACTGATTTTGTAGAGGGAAACCAATTATATACTGTTGGTGATTTCTCTGATGAGTCAGAACGCGTTTCGGCTTCTTCAAGAAGTTGGAACTTTTTATCCAAATAATCTTGATTGAGCTTTCGTTCTGCTTCAAGTTTCTGAAGTTTTAAATCAACTTTCCTTGATTGCGATAGGCGAGAAACACTTGATTGGCGGCTAGTAATACTAGATGCAGCCGAATTTGGTCTTATGGCCGAACATGAGAGGCATTTAAATAGCGTGTCGTCCAAAACATTACCACAATTATTGTGAAATATATTATGGCATTGCACGCAGGTTGACATGTTTTCGTCAGGGGGGTTATGGCAAAGTGAGCATTCGTGCAATGATTGTTCTACCTGTTGTTGACCCTCCATGTTACGTAACAATATTTTGTACTTACTGCGAGATTAGCAAAGGGTGCGAAATGTGGCGCTGGAACTTGCTGATGATAACGGCAGTTCGTCCTTTCCAGGGAGAATTAGAAGCAAAAAGAATTTTAAAAATGTTGCTAAGGCGATTGAGCCAAACGTCCTGGTGACTCCCACGTGGATTTTGAATAATTAAAACACACAAATGCAAATTTAACAAAATGTGTATTTATAATAATTAAAATTCCTAGGTAATTTTAAATAAGACTATGTGAAATAATTATGTGCAATTATGATAAAATAATACATACTTTTTGGTATGGAAACCACCAAGGAAATTGTAAGTTGCAATAAATGTATTTGTTTAAGATTCTCTTGATTACTTCGCACCTTTACCTTTCGGTATACAAAATGGTTGTGCTAGCGCCAATGTTAGCGGTTTAATCCAAAATGTATGTACATATTTTAATGTTTCGTTAAATCAATGTGTTGCAATCAATCAAAGTTTTACAATCAGAAAATTAAATATTGTGATGCCAGATCGCCATAATTTGTATCATGGGGATTTTGGAGGTTGCGTTAACAACTGGGTTGATGGAAATTGCTCCTAATTGTGTAATCAAAAATAACTTCATAACAATACAAGAACACTTTGGCATATCAAATTATGTGCATACGTCATACACAAAACTGAAACACATAGAATTGATTAGTAAACCACAAGAAATAGAAAAGGTATTAATTAACACTACAAATCACCAGTACAAGACCCAAGTAGAACAGCTAAGCAGGCTACAAAGGCAACTACATGAATCAACGCTAGTACAACTACCGCAAATAATCAATTCTAACAGCCAACATCATCACTCTGTGAGTTACACCGCACTAACTCCTTCCATAATACTTGCAATCAGTCTATTATCCTGGAAATTTCATAAAAAATTTTATAATGGCAAACAATCTACACCCAAACCAGCTCCACGAGTCACGGTTGATATTGCAGAACCCTGAGGACGTTGCTGTAATATTTTGAACAAGATTCAACGCGCGGCAGAATGTTAAGACATGTAGTTATTGTTTATTCTAGTGATTATTTTCTTTATTTAATAAATTTGCTTATAGATATTTTTTATTAAAATATAGGCCAACTGGCAATAAACTTTAATTACAATTTTATTTATTTGCTTACTCAACCTATTGACTATTCATATTAATATCAATTGCATGTCATGTTTATATTTAGGTCAACAAATAATGTATTATTAATTATTTTAAAAAAATCAGTTAAGCATTTTGTAGTCCAGTTTGTATAACTAAGCATTTTTCTTAATGTCTTAATTATATTTAAAGAGAAGTAAAATAAAGTTTTATTTAGTGTTTTATGATACGGCAATTCTATTGTTTTATTGTTCAACACTGCCCTTCAAGTTTCCAAGTGCTTGCAAGGAACAAAAATTAGTAAATTAGTGAAGGCCTAAATTTATGTGTTTAGACCACCAACCACTAATTCATTCACATCGTACACCTAGCACCAATTGTTACGTTTTTACGAAAAGGTCTAAAAACGTAACAATTGGTGTCAGAAGTGGAATTGCAAAAATAATTAAAAAGGACATTGCAATTTAAGGAAAAAAAGGACATTAAAAAAATAATTATGAAATTTGATGAGCTAAAAGTTGAACAGCTAAAAAAGGAGCTTAGTAAGCGGGAATTGCCAACAGCAGGTAACAAGGCTGAACTGCAGAAGAGTTTAAGAATCGCGGCATGGACATCAGGACATACGAGTTTGAGGACAAAGACGATGTAGAGGTATGTCCTCCTGCCACGACCAGCAGCATGGACATAAATTCAATGTTCGCTGCTATGATGATCCAGATACAGGAAGCATCAAGGATCAGCACTGAAAAGCCTGTAGCCGAAATAACTGAAATTAAACAGAACTTTCAGCAGATGCAGGAAGCATCAAGGATCAGCACTGAAAAGCTTGTAGCAGAAATACAGGAATCAAATAGAGCCACGAACGAGACTCTGGTAGAGGTTTCTGAGACCATTAATAGGAGGGTCTATTCTATTGAGAACAAATTCTCAGAGCTGACAGATAGAGTCCAATATCTAGCAAGCGGTAGCCTAGAACAGCATGCAAAAGAGTTCGAAGAAAAAGTTCATGCTCTAGAGGACAAAGTGCATAACCTTGAGCGTAGTGGCGGGACAGTACGAGCAGTTGCGGAAGTTTCTACGCGAATAAAAGCGCCATGCTTGACGGCAGCGTACCATTGGGCATCTTTAGATTCCAGTTCGAGACGGTTGCTAGCAGAAATGGATGGGATGCTGAAGAAAAGGCCATAGAGTTGATTTTATCCTTAAAGGGTACAGCCGCAGAGGTACTTGAGACCGTACCAGTAAGCAGCAGAAACAACTATAATGAAATAATGGCAGCATTGCAGCGCAAGTATGGTGGTGAGCACAAGCGCGATTTATACAGAATGGAATTGCGATGTAGAGTTCAGAAGCCTAACGAGTCTCTACAAGATTTCGCAATGGAAATCGAGCGTTTAGTGCAGCTCACATATCCAGGCGAGAGTCACCCGTTCCTGGACCATTTTAAAACTGAGGCGTTCGTTAATGGCATTCGCGACTCTGATGTTAAACTGGATGTGTGCGCAACGCAGAAATCCACTTTCGCTGAGACTTTTTCATTAGCGCTGGCTCAAGAGACTGGAAGGATGGTTTTCAAGCCACAGATATGTAAGGTGCGGAATGTGGAGGTTTTGTCCGAGAATGATAATAACCTGGTCGCTAGTGTTAAGGAGGCAATGCGACAACTGTTGGCGGAAAGTGCTACCAAAGAAAAGCCTAAATGCTTTAACTGCCGAAAAATCGGTCATTTTCAGCGCAACTGCAAAGCACCAAGAAAAAGAGGTAGATCTGTTTCGCCACCACGCAAACGGGTGAACCAAACAACAGCACAAGAGTTCCCGTTAAACTAAAACGAGCTAGCACTAAGGGGCAAGAGCTAGCTCCCACAAACGAGGGCCCCACAATCTCCATATCAGTGATGCAGCAGAAAAATAGCAACCTTACAGCGTCGGGACACATCAACGGGGAGGAGCACGTACTTACCATAGACACAGGGGCGTCGCAGTTAATAATAAGGCCCGATATAGTAAAAGGGAAATGCGACCGTTTAAGCAATATACGGCTACGTACAGCTACAGGAGAGCCTGCCACTGTCTATGGTAAGATTGAAGTGAAGGTGACTATAGCCGACATCAACGTGAGGCATGTGTTTATTGTTGCCGATATTGTCGATGAGGTAATTATTGGAGCCGATTTTATGATTAACCTTGGCATTAATCTACACATGGGGCAACAGCTGATGGTTTGGCGTAATGTAGAAATACCCCTTGATGTTGGGTATGACAGCAAGCCGCAAGTGTAAGAAAAGTATTTGCTATTGAGAGTCAGACATTACCGCCGCAGTCTGAATCAGTTATATGGACGCGTATGAAGGGAGATTGTGAAGACAATCGGTTGTGGGTTGTAGAATCAGCAGATCTAAGGAGAGAGCTTATAACAGCGAAAGCTCTAGTAAAAACTAGTAAAGGAGGAATAGTCCCTATAAGAGTACTTAACTTGGCAGACCATGAAAAAGTCATCAAAGAAAATTGCGATATTGGCCAGTGTACTCCAGCAGAGGCAATAATAAACTGCGAGAGAAAGATAGAGCCTACCTCCGCAAAAGAACGTTAGCAATTTGAGGAATACGTAGGAAAATGGGTAGCAGGACTGTCAGCGACAGATAGAAATAAAGCCAAGCAGTTGCTAAAAAGGCATGCCAGTATCTTCGCCATGGGAAACCAAAGCCAGGGTAGAACTGCATTGGTAAAACATGAAATTAACACAGGCGAAGCTAGGCCGATTAAACAGCCACCCAGAAGGGTACCCCTACCAAGCGAGATGAAGTCAAAGGGCTTGTAAGAGAAATGGAGCGTGAAGGCGTAATTGAGCCATCAGAATCGATGAGACTTTGGACACGCTAGCTGGTACGAGATGGTTCTCTACGGTAGACTTGCGAAGCGGATATTGGCAAGTGGAGATTGCAGAGAAAGACAAGGAGAAAACTGCCTTCAGCGTCGGTAACGGATTATGGCAGTTCAAAGTTATGCCATTTGGTCTCTGCAATGCTCCGGCCACGTTTGAACGCCTAATGGAGAAGATACTGAAAGGACTCTTCTGGAGGACATAATCGTGATGGGGAAAACTTTTGATGAACACCTCAAAAACATGGCAGAAGTTCTTCAACGGATATCGTCAGCTGGATTGAAACTCAGCCTAAAGAAATGTGCATTGTTCCAGAAAGAAGTAAAGTATTTGGGGCATCGTGTTACAGCAGACGGAATCTCAACAGATGAAGATAAAATACAAGCAGTAAGGGACTGGCATCAACCTAAAAATCTTCATGAATTGCGCAGCTTTTTGGGCCTTTGCACATACTACAGACGCTTTGTGCCAAATTTTGCCAGTATAGCTGCAAGCCTGCATGAGCTGACAAAGAAGTCGAGACCATACCATTGGGGTGAGCCACAGGAAAAGGCATTCCAGAAACTTAAAGGATTATTGTGTACGTCACCAGTACTAGCGTATCCCATACCTGGAGAAAAATTTGTGCTGGATACTAATGCGAGCGGCTATGGCATAGGGGGCGTGCTATCGCAAGTAGTTAATGGCACTGAAAAAGTCATAGGATACTATAGCCGTGTACTCTCAAAACCTGAGAGGAACTACTGTGTGACACGACGTGAGCTTCTGGCAGTATTGGAATGCATTAACCCTCCGTGACACACACTTTTACTTTTTCACATTAGTACCACACTGGGTCTGGCCAGACCCCATATAAATGTTAATGTATTTGCATAAGTTAACATTATTTTTTTATGTAAATAGTTTTGAAAACGGTTTAAATTGCATCAAATTATAATTTAAAATACAGGTGTTTTATTAATTTCATTTCTTATTTTATTTTTATAAAGTTTTTAATTCATAAAGAAATAGAATCAGAGTACATTGAGTAAAAATTTGTCATCTTATCAATCTAAGCAACTAAAACATATATATTCTACTTTGGAATGTTGCTGGCATACAGCATTTGAACATTTTGAACAAAAGAATCGAGTCGTTCTGCGAATTTTTTCACTTCCCGTTGCGCATTCTACACAAGATTTCTTTACCTCTAGGGTATCAGCACCGCTTTTGGCAGTTGTTATTTTGTTTATCTGAAATGAAAACAGAAATTTACCGAGTGGATGTTAAGTAGAACCAAAATGGGATAAATTCGTTTATATTATTCAACTTACTTTTATGGGCTTTTCAAGAACAGATTCTATACCCGAACGAGTACTAAATTGACCCATAACTTAAGTGTTATTCATTCGGTTTTCGATATTTGGAAAAACTAAAGAATTAGATAACGTATTCAAAAAATTGCGTCTTGCATCATTTCTTTTATTGTCATCGACTTCCTTACAAATACAATATGCTGCCAGTGCCATTATATCTAACATATTGCAGAAAAATGCAAAAGTCCACCTCTTAGTTGTTCTCTTTGTTGAAAAATGCGAAACCATTTGGTCCATGCAATCGACACCAGCTTTATTTTTATTATAAAATAAAATTGCTTCTGGTTTATTGGCTTCACCTTCACATTTATCTGTGTAATGTACAGTTGACAGAAGATTGACGCATTTATTCTTTTTTGGAACATAACTGCAAAGTGACACCAAATTGTCGTGAAAGCCAAAAACAGATGAATGAACAGGTCGTGAAGGACTTTTTCTCATTTCTATAGGAATGCATTTCTTGTTAGACCGAATGGTGCCAACGAATGCTAGACCAAGATTAGCCAGACGTTTTGCTCCTTCTAAAGATGTAAAAAAATTGTCAGCGATAATTGTGCGACCACTTTTAGCGTACGGCTTTGCAAGTTGCAGCATAACGTTTTCGCCTTGATTTATTTCACGTTGTTCACCTTCCTTTCGACCTGTGTATAATTTTCCTTGTAATGGATACTTTGTTTGCGAATCACAGGCCCACCAAATTTTTATACCATATTTTGCAGGTTTTGATGGTATATATTGTGTAAATTTAGTTTTTCCCCGGTATGGAAACAATTGCTCGTCAATGGTTATACTTTCATGTGGACTATAATTCTTCGCAAGATTTTCGTTGAGAAAATTCCATATATCCCGAATAGGTGCAGCTTTATCTTCGATTAATCGAAATGACCGTGTTCTTCCGTCGTCAAACCGAATGTATCTGGTCAGGGACATAAATCGATGAAGAGACATTGCGGCCCTGAATATGGGTATATTATCAGTACGCCACAAAACCCGTGGATTTTGCATGTTATAATGTGAAACTCCCATTGCTAAAAGAATGCCGATGAAAGCGTATAATTCATCCCCTGTTAGATCCTTCCAAACTCTTGGTTTTTTATTTACATTTGCAACATTCCATTTATTGACTGCGTCTCTTCCATACCGATTTGTCTGAAATATAATGATGTCTGTAATATTTGGTGTAAAAATTTTTTTGAAAACTTCAAGTGGAGTAGAGATTTGCTCTTTAGGCCCAGCTCGAAACGCATCACATTATGTTGACGAGTACGTACACCACTGTTCGGCTGGTTTTTATTCCATACAGTACCATCTTTTCCAATGAAACAATTATTATTCTCTTCACCTATTTCAGAATCACAGTCTTCCTCCTCCTCATCACTGTCGTCTTCTACATTTGGTTCGATGACCAAATCATTTTCAACGTCCGATGCGTCATCTTCGTATGGAAAAAAATCTTCATCATTTTCATCCAAAAATTGATCATCTTCTTCATGCTGTTCGGTTTCCTCATTAGCTTTTTCATGCTCCAAATCATTTGCCAAAGCCTCGGCAATTCTGGTGTAAAAATCCGTATCGAAGTTCCTAGAATGTCGCGTATTGAAAATAAATTCTAATTCATCATTCATTTTCGCAGAATTTCCAATTTTACCACGTTTTTAGAAAAAAATTCTTCTAAACACTTTGAAAGTTTGCGTCAAACTAAAACAAAACACTCAAAGACTGCTTCGGTGAAAAAATATAACGGTTAAAAAGTGATGGCTACTTAGCGTTTATCTAGGCGTAAATATAAAACTTTGTTACTGAACACCTGTTTTTGTCAATTGATTTAGAAATGTTGATAGCTTTCTACGTATTTTATGAAAAAAATTTAAAAAAATCAAGGTTAAATACGAATGTACTGCAATTTTTCATACAAAATATATGTGGGTCTGGCTAGACCCACTGTGGTACTAATATGACATAGGTTTCACAATATCCTTCTAACTCCTTTTTTGTTTACTTTTTTCGTCCCTATTTTTCACCACCAGAAAGCCAAGAAAATTTCAGAAGGGTACCTGAAAATTCAAATCTCTAGTCATATTGCAAACACGTTTAAAATGCAAAATAAATTGGGAAAGGTCTGGCCAGACCCATGACTGTGACATTACCATAAGTACCAGTAAGGTCAACACTTTACATTAAGAACCGACCATTCTGCACTGAGATGGCTATTGCAGTTTAAAAATCCTGAAGGGGAACTGGCAAGGCGGATTGAGCGCCTGCAGAGCTACGACTTCAGAATTGAGCATAGAAGGGGCACAAAGCATAACAATGCGGATGCTCTTTCAAGAAGACCCTGCTGTTTAGAGTGTAAACATTGCGTTAGAACCGAACAAAAGGAAGGCGTTGTGGATATTCGGCTAATGCACATCGACTCTGATGAAGACTGGTCAGCGGCACAGAGGGACGACAGTATACTGGGGAAAATTATAGCAGCCAAAGAGGAGGACAAAAAACCGTCCCGGAATGAAATTTCCGCTGAGAGCCCACTCGCCAAATCTTATTGGGTTCAGTGGAACAGCCTCAAGGTAATAAAAGGGTGCCTATACCGCGTATGGGAAAGTGTAGATGGCAAAACAACTTCAAACTTAATAGTTGTGCCATGCTCCAAGATAGGTAAAGTTTTGCAAGAATTTCACAATGCACCTAGTGGCAGTCATCTTGGAGTAACAAAAACACTTGAGAAACTGAAGCAGCGTTTTTATTGGGTTGGATGTCAACAAGCCGTAGCCGACTGGATAGCAAACTGCCCACAGTGCATAGCAGCCAAAGGCCCAGTAAGAAGAAGCCGGGGACAGCTACAGCAATAAATCTCAGGAGCACCATTCGAGCGGATCGCAATGGATGTAGCAGGTCCTTTTCCCGTCACTGAAGCCGGAAATCGTTATGTTCTTGTGGTAATGGACTATTTCAGTAAATGGCCAGAGGTATATACTATACCTAACCAAGAAGCAAAGACAGTTGTAAATGCATTCGTCAACAACTGGGTATGTCGCTATGGTGTCCCAATAAAATTACATTCTGACCAAGGAAGGAATTTCGAGTCTGCCATATTCAGGAAAATGTGCGAACTATATGAGATAAAGAAAACCAGAACGACGCCGTTGCATCCACAGTCTGATGGCATGGTAGAGAGGTTCAATCGCACCTTAAAAGAGTACCTGCGAAAAGTGGTAAGCAACCATCAGAGGGATTGGGACGAGCACATTCCCAAATTTTTGATGGCATATAGGTCAGCTGTACACCACTCCACATCGAGAACGCCAGCTAAAATTATCTTCAGACGGAATTAAAACTGCCTGGTGACTTGGAATTTGGTGTTAAGCCAGCTGTAGAAGAAGGAGCCACTACGTCCCAAGAGCAGGAGAACTTAAACGAACTGCATGATTCCGTGCGTAATAGAATCAAGATGGTCAGTGACAAGATGAAGACTAGATATGACCGCGCAGCAAGTTCGGAGGGATTTATTGAAGGTCAATTGGTTCTACTTTATAACCCACAACGGAAGAAAGGATTGTCCCCAAAATTACAGACTCAATGGGATGGCCCGTATAAAGTGATTAAGAGAGTGAATGACGTTGTGTACCGGATACAGAAGCTCAATAGCCCAAGGTCGAAAATGAAGATAGTACATCTCGAACGATTGGCGCACTATGGAAGAGGTGATTGTATGCCTATTCGGGTCGAACAGGCTTAAGAGGGTGGCAGTGTTACAAAGATTTAGATTCAAATATAACGACAATGTGGCTATATGTACTTGGCAGCACTGCCAGCTCATCTCAAGTTGTCAAAATGTTACAACCCTGGTCAACACAATGCAGATAATATTTGAATTAACGGAAATGGAATATTCCGGATACATCTTCGAGAATATACAAGATCATTTGAGGGTGTGCAATAATAAGTGTAAATAACAACAACGAAAAACCTAGCAACATCAATGCTAAGAGATGATGATGTTATTCTTAATGATCTTGTACGCAAGTATTCGCTGCTAACAAAAGCTAAACATGTACACCAATATACACAGCAACATACACCCAAATATGCACATCAACATACCCACATAGCACAAGAAGAAACAATTGCTTCTTCTTGTGTTTTAAAACTACGCAACACACAGACCACTCATACAAACAACCGCACATAGTTACCATAAACAAAACACACAAGACAGCATTGTCATATATACAAACACACGTATGTATATAGCTACATGTTAAGTAAAGCACAACCAACAACAACCATGACCAGATGCTTCGCGAAGTTGCCAGACGACGTCATTTTGCTATATAAAGTCGCTGCCAGTGATCAGCGGGATCAGTGTGATTATCAATCTAGACGTGTTAACATCGCTAAGTGTTTAGTAGTACAAATAATCGTGTTAATTAAGTAGTAAATAAAGTGTTGCCGCATTATATTTCTAAAATTAATTGTCTGTGTTTTTAATTTGATGCAATTAAACGAATCCTTGAAGGATTAGTAAAAAGCGTTTTTACGAAAAGGTCTAAAAACGTAACAATATCAAAGAGATTTTTATTGTTTGAGCAAGGGCTTACGGACAAGGAATCTCTTTGCTTAGTGCCGGTTCACAACAAACAAAACAAAAATTGTATGTGGTTCTCTTTCTTTCGGTTTCGATACGGCACGACGGCGATTGTACTTGGGCAACAAAAGTTGAACCAGACTTGTGTTCGCTTTGTTTTGTCTTCTCTTTTGTGCACACATTTTTCGTTTCCTAACATTTTCTATACCTATCTTCTTCACTATAAAATCGAAATTTGAGCAAGAACACCTGATGCATGTTGAGCCTGACTTGAGGGACATGTAACAGTTGAAGAATTTAGTAGTATTCGAATTGATGCAAGTGCTACATTTTAAAATTGTTTTAAATAAACAAAAAGTTTTTAACAAAACTAATTAAATACGCTACCAAACAAAAATTTTAAATTTGAATAGTAAGTATATGGAACTGAAAAAAGTTGAAACTGATTTATAATTAAATATATTATGTACGTACATACATTTATTTCTATGCATGTAAATACTACATTGGTATTGGGAATAACTAATAGCACCTTTTGTCCAAATATGATTTTGTAATTGCAAAACATTAATGCCAAAATAAAAGGATTAATATATTTATAAACTTACATACATATATGTTAATATATAATTTATTAACTCAAGAAATTCAGGAAAATTTTATCAAGACTTGCTACGTAATTTTCGGTAGTAATATATACATATGCATGTACAAACTTTAATTTAATTTCTAATATCAAAAAATTTAAATGCCTACATAAAATGTTATATATCGTTTTTAAGATTTTCAAATGTTTTGTGATGCAAAGTCTTATGCGAAATACGACGATGAGGTGCTTTAGCTTTGACCAAAGTTCACTGCCAAGTAATTACAGAAAATAGCTTAACCACTAAACACGAATGGAAATCTTTTTAATCCAAACAAGTGTTTATTACGTTAAACAGTTTGCAATTACATTAGGTTCTATGAGACTGTCTATTAGTTATGAATGAAACTGTTTTACTTCATTAACACGTATCTGAATCAAAATGTTTCGTTTTATACGCTTCACAAAAGTGTGAAAGGGTATATATAGGTTTGTCATTCCGTGTGTAATTTCTTCGATATCAATATAGGACCCCATAAAGTATATATATTCTGGACTCTTATGAATGCGATGACGATTGAGCGTTGTCCGTCTGCCTGTACGTGAAATCGGGTTTCCCAAGCCCCCAGATGAACTAGAGACTTCGTTCTTGGACCGTTGGATTGGAAATGAACTTAAATAGAGTGGTATAGAAATTCAGAGGTACGGTTCCAGAGCTGGGAAGCTTACACCTATTTCTCGACGCAAAATTAGTACCAAAAACCAATTATTTGTTTGGTTGTTTGTAAATTAAGCCTATTTCATGCTTTGGGAAGCCCCAATGGTTTATTAAAAACTAAAAAAAAATTTTCCAGGGATGGGAATGTAAGTTTTTTTTGGCACATGCAGTATTTTGTAGTACATGTAATACCTAAACCGGTTTAAAATTTTAAGTTTTTTTTAAATAAAACCACTTTCTATATCAGTAAGGCTTGCATTGGTAAAAAAAAAGTTTTGAAGATTTAAATTTCGCTTCCAGGGGTGGGAAATTGCAAATTTTTTTATACTTAAAAGTAACCAAAACAAAAACTTTTTTAGAAATTAGGAAGAACAAAATTGGTATCAAAAATTAAAATAAATCAAAATTTCGAATCCAGGGTTCGATAAGTGCAATATATTGTAGTACATGAAAGTGACCAAAATGCTTAATAATTTAAAATTTTTCTTAAACAAAACTACTTTATACCTCAAGAAGAGTTGCAGTCATAACAAAAAAAAAAAACCAAATTCGCTTTCAGGGTTGGGAAAATTAAATTTTTTTGGTACGTGCAATATTTTGTAGTACATGTAAGAACCAAAATGGTTACAAAATTTTAGTTTTTCTTAAACAAAACTACTTTATACCTTAAGAAGATTTGCATTGATAAAAGAATTTTTAAAAATCAAAATTTCGCTTCCAGGGTTGGGAAATTTAATTTTTTTATACAAGAACGTAACCAAAATTGGTACAAAATTTAAATTTTTTTTTCAATAAAACTACTCTATACCTCATTAAGAGTCGCATTGATAAAAAAGTCCCAAAAAAATTAAATTGCGAAATTGAAAGTTGTTTTGGTATATGCCATATATTGTAGTACATGAAAGTGACCAAAATGTTTGCAAATTTTAAGTTTTTCCTAAATAAAACTACTTTATAACTAATGAAGAATAGCATTGTTAAAAAAAAAAAGAAAACAAAAATTAAAATTTCTCTTCCAGGGATGGCTAATTGAACATTTTTTATACATAAAAGTAACCAAGAAAACAACTAACGTCGGTTTTTTACTAATTAAAACAATTTTTTAATTCAGGAAAAACTAATTTGGTATCAAAAATTAAAAATAAATCAAAATTTAGATTCCAGAGTTGGATAACCGCAATATTTTGTAGTACATTAAAGTGACCAAAATGGTTCAATTTTTAAGTTTTTCTTAAATAAAACTATTTCGTGCCTCATTATTAAGAGTTGCATTGGTAAAAATAAACAAACAAAAAATTAAAATTTCGTTTCCAGGGTGGGGAAATTGAAATATTTTTTATGCATAAAAGTAACCAAAAACGCAATTGAAGTTGTTGTTTTTGCTAATTAAAATTATTTTACAATTCAGGAAGAACAAAATTGGTATTAAAATCTTAAAAAATCAAAATTTCGATTCCGGGGTTGGACAAATCAAATATTTTGTGGTTTATGAAAGTGACCAAAAAGTTTAAACATTTTAATTTTTTTGTCAAGTGAAACTGCGTTAAACCTCACTATGAATTGCATTGGTAAAAAAATAATAATTCGCTTCCAGAGTTGGAAAATCGAAATATTTCTGGTACATAAAAGTACCCACATAAATTCCAAAATTTTGTGTTTTTAGTGAATTAAACCTATTTTATACTTCAGGAAGAATTAATTTGGTATGAAAAATTCGGTTCCAGGATTGGAAAATAGAAATTTTTTAGTACATAAAAATAGTGTGTGAATGAAATCTTATTTATACTTCGAGAAGAGAAAATAATTAAAAATCCAATTTCAGGGCTGGAATATCGACATTTTCTGATTCATAAAAGTAACTATATAATTTGTTATTTTTGATTTTTATGATGAAACATACCTACTTTATATATCAGGAAGAAATAAATTGGTATTAAAAACCAAAAAAATTTAAAAGACGATTTTACGGTTGGACAATTAGAACTTTTTGGGGGGCATATGAAGCGGATTTTTACTTTTTGTTTTTAAATTAAAGATATTTAATATATATGACAGACGTTCAGAGGTATTATATATAAGAAGAGCGAAACATTTAACTTCCTTGCAAAAAATTTAAACGTTTTCTTAAATATAAAAGTATCTGATAACATCATTTTAATTTTTTAATTAAACCTACTTTCTGTTTTAGAAAGAAAGAAAGAACAAATTCATCTGTGAAAGGTATTTAAGATTCGACACAACCTCATGAAGAGTTGCATTGGTAAAAAAACACAAAAATTAAAATTTCGCTTCCAGGGTTATTAAATTAATATTTCTTTTTATACATTAAAGTAAAGAAAAAGTTTACTAATTGAAAATATTTTATAATTCAGGAAGAACAAAATTGGTATCGAAAATTTAAAAAAATTAAAATTTCGACTCCTGGGTTGGGCAACTGTAACATGTTGTAGTACATGAAAGTGACCAAAATGTTTACAAATTTTTAGTTTTTCTTAAATGAAAGAGTGGAGTTTAAAAAAAAAACAAAAAAATTAAAAGTTCGCTTCCATATCAGTTCTAATTGTTTTTTGTTTTCAGCGAATTAAACCTATTTTATACTTCGTGAAGAATTTAATTGGTATTAAAACGAAAAATACATAATAATTCGATTCCAGAGTTACAAAATGTAAAATTTTGTTCAGTACACAAAAGTAACCAAATATGTTACTAATTGCTTTTACGTGAATTAAACCTCTTTTATACTTCAGACAGAATTAAATTTGTGTTACAAAATAAGATAGGGTTCGAAAATTTATATTTTTTTAGTACATAAAAGTAAACGAAAAATGTTATATACATATGTCTTATATATGTAGGTATATAAAATTTTTCGGTAAATTAAACCGATTTTATACCTCAGGAAGAATTAAATTGCTTTTAAAAATCAAAAAGAAATCAAAACCAGAAAGACGGTTTCACGTTTGTATAATTTAAACTTTTTTTGGTTCCTACTTTTGTGGGCATGGCAATTGAAACTTATTTTATTCTCATATGGACGTACTTTATTTTCAGAGTACCAAATAGTATGAAGGGTTTCCTAAATCAAAAAAATTACGTTGGTATCAACCTGTCAGTTGGTGCTCAAATTTTTATTTTATAATCCGAAAGAAAACTGCAGTTGTACAACAGGTGCATATTACTCTCTCTATCTCACACACGAAATTGAGCATTGATAAGCGATAGATGTAACATGACAGGATATGAATCCAATTACTGCTTTCTTTTCCCCTCTTCTGTCTTCGCATATAAAGTAGCAATCATATCAAAGAGATTTTTATTGTTTGAGTAAGGGCTTACTGACAAGGAATCTCTGTGCTTAGTGCCGGTTCACAACCCTTTAATTTGTGAGAAAGATGAAGACAGAACACAAATTGTATGTGGTTCTCTTTCTTTCGGTTTCAATACGGCACGACGGCGCTTGTACTTGTGCAACAAAAGTTGAACCGGACTTGTGTTCGCTTTGTTTTGTTTTCTCTTTTATGCACACATTTTTCGTTTCCTAACATTTTCTATACCTATCTTCTTCATTATAAAATCGAAATTTGAGCAAGAAAACCTGATGCGTGTAGAGCCTGACTTGAGGGACATTTAACAGTTGAAGAATTTAGTAGTATTCGAACCTTTGATGCAATTGCTTCATTTTAAAATTGTTGGAAATAAACAAAAAGTTTTTATCAAAACTAATTAAATACGCTACCAAACAAAAATTTTAAATTTGAATAGTAAGTATATGGAACTGAAAAAAGTTAAAACTGATGGATAATTAACTATAATATGTACGTACATACATTTCTATGCATATAAATACTACATGGGTATTGGGGATAACTAAAAGCACCTTTAGTCCACGCATGATTTTGTAATTGCAAAACATTAATGCCAAAATAAAAGGATTAATATATTTATAAACTTACATACATATATGTTAATATATAATTTATTAACTCAAGAAATTCAGGAAAAATTTATCAAGACTTGCTACGTAATCTTCGGTAGTAATATACACATATGCATGTACAAACTTTAATTTAATTTCTAATATCAAAAAATTTAAATACCTACATAAAATGTTATATATCGTTTTTAAGATTTTCAAATGTTTTGTGATGCAAAATCTTATGCGAAACACGACGATGATGTGCTTTAGCTATGACCAAAGTTAACTGCCAAGTAATTACAGAAAATAGCTTAACCACTAAACACGAATCGAAACAAGCGTTAAACAGTTTGCAATTATATTAGGTTCTATGAGACTGTCTATTAGTTGTGAATGAAAGTGTTTTACTTCAATAACAAGTATCTGAATCAATATGTTTCTCATTACCATTTATATCTTAATATTTTTTTTTGTATTTGAAAGATCTTTAGACGCGTTAAAAGTACTAAAAGCCTAATTTGTAAAAAATTGTAAACTTTTTATTTGACAACAAAATTTTGTATAGAAATTTGTTAAGGAAGCAGTTCATAAAATATAAAATAATTGAAAGTAAATTTTATTTGTCGAAATTATTAATTTTATGAAAATAAAAATTTTTATTTGGACTTAACTCCTTTTGCTAGTTTGATCATTACAAAATATTCTAATATTTTAATAAAAATAACTTGAATTTCGTAACAATTATTAAAAAAAAAATAATTTGCAGATTGCACATTTGAACTTGAGTTCAAATAAAAATTCTTATCTTAATATAAAATATTTTTTATAAATTAGGACTTAGAAAACTACAATTTTATTTATGAATTATGTTTGAATTTCTATTTTATTAGTCGAACTTTCTTATGTAAATTGTATTACAGGATGTTAATTTTTTCAACTTGCTCCATTTCAAATCTGCGAAACTGCAAATCATTTTTATACCCTTCACAAAAAAGTGAAGGGGTATATATAGGTTTGTCATTCCGTGTGTAATTTCTTCGATATCAATATAGGACCCCATAAAGTATATATATTCTGGATCCTTATGAATAGCGATGACGATTGAGCGATGTCCGTCTGTCTGTACGGTTTTCCCAATCCCCCAGAAGAGGTAGAGACTTCGTTCTTGGACCGTTGGATTGGAAATGAACTTAAATAGAGTGGTATTGAAGAATGATCCGATGTACGGTTCCAGAGCTGGGAAGCTTACACCTGTTTCTCGCCGCAAAATTTATACCAAAAAACAATTATTTTTTTTAATGTTTGTAAATTAAACCTAGTTCGTGCTTTAGGAAGCCTCAATGGTCTATTAAAAACTAAAAAAATTAAAATTTTTTCTAGGGATGGGAAATTAAATTTTTTTCGGCCCATTCCGTATTTTGTAGTACATGTAGTAACTAAAATTGTTAAAAATTTCAAGTTTTTCTTTAACAAAACCTCTTTTTTAAAGAAAAACTTTAATAAAGACCAAAATAAATTTTTAAATTCAAATTTTGCTTCCAGGGATGGGAAATTGCATTTTTATGCGTGAAAGTAATCCAACAATCAACTGATGTTTTTTTGCTACCTAAAACTGTCTTATAATTTAGGAAGAACAAAATTGGCATCAAAAATTAAAAAAAAAATAAAAATTTCGAATCCAGGGTTGGACAAGTGCAATATTTTGTAGTACATGAAAGTGGCCCACATGTTAAAAAAATTAAAATTTTTCTTAAATAAAACAACTTTATACCTCAAGAAGACTTGCGCTGATATAAAATAAAAAAATAAATTTCACTTCCAGGGTTGGGAAAATTAAATTTCTTTTTGGTACATGCAATATTTTGTAGTACATGTAATAACTAAAATTGTTATAAATTTTGAGGTTTTCTTAAATAAAATCACTTTATACTTTATGAAGATTTGCATTGATAAAAAAAATTTTTTAAATTAACATTTCGCTTCCAGGGGTGGGAAATTGCAATTTTTTATACATAAAAGTAACCAAAATATTTAAAAATTTAAAATGATTTTTCAATAAAATTACTTTATACCTCATGAAGAGTTGCATTTATAAAAAAGCAAATAAAAAATTAAATTTCAATTCCAGGGCTGGCAAACTGAAAGTTTTTTTTGCTACATGCAATATATTGTAGAACATGAAAGTGACAAAAATGGTTGCTAATTTTAAGATTTTTGTAAATAAAACTACTTTATAAGTAATGAAAACTAGCATTGGCATAAAAAGAAGACAAAAATTAAAATTTCGCTCCCAGGGATGGGAAATTGAAATTTGTTTATATATAAAAGTAACCAAAAAGCCAACTAACGTCGGTTTTTTACTAATTAAAACTATTTTTTAATTCTGGAAAAACAAAATTGGTATCAAATATTAAACAAATCAAAATTTCGAATCCAGGGTTGGATAACTGCAATTATTAAAATATTTTATGGTACATAAAAGTGACCAAAAAGTTTAAAAATTCACTAAGAATTGCATTGGTAAAAAAATAAAAATTCACTTCCAAAGTTGGAAAATCGAAATATTTCTGGTACATAAAAGTACCCACATAAATTCCAAATTTTGTTTTTTTAGTGAATTAAACCTATTTTATACTTCAGGAAGAATTAATGTGATATTAAAAATTCGGTTCCAGGGTTGGAAAATCGAAATTTTTTAGTACATAAAAGTAGCCATATAAGTTCCTTATGTTATGTACATGAAACGGATTTTTTCTTTTTGTTTGTAAATTGAACATATTTAATATTTTTATAAGACGTTCAGAGGTATTAGAAGTAAGAATAGTCAAACATTTAGCTTCCTAACCAAAAAATTTAAACGTTGTCTTATATATAAGGATGCTGATCCACAGGATTTTCATTTGCCCGGGTATCACCTCCTGTCGCTTTTTATTCTTCATAGGGACCTTGGAATATATGTACGTAATGAAGTTGTGTACCAATGCCAGCAACCATTGGGCATGTCTGACGCAGAATTTAGCTGTCTTTGGGTTAAATTCAAAGTCGGTACACACTTTTTACATTTCGGGTTTCTGTATAGAAGTCCAAACGAGGAAAGAGATGCTACCATACATGGCTTCGATACTCTTTCCGACTCCATATCGAAGGTTCTTGATAGTTGTGATTTCAATGTTCATAACACATCTTGGCTTCGCCATTCGAGCCACACAACCTCAGAGGGCCAATTTGCTGAGTTGTTCGCCGCGCACAATCACCTTGTGCAATTAGTTAATGAACCAACACACATTCCGTGTGTTGAAGGGCACCAACAAAATACGCTTGACCTTTTTCTAACTTCACATCCCGAAAAGTATGGTTACCGTTAATGCACCTCTCGGTATCTCGGATCATTGCACCATTTCCGCAACCTTTCCGTTCTCCAAACTTCGTAACGTTTCGCGTGCAGCCACGAAGCGTGGTAAATATATTTACGAAAAGGGTCGTTGGGCCGAGCTCAACGAATTCTTTCGGAATTTTAATTGGAAACTATGTTTTCTTGACAACGATGTCGATTCCATGGCGAAAATGGTTGAAAACACAATTCTACTGGGGATGAAAGCTTTTATTCCCTGTAAGCAAATTTCGGTTAAACCTAGGGCGAAGTCTTGGTTTAACCAGGCATGTAAAGATGCGTTGCGATCCAGAGAGGAAGCTTTCAGTACTTGGCGTAATAACAAAAATGCCTATACTGATTTGCTACGCAAGAAGGCAAGATCTTCGTGTGCCAAAGTGTTAAGAAGCGAAAAGGCTTTATACGAGCAGCGTATTCGCACTAGAATTCTCACTGCCCCCAGGGGTAGTAAGAGTTTTTGGTCATTCGTCAAAAGTGTTAAGGAAAGTGCTAGTTCTTCAATTCCAACTCTTTTAAGGAATGACCAAATATTTACTGACCCGGTTGATAAAGCTAATATATTGGCTGAAATATTTGCAAGTAACTCTCACTTGCCTGATAGCTCTCAACCACTCCCCGCGCTCGAGAGAGTATCCGTAACTATGCCTAAGATATTTTTTCGAGCGCGTGCAGTTAAAAGGGTTCTTGCGGATCTCAGCACAAGGAAGTTTTCTGGGCCGGATGGAATCCCTGCACTGGTCCTGAAGCAGTGCTCTTCGACGTTAACACGTCCATTAGCCAAACTTTTCAGTATACTATACCACTCCGGTAAATTTCCAATGTGCTGGAAGGTTGCTAATGTAACGCCAATCCCCAAAAAGGGAGTGGCTAATAACCCTGAAAATTACCGCCCGATTGCAATATGTTCTGCTATGTCGAAGGTGATGGAAACTATGCTTAACTTCCATCTTGTGAAATATTTGGAGTCCAACAGTTTACTAAACGACCGCCAGTATGGTTTCCGCAGAGGCCGCTCTACGGGTGACCTATTGGCCCTCCTTTCGGAAAACTGGTGTAGTTCCATACACCGTTTTGGCGAAAGTAAAGTGGTGGCTTTAGATATTTCTAAGGCGTTCGATAGAGTGTGGCATGGAGCACTCCTGTCCAAACTTATTGCATTTGGTGTCGGAGATACCTTTTCTCGGTTTATATCGAGCTTTCTCAGGGATCGCTCTATACGAGTTGTTATAGATGGGGTCTCATCCGATGAGTTCAGAGTCAACTCAGGGGTACCGCAGGACTCCGTTCTTTCTCCTACTTTATTTCAAATTTTTCTTAACGATCTACTTTCCCAAACTTCCTGTCCTATTTATTCTTTCGCAGATGATATCAGCCTTTCGCATTCCTATTCATTCAACTGCAGGCCGTCAACGTCTGAAATCGAGACGAGGAGGCAGTTTATGAATGACGTTCTGGATAGCGACCTCGCGAAGATCTCCGAATGGGGTCAGGTGAACAGGGTCGATTTTAATGCCCGTAAGACCCAGTGTTGTATGCTTACGCATCGACGTACGTATGACCATGCTGCTTCATCTGTTTCTATGGGTGGTGTAAGTATTATGGAGTCAGGGGCTCTTGATGTTCTGGGCATGAAAGTGCAGTGTGATGTCAGATGGACGGAACATGTCTTTCAGGTCGCAAAAGAAGCATTCAAGTGCCTTGGCTTCTTAAGACGGTGCAAGAGATACTTCACCCCTTCTTATCTTCTTAATATTTACACCACTTACATCCGACCGAAGATGGAATACAACTCTCATGTTTGGGCCGGTGCTTCAAAGTCTATTTTGAAGTTACTCGACCGCGTACAGGAGAGGGCGATGAAACTCATCGGAGACAGTAGGGTAGCCAACTATATTGACTCTCTTGAGCATCGTCGCAATGTGGGGTGCGTATCGTTGTTCTATCGTTACTATAATGGCAGGTGCTCTGGTGAAATTAGGGAACTTGTTCCTGAAATCCATTCTTTCTTACGCTCAACGCGTTTTTCATCAAGAGCGCATGCGTTTGTGGTCGATATTCCAACGAATCGCACTACGCATTACAGAGAAAATTCGTTTTTTGGCCGAACAGTCCGTATGTGGAACAAACTACCCGCAGATGTCTTCCCCGCCACTTACAATTTGAGCAGATTCAAATCGAATATCCACAGACACTACTCCCTTTATCCTCCCTCCCAAAATCTATTTTCCCAGTTCCAGCGCAATGCACTGCATATGTAGGGGTCATCCCCTGAGTGCTGGTCCTACTCCTAAAAAAAAAAAGTAACTGATAACATCATTTTGTTTTTTATTAAATTATTTTTTAATTAAATATACTTTCTGTTTTAGAAAGAAAGAACAAATTCATCTGTGAAAGGTATTTAAGATTCGGCACAGCCGAATATAGCACTTTTTTTTGATCACTTGGCCGAACCCCAGGGGTCAAATAGCCACCACAAATTTCAAAATGTATTCTCCTACAACTTGATTCCTGTTTCCCTCAAAGTGCCAGTGATGACATGATAACTACTGACACTTTCCCTTGTGAAAATGTCAGTTGTGTTGTTGTACTGTCGCAATAGCGGATATTTCGCCAGTATCGTGTCGTACTTCCGGCATAAGAAAAACAAATGTGAATCATCCATCGCCTCTTCACATGTTTCACATCGATCATCATCCAGCACGTGCAGCCTCTGCATGTTATAAGGGCCGAACGAACCCCCCCCCCCCAAAATCCTGTTCATCCGTCTTAAATCTATTGCTCCCATCCCGATATTCCCTCCTGAGAACCATGGCTTCCTCCTCATCCCGGGGAAAATCTTCCCATGTACCCTTCGACCACCCTCCGGTGCTGTATTCCCTTTCCCATTCCTTCCATAATTCCGACTCCATCCTTCTAATAGCCTCTGCTCTGGTCCATCTCACCTCCAGTATCTCCCCATCTGCTGTGGCCTCCTTTGCCGCCCCATCTACCCTCTCATTCTCGCCTATGCCCAGATTCCCTGGAATATAGTGTACCTCCACCGTCCGTATCCCGGGTGAGTCTTCTGCCAAGTCGTGAATCCTGGCACATATCTCGTCTGGTGTCTCCCTTTTCAGGGCCGAAACCCCACTCCTGCTGTCCGACGAAATGGCTATCCTCCCGAAACCCTTCTCCTTACCCAGCTCCACCGCCTTGAGGACAATATACAGTTCCACCACCATGGATAAAAACACTTGCTCAGTCTGAACTTCCTAACAATCCCCGACCTAGGATGATAAATGGCCCCCCCGGCCACCCCGTCCATGATAGATCCATCAGAATACATCACCTCCAATATAGCACTTTTACTGGTTTATTATAATATATTTCCTCTTTACTTGTATATTTTTCTTTTTGATTTTTAACGGCTGGCTTTTGATTTTACCTTTTCTACACACAACAAAATTTTTTTGAGGTATAACCAAACAGATATTCTATTGAACTTTCCGCTTTTACTACTTGCGCGATTCACTTCAATTACAACTTAAAAATGGAACGGACTCACCAAAGGAACTACTCCGGTTTATATATACGGCGCCTTGGCTGACCAGTACCTTCTCTCCGTCTGTTGAATGGCTTAAATTTTGTTCTTTCCAGTAGATTCCGTTTCCACAATATCGCAGTACCAATGATTCACTCTTCTACTTCAGTACAAAATGTTTCCAAAGCGGACCCCTCGGCTGGTAATAAACCTGGCTTGTTTTTTACTTCCTTTTTTTTATTTGTTAATAATGTTCATGGATCTTGTTTTTCTTATTTGTTAATGACGTTCTTGAAATTTTCTTCTATTGGTTCTCCGTTTTCTTAAATTTTTTGTTCTTTTTCTTTAATTATTAATATTGTTCTAGATTCCTCTTGTTTTTTAATAATTAATGAATCTTTATTTCATCGTCTTGGCCTCCACAGTTTTGTATTTACTCAATTGATCGCCACACCAGAATCAACTTTTCGTTTTTCTTGATCTACTGACCTACCTCAATCGTTTTTCAATTCGCCCTAAAAATACCTAAAAATTTTCTTAAAAATTGATATTCTTCTTCTTCTAACTCATATAGATAACCTATCCTACCATAGCTTCCTAAAACTACCTACAGATACAAATGCACCTTATTTCTTTTTTTCTTTTGCATATACACCTACATCACAAAGTCAACAATCTCTAACGTACTGGCCTTGAATTTATTTACACTTGCTTTTCACTTGTCTCTTTATACAAGTGTCATTGAACCCTGCCATCATGAAATTTAACATTAACAATAATCACTACAACAAACATATAGGTAAAAATAAATTGCATACATATGCGCACACAGAACAAAGTAAGCACAACAATAACAAGTGATCGGACATAAGAAAACAAATCTGTTTATTCTTTTCCTTTCCTATTAACCTTTTGAGGACTAACAAATCATGCAAGACTAACCACACAACAATTAGCATACGCTAAAAATCTTTTGATTTTCCACGCTCGTCGGCCGAAAAGCAAAAGGGCGGATTTCGACTTCATAATTCCTTGCCCAACGTAGGCACACGCCCACCCCTGAAAATCGCTATAAAAATCACTTCCATCTGGCAGAACCCTCAACTCAACGAAACATTTCACCGTTGGCCACACTAATTACTGATCATCATCATTATTCAACACTTCCTGCAGCCGAACACAACACGTTTAGGTAGAAAATGTGTAAAACCAACAAGTACACTTCAAAGTACAATTTAACAAACAACATTTACATCATTCCGTAAATATGAGATGCCTACACATACAACCCAACGTTTGAGCCCCGCTTTGTAGAGGAAGTGAATGGACGGCCGTGATATGGAACAATTAGCGAAAGGAATAAGGTAATGTTTGATGTTACTATATATGTTCAACTACTATTTCTTATACATGCAAGTTTACCTCTTACAGTTTACCTAAATCTTATCATAAAGTTTTTTGGAGGTTATTGATTTGTTGATTTCCGTTTACCACTTCCGTAGTTCCAGAGAATTTAACGGTGGACTATAGTTCCAAAAAGGAAAGAGTTGCTCAACATTCAGACGAAAATACATTTATGACAAAACCATTACAAAAATATGGGTGCGTTCGTAAATACCTCACTGCGCTGCAGATGGAAGTATAAATGTTCTAAACGGGCCCACTGAAGTGGCTAACGCACAAATGAATTTCAAATTCGAAGTACAAACGTGATACAGTCGAATCCGCTTTACCGCAACACGTTTTGCTAAGAAAAATCTGATTATTGAAAGCAAATCCCCGCACTGATTATAAACGCAGCCAGTGTTATTCACAACGCCCTAGCGAAACATCGCTTAACTGAAATTATAATATTACTGAAAACAAAAAGCAAGCCCCCACCATATTTTGTATGATACCTACTTTGCTTAACCATAAAAATTTCAGTAATCCGAACTACGTTTTTTAAAAAAAATCTGATAACAAAAAGACTTGGATTTTAGTTATTACCAGTTAAGCGGAATCGACTGTACTAACACAGATTATTAGCCAACCTGTATTGCATTTTAAACAAAAGTTAGCACGTATGATGCAGAGCAGTGATGCATTTCCGAACACTCCGTACTCAATATGCTTGATAGCCCTACCTGTTCACACAGTCACTAAAGAAAACTTGTAATAAAAAGATTATAAATATCTAACAGTTTCCAATAAACTCCACGATTTTGTTAATTTTCATTCCAATACTACTAATTTTCTGGGTCATAAAATGAACAGTCCTTCCACTTTCTCAATCCAAAGATAATACATCATCCGGTGGAATACGTTGCAGTGAGAACCAATTGGTGAATCCTTAATACAAGCTCCTAGTACTTCACTGATTCTGACTCTTCTACGAAGAGTTGAAAAGTATCCAATTTTCGATTAGAGATTCAAGATTCTAAAACTCCGGTGTTAAAACATAATCTGAACCGGAAGTGAACATTTGCTGGCCAAACAGTGCCATGTACGGCGCTGTACCTATGGACTCCTGCACCGCCGAACGAGGGGCACACTCTATTTCAGATATGTGAATATCCCACTCCCCATGATCCGTATTAAGGTACGCTGTTATGCCTGCTAAAAGGGACTGATTAACTCTTTCAGAAGCGTTGGATTGTGGGGCATATGCTGCAGTTCTCATATTTTTTTTTTTTTTTTTTAATTTTGGACCAGCACTCAGGGGATGACCCCTATATATGCAATGCATTGCGCCGGAACTGAAAACGAGGGGATAGTATTGAGGGGACAGATTAGGATAGATCAGAAGATAGACAGTTGTTTTTGTAGCTATTTCAACCTTTTACTTCGCCGGCTAATTTTTGCTACAGGGCCGACGAAGGTGGGTGCTGTTACTCTGCTTTTTAGTACATGATAGTGTCAGTCGCCGCCAATTATGTTCAGTGACCAGTGACTATGCCTTCATCATTGAAACAGGCTGGCAACAACTAACACAACCACGCACTAATGCTGATCAGAAGAATTCAACACAATATTTCATGACTCAGCGCGTGCTCGAACTCACGACCCTCCGCTTCATAGTCTCGTGTTCTACTACTTCAGCCAACAGCACCCATATATGCTTCACATATCTCTGTAAAAAGCTTTGAAACTCCTGTGATGTTATAGCCATATTTATGTTTGAACTTTAGAGGGTTATAACTCTCAAACTAAGGGAGTCCGCTCCAATTTTTACCATTATTCTTAGATTAATTAGTACTACCTGTGACCAAATTTTCATTAAATTCTGCGAATGTTACGTGATCTAGATTTGTTCCACAAATACATACGCATTACCAAATTTTGAACGTGGATATTTTCTTAAAAAATCTAAATAAATTTTCTGGAATGGACGGTAAGTTACTAATTCTTCCCCAAGCCATAATTGACTGGTTTGATCTCCTTACAGGTCTAGCAATTATCTATATACTCTTGACATGTACTGCCATCCTTGGCCAGTAATAAAATTGTCTCAAACGATGCAATGTTTTCCTAATCCCATCATAAGAAGTTGTTTCGGTGTCGTGTGCATTGGATATCAACGTGCTAATTAAATTTTCGGGGATCCATAGTTTCCACTCGACGCCGCTGTCATCCTTGGCAAAATTGGACTTCTTAAAAATCATTCCATATTATATTTTTAGGTGAGATAATTTATCTCTATTTTCTTCAATTGTTTTTATAATTTCCTGATAGTCGGGCGATTCAAATTCGGTTGTTTCAAAACCAAGTTAATCCACTTCCTCAACGGAACGGGATAACATATCCGCTACGATATTTTCCGCGCCCTTTCGGTGTTCTATTTTAAAATTGAACGCCTGGAGAAGTAAAGGCCAAACGACCGCTTAAGTCTTTAAGACTCATTAACCACTTTAAGCTGGCATGATCGGTAATAATTGTGAACTCCATAAGTTCGACGTATGGCCGGAATCATTTGACTGCTAATACTGTCGCTAAACATTCCTTCTCGGTCACTGTATAATTTATCTGAGCGCCATTCAGTTTCTGAGAGAAAAACGCAATGGGACGATCATTTTCATGTTCGTCCTTTTGAAAAAGAACCGCGCCCACTCCCACATGTGAGGCGTCACATTGTATATAAAAGACCTTTTTAAAATCAGGGTGAACTAAAACCGTTGCTGTTGTTAAAGCCTCTTTCAGATAAACAAATGCTTGCTCTGTCCCTTCCGACATCTGAAACTTTTTTCCCTTCTTCAATGTGTCACTCAGGGGAGCTGCCTTCACCGCAAAATCCTTAATGAACCGTCTATACCAACCGGCGGTGCCTAAAAAACTTCTCACCTGTCTGGGCGTCTTTGGTATAGGTATCTGCTCTACTGCCTTAATCTTGTTGAGATCAGTACGAAGTTTACCACCTCCTCTTTGAAACAAAATACAGTCTTCTTCAACCCTATGGTCAAGTTTGCTTCTGATAAACATTTTGCTTTGTCTCTCAAAAGTTGCATATGAGACCGAAAGTCCTTCGAGATCACCAGCAGATCATCGAGGTAGATAAAAACGTTGTTGTGGTATTACCTTATCCATAAGACGACAGAGGCATTGCGCCACATTACAGAGGCCGAAAGGCATGACTTTATATTGGTAATGTGGCCTACCTGGGATAGTAAATGCGGTGTATTCTCTACAATCTGGATCTAAACCAATTTGCCAAAAAGCGTATTTTAAATCCACACTGCTTACGTATATGGTCTTCTCAATCCGACTCAATGTCCCCTCGATATTCTGAATGGGGTATGCATCCTTAATCGCGAGGTCATTTAATTTCCTTGCATCTAGACATAAACGATTTTTAAAAGGGCTTTCACTCTCTTCTATTATCCCTAGTTCCAACATTTTGTTCACTTCTGCGTATAGTAACTCCTGTACTTTTGGAGACACGGGATAATGTCGCTCCTTGAATGGCACATAATCCGGTGTTAATTTTATCGAATGTTCCTCCAGATGAGTTTTTCCTAATCCGTTCTCTTCGTAGGTTTGGAATAACCTTTTAACTTGCTTCAATTCCTCGTACTGGTGCGGGCTTAGTCGGTGATGTTCAGGCTTTTGATTTCTTGGTGCTTCAGAGCTATTCATCATTCATTCAAGATCCAGTTCATCAATGTTTAATACTTGGGGTGCTAAATCGAACTCTTATAACAAAATATATTCCTTGTGTCGGATTCACATTCCATATATGTATGGCCAATGCGTCTGCAATTTCAACAGATCAACTCTTTGTTTGTTTTACGCGTTACCTCATCAACTACAAAATCATTATGTTCCTCATAATCTGTCGCTCGTAAATCATCCTAATATAATTCGTTCACTTTGGGATGTGCATTGTAACGGTTAGCATTACCGGCAGAAAAACGAGCTTCTCGTCTCGGGAACCTTTTTTCTATCTCCTTACATTCCTCCTTCAGCTGCTCAATATTATAAATCGCCATATGATATACCAGTCTCGCTATATGTTCTCTAACATTTCGTTTGAGTACCTTGATCATCTCATACTTAGGTATTGGAGAACGAAGCTTGGACCTAATCCTCAACATGGAGTGGAAAAAGGCATCAAGAGACTCATTGGGTTGTTGACGTCTCTCCAACATTTCCTGCATGATCTCAAAATCACTTCTCTTTGCCTGAAACTGATTCAACAGGCTATATCTCAATGTTGGCCAGTCAGGTATACCGTTTTGAGTTTTTAAATGCAGCCAAAACCATTCCTTCGCCTGGCCCTTAAGTAAACTATGAAAGTTCCTAATTACTTCTTCCCAAGGTATAACATAGCTTTCCTGTAAAAGGTCTATCCGAAAAACAAAATCTTCAATCGACACTCCACTACCACCGCCTTCAAACACAATATCCCATTTGTCTACTCTTATCTGACCTTCCACAGGACGGACATTCAAATTTCTCTGATGTGAATGAAAATTCGGGGCATTAGACAAAATGTTACTGAACCTATACGCCTGCTGAGGAGCTGGATTTTCTCTTGGTATATACTGTTCAGCCGCTCGCTCTTGGTTATTATTAGTTGGCATCGATTTTGGAATGTGGTTGTTGTGGTTTATCTGATGATCACGGGTACCTGGATTATTCGTATTCTCAGTATTGGCCACGATCTTTCTATTTGAGTGTTGCCCCTCCAGGCTACTTCTACTGGACCTTGAATCGAATGGGTGTCGAATATTATCCTGCGAGTTGGAAGACGACTTAATTACTTTTTGAACCTCTAGCATGATTCCTTTCAACCCCTCTTGCAGAGCGTTCTGAACCAATTCTGACATCTCAATATTCAAAAACTCCTTTAACGAAAGTTCCTGCTCATTATTTCCGGACCGATCATTTTGTGCATCAGTTTCTATCAACCAATCCTGCCGAACGGAAGCCCCACCTTCCTCCGGAATATCAGAAATAATTTCCCTATCAGCATCTGCCTTTTCCGTGCTCCTAATGGTTCCTGATAAGTCCCTGAATTGTGGATCCTGAAAGACCGTACCCTGGCGTGGAGGATGTACAACCTTTGAGGATACCCCTGCTTTATTTTGGTCAAATTCTATCGACCTTCTACCTTTTGGGTCGGTCATCAGTGCTATTGCTGACGATATGTATTAATATTTTAAAAATAATTCAACAATAAAACTAAAAGATTACGTATCTGTAGGATTATAAATTATAGTGTATTATAGTATATTGTTCTGTTCTATAGGTATTCTGTAAGTTTGTAAGTAAGGTGACTTCATGTTATTAAAACAAATAAAAGTTTTAATTCTAGCTTCTTATCTATATCACAGATTCCTTAATTGTAGTAAACCCCCCCTTTTATCCTAAAACTAACTTGTAGTAATTTCTTATACTTCAAAATGCTACTGATGTTACTGATAAAGTACATCAGGCCATTCTATCATTCAAAGCAAAACCAAACTAGCAAAACTTACGCAAATAAGATCATGCTAACCTGCCATATGCCCTAAGTTTTCCTTGTATAAAATAAACTCCTATTTCTAAGTCTAATATTCTATATTCCTTTGCTCTTGATGCCATACCACATACATACATCAGGCCCCTTGAAAATACTAGTATCATGAAGCAAACATGATTCCTACTTGCCATGTGCCTTAATTTACCTATCGCTAAACACGAAACAATTAACTATATCACTTATACACTAATATACCTGATGTCTTAATAATTTATCCTGTATTCGTGCAAATGGTCTGTGCTGTTTATTACAGCTATGCCACTAACTACATACATAAACTATTAATTTGATTAACATTTTTTCTACTCTTTTCTTCTACTTTCAGTTCAGGTGCCATATTGTCACCTGCCTTCAACTTGGTATTGTCTTCTGCTTTCAATTTTGGCGCCATATTGTCACACTAACCCTTTTTACGTACACCCAGTAAGCCGTCTAGTAATTTCCCCAATTAGCTCAGTGACGTCAGGGGAGGTAGGACCCGCTACTACCGGTGCAGGGCATGACAATAAAATTTATACATGAATAGACAAAAGTACAATTTCAAACATACTCATTGCGGACGGATCATAAAACAAAACTACAACTAAATATCCCGTGACTAGATGTGGGCCAAAAGGTGTAACTTGGTACCCACTAGCTGCCCACCCTACCTTGGTAACATAACAAAACATCTCATATGTTACCCCTACTACTATCAACAACTCAGTCACCCCCTTACATACCTACACGTACCACACCATATTTACAAAATTTAGCCGGACATCTTTTTTTATCTACTTCAGACAAAATAAATCATGTTTCAATCTCTTTCTCTTTTTTTTTTAATTTTATTTTAAAATTATAAATATGTATAATACACTATAAATTTCTTAAAATACTAAACCTGACCATAATCTCTTTTAATTTAATCGAAACAAAAAAATCTTAAACACAAACGAATAAGAAAAAACAGAAAGTAAGTAACTTAACTAATTTAGCAATACTAATAATATTACAATACTGCTCCTAACAAAAATCCCAAAATTACCTGGACTCCTGCCAATGGACAGGCACACGAACGAAATATTACAACACTTTATACCTATTTGAGAGAGCTCTCAAAAATAGCCTAATTTTCTTATAGGTTTTTTTTTAGATTCAACTATCATTAACACTCCCGACGCAACGGGTACTTTTGGGCTAACAAAATTTATTAACAAATTCACAAAATGAAACTTCGAACTATCTTATATTAACTATAAAACACTAAATTATTCCTTAACACTAACAAATCTTTCCTTATCTATTCAGACTTAATCTACAGAATATAACTCACTAACTCATGTTACAACAATATTCTCCTTTTTTGTGTTACTTTTTTATTCTAATTTATTTTCTTTTTACTTGTAAATTTTTCTTTTTGATTTTTAACGGCTGGCTTTTGATTTTACCTTTTCTACACACAACAAAATTTTTTTGAGATATAACCAAACATATATTCTATTGAACTTTCCGCTACTTGCGCGATTCACTTTAATTAAAACTTAAAAATGGAACGAACTCACCAAAGGAACTACTCCGGGTCATATATACGGCGCCTTGGCTGACCAGTACCTTCTCTCCGTCTGTTGAATGGCTTAAATTTTGTTCTTTCCAGTAGATTCCGTTTCCACAATATCGCAGTACCAATGATTCACTCTTCTACTTCAGTACAAAATGTTTCCAAAGCGGACCCCTCGGCTGGTAATAAACCCGGCTTGTTTATTACTTCCTTTTTTTTATTTGTTAATAATGTTCATGGATCTTGTTTTTCTTATTTGTTAATACCGTTATTGAAATTTTCTTCTATTGGTTCTCCGTTTTCTTAAATTTTTTATTGTTTTTCTTTAGTTATTAATATTGTTCTAGATTCCTCTTGTTTTTTAATAATTAATGAATATTTATTTCATCGTCTTGGCCTCCACAGTTTTGTATTTACTCAATTGATCGCCACACCAGAATCAACTTTTCGTTTTTCTTGATCTACTGACCTACCTCAATCGTGTTTCATTTCGTCCTAAAAATACCAAAAATTTTTTTAAAATTTTATATTCTTCTTCCTCTAACTCATATAGGTAACCTATCCTACCAAAGCTACCTAAAACTACCTACTGATACAAATATACCCTATTTCTTTTTTTCTTTTGCATATCGTTGGCTTAATATAAAAAAGGCGTAACTCGAGCTTGTGTTACTTTGGAGTAGAAGACAGAGACCTGATAGAATCCGTAAAATTTCTGACACAAGAAAAGTTTTCATGCAATTTTTAATAAAGAGATTTTTATTAAAAAGGCATACAAATTTTTGTTGTGTCATAAATTTTACGGATTTTATTAAGTTTTTTTCTTCTTCTGTAGAGTAACAAAAATCGAGTTACGCCTTTTTCATATTAAGCCATCGATATACACCTACATCACAAAGTCAACAACCTCTAACGTACTGGTCTTGAATTTATTTACACTTGTTTTTCACTTGTCTCTTTATACAAGTGCCATTGAACCCTGCCATCATGAAATTTAACATTTACAATAAAGACTACAACAAACATTTAGGTAAAAAAAATTGCATACATATTCGCACACAGCACAACAATAACAAGTGATCGGACATAAGAAAACAAATCTGTTTAGTATTTTCCTACCCTATTAACCCTTTGAGGACTAACAAACCATACAAGACTAACCACATAACAATTAACATACGCTACAAATGGGCCTAGGCATTTAAGTTTCTTTGTGACCAGCTTATATGCAAGACCCCAAGGATTATTATTTACCAACATCATCACAAATATTAAGAAAGAACTGCCGTTTGCTCCTACAAATTGCCATATTTAAGGCCCTTCTCTTATCCCTATAATTATGTTGGTGTGCATCATTCTCCAACCTACCTCGAGTCCTTGTATATTGCCTTCTGGCACGTATACACTCAGCCCTCAAGCTAGCAATATCATTATTCCACCAATAAACCGGTGATCCCCTTGCGGATCCTTTCCGCCTTACCATAGATGCATCGCACGACCGCGTGATATGGTTTACCAATTGTACCGCCATATCCTCAGCTGAACCATTCAAGTCCATACCCTCCATACAGATGGCAATATTCACTTTCCATCCCGTCAAACCTTGTGCCCGGAGGGTCACACGACGTATATCATCCTGCACATCTGTAATAATGGCACTGTGATCACTGTGAGTATAAAGATCAGATACCCCCCAGTTCACACGGTTTATGGTGGTTTCATTGGCAAACGTAATGTCAGTAACTGATCCACCATTTCCTCTTCTGAAGGTTTCCTCATCTCCAGAATTCAAGAGTACAACACTCAGCGCAGAAAGGGCTTCCAATAGAATTCTTCCCCTTGGATTTGTCGAGGGGCAACCCCATTCAACAGCCCACGCATTGAAATCTCCTGCTATTATAACAGGACTCCTGGCTGCAGCGTCCATCACTATGTTGTCTACAATAACACGAAAGTCCTCAATAGAATAGCTAGGAAGCAGTGGCCCGCGTGTACCCGCATTGTGGTGCTGACCTCTCCCTCAATGTTAAGGAACTGGTAGTCCATATAGCCGTTGTATCTGTATTATCAGCAACCCAATTTGCAGATCCTCTTATATGACTCGCTAAGTACAGCGACGTCAACATTTAAATCTTGAACGCTTTGCTTAAGCAACTCTTGCGCTGCTTGGCAATGATTGAGATTTAGCTGTAGTATGCGCATTTTGATTCTTAAGTACTGTTCTAACCCTTAAGCCTTTGCAGTGCTCTCTTGTAGTACGGCAAACTACACATCCGGCAACATGGTCACCATTAGTGTTCGTACCCTTTCTACAGAGCAAGCACGACGGTTTATTGGAACATGTTCCAATCCTGTGGCCAGTTATCCCACACCGCAAGCAGTTCTTGGATAGATCCTGGCTCCTACAATTTGTCGCCCTATGTCCATAGTCGGACAGTTGCAGCACCTTTTCGGTGCTATCTTTTCCCGTATTTGACATACGACCCAGCCGATGCGTATCCTCTACATCTCAAGAAGATGTCTAGCTAGAGGAGCACTCAGGCCAATAGTGGCAGTTTGTGTGCCCCCATACGCTTTCCTCAGTGATTAAACTGAAATCATGTAGCGTATGTTAATTGTTGGGTGGTTAGTCTTGTATGGTTTGTTAGTCCTCGAAGGGTTAATAGGGTAGGAAAAGAATAAACAGATTTGTTTTCTTACGGAAACGGAATCTACTGGACGGAGGAAAGTTAAGTCATTCAACAGACGGAGAGAAGATACTGGTCAGCCAAGGCGCCGTATATATGATCCGGAGTAGTACCTTTGGTGAGTCCGTTCCATTTTAAGTTGTATTGAAGAGAATCGCGCAAGTAGTGAAGGCGGAAAGTTTATTAGAATATGCTTGGTTATACCTCTAAAAAAAAAATTTGTTGTGTGTAGAAAAAGTAAAACTCAAAGTCAGCCATTTAAAATCAAAAGGAAAATATACAAGTTTAAATTTAAATTAATAATATATTAGTTTTTGCACCTTGTGGATAAAAAGAAAATAAATTAGAATAAAAAAAAAGGTAACACATAAAAAAATAAAATAAAAAAAAGGAGAATATTGTTGTAATATGAGTAGGGAGCTATATTCTATACATTAAGTCTGAATAGATAAGAAAATATTTGTTAGTGTTAAGGAATAATTTAATGTTTTATAGTTATTGTGAGTTAGTTCAAAGTTTCATTTTATGAATTTGTTAATAAATTTTGTTAGCCCAAAAATACCCGTTGCGTCGGGAGTGTTAGTGATAGTTGAATCTAAAAAAAAAAAAACTATAAGAAAATTAGGCCATTTTAGAGAGCTCTCTCAAATAGGTATAGAGTGTTGTAATATTTCGTTCGTGTGACTGTCCATTGGCAGGAGCCCAGGTAACTTTGGGATTTTTGTTAGGAGCAATAATTGTAATATTATTAGTATTGCTAAATTAGTTAAGTTACTTACTTTCTGTTTTTGGTATTCTTTTGTGTTTAAGATTTTTTGTTATTAAATTAATAGAGATTATGGTTAGGTTTAGTATTTTAAGGAATTTATAGTATATTATATATGTTTATAATGTTGCTATAAAATTAAAAAAAAAATATATATATAGAAAAATAGACAGAAATATGATTTATTTTGGCTGAAGTAAAAAAAAGATGTCCGGCTAAATTTTGTAGATATGGTGTGGTAAGTGTACGTATGTAAGGGGGTGACTGAGTTGTTGATAGTTGTAGGGGTAACATAAGAAATGTTTTGTTATGTTACCAAGGTAGGGTGGGCAGCTAGTGGGGACCAAGTCACACCTTTTGGCCCAAATCTAGCCACGGGATATTTAGTTGTAGTTTTGTTTTATGATCCGTCCGCAATGAGTATGTCTGAAGTTGTACTGTTGTCTCTTCATTTATAAATTTTATTGTCACGCCCTGCACCGGTAGTCGCGGGTCCTACCTCCCCTGACGTCACTGAGCTAGTTAGGGAAATTGCTAGGCGGCTTACTGGGTGTATGTAAAAGGGTTAGTGAGACAATCATCATAGTGCAGATATATATATGTATATATATATATATATATATATATATATATATATATATACATATATATATATATATATATATATATATATATATATATACATATATATATATATATATATATATATATATATATATATATATATATATATATATATATGTAAAAATTTAAATTCGATAATAACGATTATTATGTTAAACTAGTTGCGCTGTATGCATATGTTAAGATAATTTACAATAAACTTTATGATGTTATCTTCTATTATGTTAAAAAATTTTTATACAAAAAAAATATATTAATTATTGTTCACATTAATAATATCAATTACTCAACATTAAAAGAATTTTAGTTAACACACAAATCAGTTTCATTGCATTGTTATATACATTTAAAATTTATAATTGGGGGGTTCACACTGTAGTCATAAAGTCAGAAAATAATACCACGAAAAATATGACTAGTGTGAACAATCCGTCACATCTTAGTATGCTATTTCAAACATCGATGAGCTGCTGCCTTGATATGAGCTGGTAAAATTTTTTTGCGGCGGCATACGGAAAAACGTTCAGTGGCTGCCAGCTACGTAAGTTAAACGAGAAATATGTGATTTAATGTAAGACATTGTATATGTAGGTATGAATAATATTTTAGTCATGAATCATTTATAAGTAACGGCGGCAAACATATACAATCGCCGTCTCGCCTAAGGATTTTCAGCCTTTTGACTCAGATCTCTAGAGTTACCCTACAAGAACACTACCGAACATTTGACTAGTCATTTGTTTGATAGTGCTGAGGGCTTAATACCTCATTGCCTATACAAAACTCGCTATCATTTTCTTAAGGGCAATATGAAAAAACTGATGTATACAATTGTATACATGTGAGCTTGCATCTCTGTCGTACTTATTAATTCTGCCGACAAGAGAAAATATAGCTCACCTGCTCATTCTAGTGCTTTTTTGTATACACATATGTCGCATCAGTTGATTGCTCAGTACTGAAGAATCAAATGACTACTCAAACCTGACAACTGTTTTCTTTTTTGTTTATATTCTTCAATGAAAATAAAAAAACAATTTATCAAATTATATTAAGGGTTTTATATTTAAATAATTCTAAAACAAATAAATAGTATCTTACAAACTAATAAATTAAACTTAAAAATATCTTGTACCCGTACTATGTCGTGCTGCAAAGGAATGCGAATGGCTAAAGTGAACAAAAAACAAATACCATTAATTAATCCACCAAGTTTCATTTACAATACCCAGCTAGCCTTTTCAATCGCTGAAGAGTCTACTGCGAATCTTTTGCAGAGCGTTTTTAATCGTCGACGAGCGCATTTTTTAATCGTGGAAGATACAGCGTACGGGAAAAACTGTTACATGTAGATGATTCGTCTGCGAGAGTCTTCCACAACGCAGCGAAAGACGCTTGTATTAATCGTAGATAGAATCACTGAAGATTTATTTACAGATTATCTTACAAATCTTTTATTAAGAACATGAAGAATCGTCTGGGGCTCATGCAGAGATTATTTTACAACTTCTGAACTGCTCTTCATGTTATTATTATATAAGTCATTGAAAGAATCATAAAAGGATCATTTGATGAGCTGTTCGTTTTGCAAGCTATGTATTAAGAAATCAATTTTAGTTTTTGTATTACAAATTAATTAATAAAAACACTTCTCGTTTATTGAATATAAAGTACTTTATAAAAAAATGAGCATAGAATATATCATGAAACGAAAAAAATTAATAAAGAAAACAAAAAACTAATTCAAACTATGGTATATGTAAAAAGTCATATAGATATAACAGCCTCCTTATATTGAAAAATAAGGGAAGTTATTTTGTTTGATTTTTCTTTGTTAAACGTCTTTCGATGCGGTCCTTAGCATGTAGGAAGTGTTGCTGCAAAGTTCTGTTAATAATAGTATCATCACAATGTGAGAATTTGGAATGACACAGATCTATAAAAAACAAAAATTAATCAAAAATAACACACCTTTAATTTATACTTTCCTTTACAAATTTTTTTATTTTATTTTCTTAAATAAATTTTTAGTAATAAACAAATAATATCTTAAGATATCTTAAGAAACGAATTTGATTCTTAAAAAACCACTTTACACAACCGGCACGGGTCTTAATCAAAACATTAATGCAAATATCAACGAACAAAAGAAGAATAAATAAAAATCCTAACGGTTAATTGCATGAAAATAAAAACAATAACAAAAATATTTTGGCAAAAAATCGTCGATTAAACATTGCAAGATTAAAAACCAATCATTTCAAAGAAAGATACATCTTCAAAAGATCATCAGAAATATCTTTAAAGTATTGTATATTAATCTTTGCCAGATTAAACGGCGAACGTGCCAAAAACTTAAAATAAACAAAAGAATAAACATCGTTTTGTTATTGTAACTCGTGAAATAATCATCAGGAGTTTCGTTTGGGAATTGTATTTTAGGTACAATCGTCTATTAACCCTAGAAAACTAAACCTTTTTTTTAAACGTTTGCAACTAAACCTCGCCTAGCAGGCTACTTAAAAAAAAAAGTTTTTTTTTTTTAATTTTCGTTAATTTATTTTTTTTTTTTTAACATTTTCTATTTAAATGTTGGCATATTTAATTGTAAAATAAAAAATAGTTCATTAAATTTGTTTTTATATGCCAATAAAATGCTCACTAAAATGACATATAATTTTTTTTCTTTTACCAAGAGATCGTTTTAAAAAAATTAATATATTTTTTAACTTTAAAATAAAAAACCAAAATTCACATTTTTCTTATAACTATTTGTACTAAGTGTCATAAAAATTAAAAAGTTTCAACATATTACTTATACTTTGCTTTGCACGTAAAAATTAGTTCAGACCTTTTTTCTTATATCACATTCATAACAATTTGGAGATCTGTGTTCCAGGCAGTAGGTTTTATTGCATTTTGCACAATAATAAACACTCATCCGCTTCTTGATTGATGGACAGTAATTGCACATTGACCTTTTCCCTTTCTTTATTTGTGGTTCAGAGTTTTTTTCCTGGTCCCCGGAAGTAGAAATGGAGTCGGTTATTGCCTCACGAACTCGTTTTTGCATAGAAGGTCTTTCTTGAAGTCTGATAGAGCGCCAGTCGTAGCATAAATTCTTACTGAGATCCTTCATGAAATCCCGTCTGGTCATTGGTTTTATTTTCTGTTGGTCACAGTTGGAAACATACAGAATATAACTATTCAATACGGCCATATTTATCATTCCGTAAAACATACATAATGGCCAACGCCTTGTTTTCCGGCTACAGCTGGCATGACAACACATCTGATCATAGGTGTCAACAGCACCTTTTGTTGCATTGTAGGACTCAATAATTACAGGTTTTTTTGATACAGAGTTTACGGTGGGTTTGTCATGCATAGTTGAGATCAAAAACACAGTTTTATGAGGCTTCGCTTTAAAGCTAATCAGACTTAACTTATCATGGAAACCAAACATCGATGTACCAACAAGACGAGATGTATTGTGCTTGAACTCTTCTGGAATTTCTTTTTTATTAGTTTTGATTGTTCCAATCAAAGTTAATTTGTAAGGATCTGCTAGTAGCTGTTCTGCTAATGGTATAGAAGTAAACCAATTATCTACAGTTATGTTTCGGTTTGTTCCATGTATAGTTCTAGTAAGAAGCTTACAATAATAAGAACCTAACGGTTCACCAGCTGCTACATTATGATTTTTTCCCAAATATGGTGAGGCGTCAAACATATATTTAGTTCTAACATCACAGGCTAATACAATTTTTATCCCGTATTTAGCTGGTTTGTTTGGTATATACATTCGAAATGGACATCGACCTCTAAATGCTAGTAACTGTTCGTCTATTGTTACATATGACCCCGGCTTGAAGTTATCTCTACATTGCTGAATAAAAACCTCCCATATATTTCTAATTGGAGCAAATTTATCGGTCTGTCTTCTATTTTCTCGTGTACTCCGATCGTCAAAATGAAGGCAATTTATAAGAAATCCGAAACGTTCCATACTCATTGTAGCGATGTTTTGAGATCCGCAAAGTAGAGGATCAAAAAGCTCTTTAGTTGACAAATGGTTGTTCTTTAGCGCGCCACTTAAAACTAAAATTCCAAGAAGAGCACGGAGTTCTTGTATTCCGGTTAATGATGTGGTGGAGGTTTGTTTTTTGTAGTTATTTGCTTTAACTTTAATGTCTTCGTTAGTTCGAAGAAGAATTTCTTCAACCATACTTGCTGTAAAAAATTTTTCAAAACACTCTAAGGGTGTTGTTATACCTCTAAATTCTCTTCTTGATCCCGGTACAATATGTACAATGTTCCTCGCTGGAGTTCTGTTTGAGTTTCTTTTTGCCGAAGACGGTTCTGTCGACCAGATGAAATTGTTCCTACCTTTTACAATAGCTTCGGACGGCTTGATTATTAAAGAATCAATAGGTTGTTCATTTCTTTGTGGTACATTTATAGCTGAAACTGCAACAGGAGAACTCAAAGTAAATTCGTTATTGTCTAAAATTATATTTTCCACTTCGTCCTCAGATTGAACTTCAAAATTTGTGTCAATTTGACTGTCCTCTGAATCGAAATCCTCTTCTAAATTGTCCTCTATTTCGCTTCCATTTAAAGACAGCTCTTCCACCCATTTTTCTATTTGAGAATCAGAAGTACACATCTCTAAAAAAACTATAAAGATTCTAAATAATGTCGCAAAAAAAGTAAAAATTTTATAGCAACGTGTAGTCAGAAATATACCTTTAACACTAAACCTCGCCTCTCAGGCGACACGAAGTAGTATATCTCCGTACCAAAAAAACTCTGTGCAATGAACGTCCGCTCACAAGCTCACACAAAAGAATACTGCTGTGGTTTGAAAGCTCGTGTTGGTAATTGCACGCGATCGTAGTGAAATACCTAAAAGAAACATTCGTTGCGCTTCACAGGCGGGGTTTAGTTTTCTAGGGTTAAACAGCTCTTGGCTAGCTGGGTAATATTATATAACTTTACCTTAATTTTTTGAGTTTTTGATGAGCCAAGATTCAAATCGCATTGTGCAAAGGGATGGAAATGCCTAAAATGAAACAAACAATAAATATTAAGCCAATGAGATTTACCTAGAATATACATATATTATCTAAGTTTACCTTCGTTTCTGGCTTTTCCGTGTAATAACTTCTCAGTTTACCATAGTTGTTGTGCCATAGTTATTCCGTGATTTGTGTGCATTAATTACTGAATATTTCCACTACCCGGAAAATATCTTTCGAATCACTATTATCTATAAAATCATGTTCTTGTTATATCAATTTTTATTTATAACTTTAAAAAATATACTTACGTATCCTATTTATTCACATGAGATACATTCCTTTTTAAATTTACAGCACATTTTCCACGATAAATAAGGCAGAAATAAAATAAAATAAACAAATATTAATTAAAAACTGAAATTGAAATCTAAAAGTGTTGTCAAAAATTCAAGAAATGTGAGTCATATGTTCAATTGTGTTAGTGAAAATGTTATATGTGTATTAGTTTCAGTCATTCATTCCTTGTAGGGTATTTTATGACAAAACAAAAACATACCTGAAAGAGTGCTTTTATTTTATGACTTTTTTGTATGCAGCACAACAACTTTTTTAAACCGGGCTAATATATTATGGCTTTATGACAATATGACTAAATAGAACGAAGTGTGAATACTCCAAATATATATAAAGTTTACAGTTAGTATGTTTTAATATTTAAAATTATACTAATTTATACATTTTAGAGTTAGTATTTTTTAAAATTTATGATTTACGTTGTTAAAAAAAATGTTGTATGTACTGATTGAAAAGAAAATTTTTGACACAACTAAACAATTTCCTGAAGAAGCTAACCATCGGTTAGCTTCTTTATTATCGAAGAATAATAAATATTAATATAAAATAACCTCAAGACTCAAACAAATTTATTAACGTTTTTAAAAATCGTTTATTCGACAATTGTCTCAATTAAACTAGTGCTTTTTGTTTGTTATATGGTCAAGTATGTCTATATCAGATACGGGCATTTCATAGCACAATTGTGCTGAGATCATTCACACGTATTCTTACCCTCTTTAATTTAGTCGTCGATGAGACAGCGACGAATGAATATCAGGCGGATGCTTACGAATTTTTTTATATTTTTTTCCAGAATATTTGCCCAGCAAACAATTTGAGTCATGATGATATGCAAAATATATTTTGTCATAAACAATGCTTTCGATATTGTATGTTATGCCTTTTATAAAATTTTTCTCCAATAACGGACTATACTAATTCTCTTAATTTAGTAATACACTTAGTCTTACTAATTAGTCTGTGCAAAATCTTATCAAAAATATTTTTAATATGTTTCCCACATTTCTATGCCGACAAATATCAAAACTTATTAAGTTTGATATATCCAACCCCATATTTTTTTTGCGAATATTCAGTGTTATGCTCCAGCAAGCAACCATTCTTTTATGTATTTTTTTTTTCTTGAATGGAAAATATATGAAATTATTGTCCTATCTTTTTAATATTTTTCATTTGACTGTTTACTTAGAAAAAGTTTTATTTTTAATTAATAATTTTACGTAATCAACGTTTTTTTTCAACTTAGAAAATATTGCTACTTATGGATAAATATATAATGCACCATTATCTTTCGAACGCTTGGCTTTTTGTTTGGTGGGTAGCTCGCAAGATCAACACATACACAACTTACCAATACATTGACGGTGCCCACCACTGGTCTATATATATATATATATATATATATATATATATATATATATATATATATATATATATATATATATATTTATATATATATATATGTATATATATATATATATATATATATATATATATATGTATATATATATATATATATATACATATATATTTATATATATATATATATATGTATATATATATATATATATATATATATATATATATATATATATATATCGAATAAAATTAATTTGTTGTGTTTTCTTGAATTTCAAATCCTATAGTTTTCCTTTTTTGGGAGTTTATGTATAAGCTGAGAGGTTTTGTTATTTTGCAATTAGGTTAGTCTACTGATCATTTGGTGTAAGAACCAATGAAATGCAGGCATATACATATACTTGACCACATAACAAACAAAAAGCACAAATTTATTAGGTATTAAAAGAAAAAAGCTTAAAAAATTATACACAAGAATTAAACTACTTATTTTTAAATTATATGCGATAAACGTTTCATCTTTACAAGTAACATACTCGATACCTAACATTTAGATATGTCAGCGGACTCGCAACATGATTGCATGAGGTTATAGGTTATAGGGAGCTTTTTAGCTACGCCTCTGCTATGTAAAAGGCTTCAATTCATACAACTCTGCTCATACAAGTTCAAACAGCTGTGTAATTTTTTGTGTTAGTTGCTATTAGAAAGGAGCAAACATTTTCTGCGTGAAAAAGTATTTAACATTAATTCATATTAATTACATTACTATATTCAAACATGTTTTCTGTGAATTTGTTGAAATGTCGAATCAAATTCGTCTTCGCACTTAACAATATCGTTGGTGAATGAAAAATTTCAAAATATATGTAAATGAAATGGGTGCAAAGAATTACAAAACCTTGACTTAAAAACGCTGTGTTTTATGCTTGATAACTTTTAATTTGTAAAATACAACAAAATTATTAAATTTGATAGTAAAACTAAACACATAAAACTAATATAAGATTTGCGAAAACCAAAACTTTAAAAGCGGCGCTCACGCAAGCGTCTACTGCAATATTCTTGTTAGTTTTGTTGTAGTGTGTAATTTTCATTACTTTGTGGATCCATCTAATTATTTTTTTAATGCTTTAGTTGCTACAAGCATTCATATGTAAGTATGAATATTCTCTTCAGAATATTTTTGAATATTCACTTCATAATTGTGTTCAAAATTTATCGTCTGTCTTCATTACCAAAAAAAAAAAGTAGAAGCATGGGTTATGACCTACATCGTTTCCAGGGCGAAGTCGACGAAGAGCTAACTTGCCCTATTTGCTCTGGTGTCTTAGAAGAACCTTTACAGGCTAGTTACCTTTATACTTTTTACACATTTAAGATAGCATAATTTTTATTACAATTTCCATAGGCAGCTATGTGTGAACATGCATTTTGTCGTGCATGCATTAACGAGTGGTTGTCGCGTCAACCCACTTGTCCAGTTGATCGCAATGCTTTAACCACGGCCAACTTGCGTGCAGTGCCCAGAATATTACGAAATCTATTATCACGGTAAGTTGTTACAGCAACATGTAACGCTGGAAACTTATTGAGTAGTGAATAATTCATGTAGTCTATATGAAATTGAGTTTTGTCAGTGCTATGGAAGTTGAATTTTTATAACCAAATCGAAATGAAAATTTAAAAAATTAATATCACGTCGGTCCAAAAGCACAAAATTTCAACAGAAAAGTTTTGCATGACCTTTCTCTTTCGGAATGACAATCTAACAGATCTTTTGACGTATTATCAAGATCCCACACATCAGTACTTGCATTATTCCCCCTTATTCTGTAACTGTTTGTCAATGTCACGCCAACATAATATCAAAAATAGGGCAGTTACATTCAGGTTGTGGGCAACTACTGATAAATGCTGACAGCCTCTGACGATTCTTTAAAATAATAGGCGGCTGTTAAAAGTAATCAAATGCTGAGGAAAACGGTTATGCAGGTGTCTCAGTTTTGATATTGTCTTGACGTGACTTTGACAAATAGTTACAGAATAAGGCGGATTATTATTATTTTTTTAAAACGAAATAACACAATGTATTATAAGTTGCGTAAAAGAGCTTTAAATATTTTGATATCTAGTAACATTGTGGAACAGTATGCTAAGTTGAAACTTGCAATCTGCGAATAACCTTTCTTAGGAATTTGTATTAAATTCAAGTGATTTATTAAGAGTGGAGTGTTTAGAATCTTCATCTGCGTTCTATATTTTACAAGTTGAAAATGAAAAACGTTTCACTTCACATTTATAATTTCATTGTGTTCTAGAAAAGTAGTAAAATAGACATTCGTGTTTTCCTGTTCAATGCCAGGCTGTACCACTTATTCCCTCGGCGGTCGTAATAAGCCCTCAAAGTTTTGCTATATCAACTTTAAGTGAAACAGAGTGCGCATTACAACAGCGCCAACCTTTTGATGTAGTTTTCACTCTGTTTAAGCCCAATTATTTTTTCATTTATTTTTATTTATTTATTTAAGTAGTATTAAAAATACTTTATGATAAACAATTAACAATAATTTTGGTCAATTCAATTAAAGGCTCTGATGAAAATTATTTTTAATAATACATATACAATTTCTCTTAAAAACATTTAAATTTTCTTCATTTTTTACTTCATTTGGTAACTGGTTGAATACTTGTAAACCTTTGTAAAGTAGACATCTTTTCATAGCATTGTTGGATGCCCTATGGATTCTAAAATCATTAGCGTTTCTAAGGTTATATGGCTGGATTTCGCTGACGTAGGTTATTTGTTGTGTTAAATATTCTGGGGCATTACCTGTCTTCATTTTGTAAATAAACATACATGTATTTAGTTGTAGTCTTTGTCTAATGTTAAGCCACTGCAACATATCAAGCATAATTTGGATTGGTGTATATCTATTGCACTTTAATATTATTCTCATTGCTTTATTTTGTTGTTTTTGTAGTCTTTCTATTTGAGCATTTGTGCAGCATGTATAAAGTATTGTCGACCCGAATTCAAAATGAGGTTTAGTTATTGAGTTATATATATTTATTGCGGTTAATATTGATATTTTATTTCTTATTCTTCTAAAGAAGTTAACTTTTTTACCAATTTTTTTACAAATATAATCTAGATGTTCTTTAAAATTCATATTTTTGTCTATTATAAAACCGAGATATTTTATTTTATCAACTTTTTCTATAGTTTTATCATTAATTTTAAAGTCTGTGTTGCTATCCATATTTATCTCCATAATTTTCGTTTTATCTTCGTTAAGTTTAAGTTTATTCATTTTTAACCATTTATTTAAGTTTACTAAATCAAAATTTAATTTCACTTGACATTCTTCTTCTGTTTCTGATATATTATAGATAAGAGTATCATCTGCGTATAACACTATTTCACATTTTTGTAGTACATTAGGCATATCGTTAATGTATATAATAAACAACAGGGCACCAAGGATCGATCCTTGCGGAACACCATATATATTTTTCATTTCACACGATTTAACATTATTGACTCTTGTTATTTGTACTCTATTTGTCAGATATGATCTAAACCATTTTAATTCATTATCTCGTACTCCATAGTTATATAGTTTTTGCAGCAAAATGTCTCTATCTATTGTTTCAAAGGCTCTTTTAAAGTCCAGAAATATTGCCATTATATTTTTATTTCTATTAATGTTTTTCCATATATTAATGACGTAGTTTACCGCGGTTTCACATGAAAACTTTTTTCTAAATCCCGATTGATATTTCGATAGAATATTGTTTATTTCTAGGTATTGCTCTAGTTGTTTTTTTACTACTTTTTCCAAAATTTTTTCACATAATTTTAACGAGTTAATTGGTCGGAATTCTTCACATTTATTTGTTTTCGACACTTTTTCTATAGGTGTTATCAATGATTTTTTCCAATTTTCCGGGAAAATACCTGATTCCAGTGATTTATTTATAATTTTAAGTAATATCTCTCCCATTGTATTCCAGTTATTTAATATCATGTTAATATTTACGTTGTTATAGTCCGGTTTCTTTTTTATATCTTTGCAGATGTTTCTTAATTCACAGTTTGTTATTGCACGGAATTTAAATATAGAATCTATACCAATTGATTGATTTATATATTGCACATGTTCTATTTTATCTCTAATTTCTTTTATACTATTAACAAAATATTCATTAAAATTTGCTGCTATTTCACTATTAGTTTTATATTCTATATCGTTGAATATCACTGACTTTATCACATTTCGGTTACTCTTTAGTACTAAATTTTTAATATTTGTCCACATTTGTTTTTCATCTTTTGAGTTACATATTTTTTTATTAATATAGTAATTTTTTTCAAACTCAAGTTTTGTTTTATATGAATTTCTTGCTATCTTATACTCATTCCATGCTGCACTTGTATTTTGAATTTTAGCACTATTGTATTTTATTATTTTTTTCTTTTTTAGTATTTGCAACTGCTTATTAAACCACGTATTTTTCAAACTCTTTTCAAATATTATTTTATTTATCGAAAGTTTTTCTACTGTATTTTCAATAACTTCATCAAATGAGTTTACATTAAAATTTAGATTCTGTCCTTCTTCAGACTTAATTAATGTGCTGATTTCTCTTTTAAATAAATTTTTTTTGTATTTGAAAATTCTCATCTTATTCTTATTATTTGAATTAATTACATTCTTTATTTTAATTTCTATTAATTCATGATCTGATATTTTATTCTTTCTACTGATGTTTGCACTTATATTTTTTATATTTGTTATAACGTAGTCTATTATTGTTCTTGAATCCTTCGTTATCCTAGTAAAATTATTTATTATTTGTTTTAACCCGTTATCTTTAATTATACATTCTATTTTTTTCTTATAACCACTGTCCTTTGACCAATCAATATTAAAGTCTCCAACAATAACTATGTCTTATTTGCGTATGCCTCCAATCGGTCCAATAAATTTTTCCCACCAGACCTTTTTCAATAGGATCTATGGATTTCAACTCCCCCTAGAATCGTACATTACTGATCATTCGCAGTACTATAAGCTCTATATAACCTGCGCCGCATTTCTGTGCTTTTGTTAATTATTGGCTTAAATTTTTTTTATTTTCGCAACAAATATTTTAAAATCAGCTTCGGCTTAAAATTACTTGTTTTTTGTAGTGAAAATGTATTGTAGAACATATCAATTTCTCTTCAAACAAACAGGAAATAAATTTCACATTCTAATATCACATTCAACGTTTTCAAGGACAAACTAAGCGGAATTTTCACATTCATTTTTACTTCAAGCATAGTTTTAAAAAGTTACAATCTAGTCATTATGGAAAATATAATAAATATTAAAAAATAGTCATCATGACTGCTGTCTTATTAAATGCACAACTGAACAGATCGAGCCTTCGAGCCAAAATTGTTAAGCAAACTTACCGATTTTGTGCAATTGCATTTTCATATAATCTTGTGCAGTTTATCAGAGAGCTGCTTTTAAGCGTTTTCATGAGGACCCTTAAAGGTTCTTTATTTAATTTCTCATTAAAATGCAGAAAAGTATTGGTTGTCCATTGTGTGGATTACTTTTTCACATCAAATGTGTAAATATGACTGACGCTCAATACGATTTGTTTGCCCAAAACAAAAATATATTCTGTTTTATATACAATACATGCAGACTAACTCCGAAATCTAGTCAAGTAGAGTTCCCTGTTAAAATATTAAAGAAACTTTGCACAATATTACGTGCGACCTGGGTCGGAAGTTTGAAGAACTTAAAATACGCTGGAACAATCTTCCCCTAAGCCGAAAAAAATTTAAAATAAGTCTGCCCGAATACCTCAGACCACAGATTCATATCTTCATAGTTCCGTTGATTCAGCTGCTAATAATGATAATAACATGATTCCTGTGCTATTTACATAGTTATATCACCCTTATCGTGGTTGGCGTTTTTGTCCTTCAAATTCGCCAATTTGTAATAGCTTAAAGACAAAAAGTTAAAATTGTCTTTAATCTATTACAAATTGTCCTGCAATTAATAATACACCTTTTGTTGATACTGATTCACAAAATAATGCTCCTGTAAATATTAATAATCTATCAATTATGTGAAATTCATTGAAAGCGATTCCACCTAGAAAATACGTGTTCATTTCACGTTTGGATAGTGGTAATTCGGCTGATGACGTTGATTACTAAACTTGGAAAAAATACTATAATTTTCATATACAGTGAAAGCTCTCATATGCGGACATCTACCATCGGAGAAGATTTTGTCCGCGAACTGGCGATGTTCGTTTTTTGGAATGGTATAAAAAGTAATTTTTAGAATATTGTTAATTTTAAAAGTTTAAATTATTTAAATTGTTAATTTTTTCAACGGACTGACTGCAAATGATTTTTTATTATTTTATTAATAAATGAATTTGTTCAAATTCTATTTATTATTTTATATTAAGATTGGAATATTAAGAATATTTTCAATAATCATCAAACCAGCAGAACGGATCAGTACTGATTTCGAGGCCGCTACGCCATCTCATCAGCGTTCTTTGTTAAATTTTTCCACTTTTGCAAGTGGTGCTAGTTAGTAGGAATATCAACTATTTAACCAATGTTATTAACGAAAATTGAATATGAGAAGTTCCCACATTCATATTTTCAAGTTATTACCTTTTTGGTTAGTACGAAATTCCCCAAGCCTGACGATTAATATTCCCAAGAACGCTGATGAGATGGCGTAGCGGCCTCGAAATCAGTACTGATCCTTTCTGCTGGTTTGATGATTATTGAAAATATTCTTAACATTCCAATCTTAATATAAAATAATAAATAGAATTTGAACAAATTCATTTCTTAATAAAATAATAAAAAATCATTTGCAGTCATGCAGATTCGAACTTAAGCACATTGAAAAAACTAACAATTTACATAAGAAAGTTCGACTAATAACAATTCATACATAGTTTAAATTAGTTTTGTTAAACAAAAAAAGGTTACAAAGTTGGAAAAAAATCGAAAATATTTTTTTGTTTTAATTTTGCTTCATTTTCTTTAATAATTTTTTCTCCATAATATCATTCTAGATGTTTCAAGGGCTCAAATGCTGTATAGTCTTCTTCTGCGTCTTCAATAAGCGTCTAACTTCTTCTTCTGCTTCTTTAAATGAAGATATTTTGCTATGGTCTTCTTCTAAAATGCTTGTATCATTATTTTCTGATGAGCTTATTTCCACTCTATCAACCAAAACTTCTATAGTGTCAGATTCTGCTAGAATATTTTCATAAATAGAAGTAAACCCACTATAATCTACATTTTGTCTAGCCAATCTCGAGAGGATAGATAAAGGGATATCATCCTCTGCATCTAATTCTGTATTATCAAAATCTTTCATGAATCATGCTTTCCCAAAACAGTTCTTAATGGTTTCGAATGTTACTTTTTCCCATGATTGTTATGGGTTTCTTATTTCTCTAATATTTATATGCAGCTTACACAAAAATAGGAGAAACACTGAAAATTATTTATTTTACAATTGTTTGACTTTTTACTACAGTTTTAAGCCGTGCATGCTCTATTTATTTTCCAAATGTGCGCTTATTAGAATGTTTTGGACAAAAAAATTTTGTTTTCGTGTCCGCCGCTGGCTATGGGAGCGTCCGTTTTAGGGAATGTTTTTTGTTCGGGTTTATGATATCGGTTCTAAAGTTGTGGGAATTGACCGCTTAGGAGAGATGTCCGCTTATAATAGCTGCCCGCTGAGGGAACTTTCAATGTACCAGTTTCAATTTGCACAACCACGATGTATAACATCCTTTAAAGTCACCGTTTCGGCTCATGTTTTCCATTATATTCTGCATGTGAAATTCTGGCCAGTGAATACGTTAACTCGTGAATTTATATATAAGGAAAGACCTGTATCCACTTGTGGCATTCTACCGCAACGAGAAAGACTAAAACTAATAAATAATGCTGTCGATTCGATAGCCATACTGTAGCAAAACGTCCGTGTCCTAAGATCAAAATTTTCTAATTTATATCTGGATGATTAACGTTTCTTATACCCCGCAATCCGTATATATTCAACACTGCCAAGCTATTAAATTTGTCCGCGAATCTGCTTTTGAGATTGATTCTCTTGCAATTATGGGTGATTTCAACATTTCTTCCATATTGTGGAGGTATGTGCTGATGATAATTTTTATGTTCCAGAGAAATGAAGCAGTTTAAAAGTTTTTTTTGAATGGTTTATGTGACATGGGTCTTTTTTTAAATAAACAGCGTGCTGATTTTTTTAAATTCTTTATTTAATATCAGTAAATTACGGAGATGACTGCTATGTTAAGAGAACCATCCCTATTACTACTCCTGATAATAGATATCATCCAGCTCTTGAATTAATTATTTGCTTACCATCTGAATACAATGTCCCACCTTGTTCCAACACTGATAAAGTCTTTGCATTCAATCATACTAATTATTACGCGTTAAATGAACTTATTCTGAATACAGATTGGAATAATATATTGTCATATCCATAAGAATCTAATAAAACTGCATATCGGATGTTTAAGGTATTCTACGATAAAATTCTGGCATTTATGGATACGTGTATTCCCAAAAAAGTATTAAAATTAAAATCTCCCTCCGTGGAATAATATACAATTGTCTTGGACAAAAAACAAAAAGAACAAATTGTACAAAGTGTTTAAAAGATTTTTTTTATTTATTTAATAAAGTTTTATTAGTATTCAAAATACTTTTCAATATCCATTTTCAGTTTTACAGTTTCCATTATATAAAATTGTTGTTTACAAATTGTACACATTCTCTCTTAAATGTATAATAATTTCGTTCTATTTTTATGTATTCTGGCATTCTATTATATAATTTTATTACCTTGTAAAATAGTGATCGTTGCATCGCTGTTGATGTTGCTATCTGCAGCCTGAAGTTTTCGGAGTTTCGTAGTCCATATGGTTGTACTTCCCCCACATACTTAATATTTTCGCATAGGTATTCCGGTGCGTTTCCAGTTTTCATTTTTTGTGCAACGCATAACGTATTTGACTGCAATCGTTGTTTTATATTAAGCCATCTAAGTGAGTCCAGCATAAAATTAATAGGTGTATACCGACTACCTCTTAAAATACATCGCATCACCTTGTTTTGCATTTTCTGCATCCTTTCTATTTGTGACTCTAAACAGCATGTATATAAAATCGTTGACCCGTATTCAAAATGTGGCTTAATTATGGTTTTATATATATTTAATGCAGTTTTTATCGAAAGTTTTTTCTTATTCTCTTGAAAAATCCAATCTTTCTACCAATTTTCAAACGTGTTCTGTATGATCCTTAAATTTTAGTTCATCATCTATTATAAAACCAAGGTATTTTATTTTCTTCACCTTTTCTATTGTTTCATTATTAATTTTAAAATCTATATCACCGTTCATATTAATTTCCATAAGTTTTGTTTTATTTTCATTCAGTTTTAATTTGTTCATCTTTAACCAATTGTTTATATCATGATTTAGATTGTCTCTACATTCATCTTCGGTTACGCCTTCCGCGTATATTAAAGTATCGTCCGAATATAGAACTATTTTACATTATCTTACAATATTTGGCATATCATTTATGTATATTATGAAAAGCAGTGCACCTAAGATAGAACCCTGTAGGACACCATAATCATTTCTTATGCTATAAGATTTGGCACCATTTACTTTTGTCTTCTGCAATCTATTTCTCAAATATTATCTAAACCATCCCAATTCGACACCTCTTATACCGTACATGTAAAGTTTCTGTATCATTATTTCCCTATCGATTGTTTCAAAAGCTGTTTTAAAGTCTAAAAAAGTGCCACGATTTTTTGTTTTTATCTATGTATTTCCATTTATTTATTACATAATTTAGAGCAGTTCCACATGAATATTTTTTTCGAAATCCAGATTGATATTTTGTTAAAAGACAGTTGTCTTCAATATATTTTTCTAATTCATCCTTAACCAACTTTTCCAATATCTTTTCAAATGTTTTTAATGTGTTAATCGGCCAAAATTCTTCACATTTATCAGTTTTATCTACTTTTTCTATTGGCGATACCATCGTGTGTTTCCAACTTTAGGGGAATATACCTGTCTCTAATGATTTATTTATTATATTTTGTAAAATTACGCCAGTCCAGTTTCCAAGAATCATTTTAGTTGTTATTTTGCTATAATCTGGCTTGCTTTTCAATTCTTTTACAACTATCTTCAGTTCTGAAATTGTTATTAATCTAAATTTAAAATTTATGTTCATCATATTGATTTGGACTATATATTGCAAATTCTCTATCGATTCTCTTATTTATCTAACGCTATTTACAAAATAATCATTGAAATTATTAGCTATTTGTTTATAATTCTGAACCTTCTCGCCATTAAATATCACAGAATCTATCACGGTATGACTTTTTCTAAGAACTAATTTTTTTATCTCTTTCCACATCTGTGGGCAAATTACGGCACTCGATATCGGACGAAATTTGTATTTAAATTGTAATTTGGCCCCTCTTTTCGATCGTTTGCCTCATTTATCTGATCGTTTATATATTTGTTTTTCTGATTTTCAGTATTTACTTTATGTATGTTTCTACTGCATTTATAATTTGACCATGCTTCTGTAGTATTTATATATTTTGCTATTTGGTATCTTCTAATTTTTTCGTTTTTCATTATGTTTAAATCCCTATTAAACCATCCTGTATTACTATCTTGCTCTTTTACTAAATTTTTGTATCGTTGCCTCAAAACATTTATCAAAATTAAAAACATTCTCATTAAGATATTTGGTTTCTTCAAATCTTAACATGGCATTGAGTTCTCTGTTAAATACTGCCGTATTGTTATCTTAAAATTTCAATTTTCCTTTGACAATCTTTCTTGTCCATACTGCTAACTTCTATCGCAATTTCAATTATTTCATGATCTGATATTTTTGCTGTTTTACTATTTTGTGTTGTAATTATTTTACTATTCGTAATTACATAATCAATCAAAGTCCTTGTATTTTCCGTTACTCTAGTATAAGACTCTACAATCTGTTTCAATGCATTATCATTTAAAAGTCTCTCGAGTTGTTGTTTATAGAAACTGTCTTTTGACTAATCTATATTAAAATCTCCTGTAATTAGAGTATCACAGTTCAGTTCACAAATTTCCTCATCTACATTTCCAAATATATCACAGAAGTCAGACATACTACTACTAGGTGATTTATATACCTGTCGCTTAATGGGTCATAAAGCTTCAACATATTTATTTTTATTTGATATAATTTATTTACTTGATTTGTTCATTTTATTATCAGTCTGTGAATTGCCTAAATGTTTATTTGTCCCTTGATCATTTACAAGTATATTATGTATTTGTATTCCCTTGTTTGCCTATTTGTTTACGTGTAAATGATCAATTTCTTTTGTATGTTCATTCTACTGCAGTGCTTTTGTCTCGTTAAGTTGTCCCGTTATTTAAAAGGTTGTTTTTGTACATAAAGAATTTTAGCACAACTTAATTTATTTTAAAGACAAGATTTATATCGTAAGGAAAAGCACTGCGGTGAGTACTTAAAGTACTTTGTATTTTTTATATATTTTAATTAAGTTTTTTTTTTGTATAGAAATAAACGCTTCACACCATTTAATAACTTTGGTCTTGTTATTTATTGGTGTTGTTAAATTCGCTCCTTATGAACAACAGTCACCGCCAGTGACAACAATACCGCTACAATTATTTATTTAGCTTTACAACATAAAATCCAATATTTAGAGTCCTCCAATTTCTCAAATTGTTTGTTCATTGTCCACTCATTTTTATAGTAAATGACTACACCTCCTGTTCGATTAGAGTTAGATAAACACGCAACTTTATTATAATTTTTCAACGCTACTTCTTGCTCACCAACATCTTCAGTTAAATGTGTTTCTGATAAAATAATAAACTCTGGTTTTTTCGTTTCCGCCAGTATCTCTAGGTGATTAAAGTTATTAATAAGTCCCTGTATATTTGTATAAAGCACTTTAAGTTTCTTTGGTTGTTATTCTGTTAACCCTATTTTCCTTCTTCTATTATTTATTTATTTATTTATTTACAAAATATCTTATAAATTAATTTATAAGATATAAAATTAGGCGCCGGGCAGCAGGGTCATATACGCTCGTTTTTTTTTCTTTCCAAAATATAAAGATTTATAAGATTTTATACATGGTAGAGAAAAATTTTCTGTTCATTATTCCTAATCTTAAAATAAAGGTTTATTTTTTTTCCATTTTCCTTAGAATTTTTGATCTTTTTGAACGTTTTAGGTGTTATGATTACGTTTAACTCAGGAAATTTATTATAAAGTTGTGATGTAGATGTTGTGTGGTTGTTGGTTGTATTTTTCTTGGGAGGTGTAGTTAGGCCTAAACCATAGTTTATGTCCTCAAGAATTGCTTCTTCAGTTAAGTTTACATCAATGTTCATATTCGAATCAGAGTTTATGTCAGAAAAATCATCATCACTAAATATTATTTCTTTATAATAGTCAGTTTCTTTGAGAGTTGTGTTGTTATTTGTTACTTGTTGTGCGAATGTATTGGTGCAAGTTACTTCTTTGTTTTGAGAGAAATTTTCTGTTTTTTTGATTTGTTGTGTTTCTAATTCGATTGCTGTGTTAAATAGTGTGGTGGAAGAGATATTGTTCGGGAGGAAAGCATTTGATGTAGATGGAAAGAATGATAAGTTTGATGTAGAATGTTCAATGCTTTTTGCATTATTAAACGGAAAATTTTGTTTTTGTAACGGTTTCTGATGTTGGATAATCTGATTTGTTTTCCATTGTGGTTGTTGTAGGTGTTTTGTTGTTTTTCGGTTCTTGATGTTTATTAATATTTTCTTGTTCTTGTTGTTGGTGGTTTAGTACTTGCGCATATGTACATGTTTTCTTATTTTTTCTAATAGGTTTAAGTGTATTGATTATAGGATTGTCATTAAAGATTTACCATGCTTCCAGATTTGTGCATCTTCTTGATATTCTGATGAAGTTTACGGACTTATGCTTCCAAAATGTTGGACAATCGTTATCACACGATGGATGTGTTTCTTGCTGACAATTTACACAAAATGTTCGTTTGCAGGTATCGTGAGGTGTTTGTGTTCCACATTCTTTACATATTTCCATATTACGACAGCGCTTTTTTGTATGGCCAAGTTTCTGACAGTTTTGGCATCTCATTGGGTTGGGTATGTATTCCTCCACGGACACACGTTCCCATCCCAGTTTAAGTGTTTGAGGGCGGTAAATTAAATGAAAGATGATGATTGCTGCTCCAGTTGGCACAGGTTTTTTGTCTTCCCATTTCGTTAGCATACGCACCTCAACTACTCTTTGGTCTTTAAGTGATTCTAATAGCTCGTCTTCCGGAATGTTGATGATTTTTCTTGAGTATATTTTTCCCTGGGTTGAGTTGAGGGTCTTGTGCATAGAAAACTTTACTGGAATGCTGTCGATAAATGTTGTACTAAGGAATTTTTCAGCTATTTTTTTATTCGGCACCTTAATTAAAAGGTCACCACTTCGCATCTCTTTGACTTCAAGGCGATCAAGTCCTCTTTCAACTCGAAATACATTAAAGGATGAAAGTGGAGCAGCTTCAACGTCTGGCTTGGGTGAAATGGTGGAGGCAATAAGGTATCTCGGTAGATTTTGTTCCGTTTGCAAAGGTTTCTGGTAGCGGTATAAAGTCATCAGGCCATCGTTTGTTTTTGTTATTTCTGCGATAGAGGGATCAAGTTCCCTAAACCTGTTGTTGAACGGGGGGTGAACCCCGTTCATGTTTGAACGTGGTCGAACTTTTCTTTAAATATTAAGTATATTTTATTTTGTACAAAAAAGATTACAATTCTTTTTCTTACGAAAGAGAATAGAAATTTTTTTCTTTGTATATTTTGTTCTCTCCTATTTTTCAAACTCAAGTTCTATTTCTTACACCTATACACTCAAACGCACTGTTGCAACGAAAACGATGTTGACGCGGCGATTGCCTGACATAGACTGACCTTTTATTATTTAATTTGTTTTGATATACTGGACACTGTTTATCATTAGTTAAATGATTCTCATCTAGATCCATATTCAATTTTTCGTTCATACGCTTACAGTTTATACACTTTGATACTACTTCATTCTCACATTCCTTACTTTGGTGATTTCCATGGCAGTTTATACATACTTCCTCGTTCTTACAATCTTTCGCCAGATGGTTCCATCAAAAGCTCTACATCTTTCCCACCCTATATTTACTTTCTGAGCTTCGATCAATTTTGTATACGTCTCTCCGTCTGTTGCAAGCTTTATTGTATGTATTATTCTATTATTCCTTTTATATTCAAATGTTTTTATTATCTTAATCTCGGTGTCACTCAAAAAATTATTCTGTTTTCTCAATCAACACTTCTTCCGAATATTTAAATGATATGTCAGTTATGTTTATCTTCATATCCTTGGGTTTCACTCATTTCATTTTGAATGACATTTTTGATCTTTTCTCGTTCGCCATCATTATCGGTTTGTATTACCACTGTACCATTTTTTCTACTTTCAATGTTTGTTATCTTTAAATTAGCTGGATCAACTTTTTTATTCAGATCCTCTCTTGTTTTTTCATACCTCTGTTTTTCCTTTGTTTTCTCAAATCTTGCAACATTGTTGTTTTCCGCATCCGAATAAGAAATTTTTGTTTGTTTAACACCTGTTTCATTAATTACTTTCTTTATGTCATTACACATTTTGTTATTGATTTGGAACATCTGTTGATTATGCAAGATACGCTGCAAGCCGATCTGAATATACTAGAGTAAATCAGTTATGCTTAACCAATTTAACTTAAATAAAATTTGTGGGTGATGTTGGCTGAAGTAGTAGAACACGAAACTATGAAGCGGAGGGTCGTGAGTTCGAGCCCCCGCTGAGTCATGAAATATTGTGTCGAATTCTTCTGATCAGCATTAGTGCGTGGTTGTGTTAGTTGTTGCCAGCCTGTTTCAATGATGAAGGCATAATCACTGGTCACTGAACATAATTGGCATCGACTGACACTATCATGTACTAAAAGCAGAGTAACAGCACCACCCACCTTCGTCGGCCGTGTAGCAAAAATTAGCCAGCGAAGTAAAAAGTTGAAATAGCTACAAAAAACTGTCTATCTTCTCATCTTTCCTAATCTGTCCCCTCAATACTATCCCCTCGTTTTCAGTTCCGGAGCAATGCATTGCATATATAGGGATCATCCCCTGAGTGCTGGTCCAAGATAAAAAAAAATAAAAATAAAAAGTAAAAAACAATATAAAACGTGATCCGAGTTCATTCTAAGACTTTTATGAATGAGAAAAAAAGAACGACTGGTCATCCGGCGATGATGAAGTTTAAGCAAAATGAGTCTAGTGATGCCACAATTATATGTTATATGTTCGCTGAGTTTTTCTCTACTACATACAACAATGCAGCCTATGATGATTTCCTTTACCAGAATCTCAAACTATATCTTTATCGTTTCTTGATACCTGCACTATAGCGAAGGGTCTAAAAAACTAAAAATGTCTTATAAATATGGTTCTGATAAAATTCCCAGCTGTTTTTTAATTTTATGTGCTGATGCATTCGCTTTTCCTATAACAATATTGTTTCACACCTCAATCAAATATCCCAAAAATCTTATTTCAGAAAACTTACATATATCAGATTTTTTTTTTGAAGTAAGTAAGTAGTATTTATTAAATACATTTAAATTTACAATATTTTATTTATTTATTTATATATTTTAGCTTATAATTAAAAATTATAAGATAAATTAAAAAATAAGAGCAATAGCAACATCGGCCTTCAGCTCAACAAATATTTAGAAATATATACATACATTTTTTTTTACAGGCTGCCAGTTGTGATTAACAAATTCAGCACACTTGGGTCCTAGTAGATCCCTTTGTGTTACCCGAAAACATCACAAACACCCAAGGTCCTTGGTGGGAATCGAACCCACGACCTCTGTACTAATAGGCTAGCATCGCTACCAATCAGCCACAGCGGCACCTATATACATACATACATATTATACAATACAAATTAATTTATATATGAGTTATCCCAGTCAGCATTTTATGAAATTAATTCGAGTCTTTTTCGACTCCTTCGCACGATTTAAATGACTGTTCATTCGGGAGAAAATGGTACCCTAGCCGCGACTCTTCTAAAGGAGTCTTTTATGATTCGCGCTTCTGATCAATTTCGACTCATTTTCGAGACAGTTTGTGGTAGTTCTTTATATATTTTGTTTTGATTTTACTACACGAGCTTGCAGTTTGTGTATGTTTTTTTTAAATCACTTTCTAAGTATTTCTGGGAATCCTTTTTTTTTTTTTTTTTTTTGTTTGTTTATTGGCCTTAAGAATATATTTAAACTATATAAACACTAGTTAACAATATACATAATTTTTTTTTTTTACAATATATACAATGTCTCTAAGTCGAGCTCTCTAGTAATTTTGGTATGGTTATAGTTGGTTTTTACAACATTTGATTTAGGTTTAATTTATTTACATGAAAATATATTTATAAAAGTATTGTAATTGCAATGAAAATTTTGTTTAAAAACATTGCTAGCATATGGAAAAAAAAAGTTTGCAAAGGTAGTGTCCAGGGATAAAATTAAAACAAAAAACAGATAATAATTAATTATCTACATAGCCACCAATATTTCTTGGAATTCGTTTGTTGAACTAAACGTAAATCTTTGCGTGATATACTTGTGCTGTATTTTATATTTAATTGATCTACATTGCAGTTAACTGCTTTAATATTGTGGTAAAAGACCGGAATGCCATTTATTTCTTGAATGAAGTTCTTGTTATCAAGGTAAAGAAAAGATTCAGGAGGAACAAAGCCGTTTTCTAAACACTCTATTATGTAGTTTTCATTTTCGTAAAACGGAGCCATTATGAGATTATTTTCATGGCATTGTACACATCTTAAGATGTAATTTCTTATTAAGTTAATTATGAAATTGTCTATTCGAATGGTGTTTGCACTGTTGTATAACTTTTTGTTCGACGTGTACTTCATATATCCACTTTGTGGGTTCCTATATAGCGAAGTACAAGTTCTTAAACATTTTCTTTCAAAAACTCTTATCTTTTCCATGTTTGAGGGTGATATATTAAACCAAATTGGACATGCATATGTTAAAATAGGTCGTATCAGTGATTGGTACATTATAATTTTTACCTTAGGTTTCAAATATTTTGAATAAAAAAGTTGTCTATATATACCGAAAGCCCTTCTTGCTTTTATTAGTGTTTCTTTAACATGCTGATTAAAGTACAAAAATTTATCCAAATATACACCTAAGTATTTAACGACATCCTTATTAGTCAGTGTACAATTATGCAAAAAAGATTTTATTTCAAATTGTTTCCAATTCTTTCTAATGTCATAATTACATTTATTAACTGGCGGTCTAAAAAGTATAGTCTCACTTTTTGTGGTATTAATTGACATGTTCCAATTAATAGAATATTGTTCAACGAAATTATAATAATTCTAAAGGCTAGAATTAATTTTTTCTATTTTGTTGTCAGAGTGATATATAATTATATCATCTCCAAAAGAAATTATATTATCTATATTTTTAAGCATGTCTAAAATAAATAAATTAAATAGAATGGGCGAGTTAACTGTTCCTTGCTGTAGGCCGTTTTTTACCTTAAAGGATTTTTGGCTTCTCATATCTTCGTAACAAACCATGAATTTTTTATCGCTTATCATATTATAAATTAATAGTACATGATAAACTTGGAAACCATATTGAAATAATTTATAAATTAATGCTGCAATCCATACATTATCAAAAGCCTTCTCCATGTCAATAAGACATGCTCCGGTGCAGAACTTTTTATGCCAATTCCAATTAATGTCTGAGGTAAGTTTGTGTATTGCGTTAACTGTAGAATGTTTAAATTTGAAACCAAATTGTTTTTCACTAATTATGTCTCTTTGAGCGCAAAGTTTGTTTATGGCAATATTAATGCAGATCTCATAAATTTTGCTTATATTAGGTAATAAACTTATAGGACGTAAATTTTTTGGACAGTTTGGCTCTTTACCCTTCTTTGGAAGGATGACAACCTTCGCCATTTTCCAAGCATTTGGAAAGTATGAATTATTTAGCATATTATTAAAGAGGTTACAATAGTTATAAATCATTATTTCAGGAATCTTTTTCAAAACTATATTGGGTATGTTATCAATACCCGAAGATAACTTGGCTCTTAAAGAAGTAAATATATTTATTAAATTATCCTTTGTTGTAAAATAGTCTTGAGTTTGGGCTTCATCCAAATTATCAGACAGAACTGAATCATTAAAGTTAATTAACGTTTTTTTATCACTCTCATAAATCCTTTTGGTTTCTAAAAAAGTATTGAAGGATTCATTAACTTGTTGGTGTATAACGTTATCTGTGTTTGTTGATTTATGATCATGGACTGACTCAAAAAATGCTCCTATAGTATTCAACATTTGTATTTTCTCATCAACTATGTAATTATTTAACTCATCTCTTTTTAAAGAATTCGGGTTGATATCCGCATTGTTAAGTAAGAGTTCAGAGTTTTCTGGAATTTTTAATTCTTGAAGATTTAATGGAGTAAATTTTCTGAAGTTTCTCTTAATTTGGCTGAACATGTTTTTCGAATCTTTAGGATCTGTTTCTGACAATCTCTCTCTGACTTGTTTGTTAACCACGGATATTAGGTTTTCATTTATGAGCCTTTTTATTAATTTCAACTTTGTTTTTGCTAAAATAATGTTGTCTTCAGATAATGTTTGTTCTAATCTATTATGTCTTTTTATAATAGTTAGAATTTTGCTTTTTTCTCTGTATAATTTTGTGATGATCGGGTTATTAAACTTAGAAAATGTATTTTCAATTTTATATTTCGGAACCAACTCATGTATAGTTGAAATAATTAAGTTTTTCAATCTCTCTATGTAAAAGTCTATTTCTGTGTTTGTAAGATTTCGGTTGTTAGGGATTGGAGTATCTTGACCTAACTTTTGTATAATTTTATTTTGAAATCTTTTCCAGTTGGTTTTTTTATAATTGTAGTAAAATTTAGGATCATTTTGCAAAAATACGAAATTGTCTTGTTCGTTGTTCATAGAGGTAATCATTTCCACCGCTAGATGGTCACTGTCATAATCTAACGTCTTAAGAGAATTGACGGTATTGTTTTCAGTTCTTATATGAAGTCTACAGTCAGCAATACAAATGTCTAGATAAGAACCTGTACGAGGGTATGATGGGAATGTTGTAGCGTATAGTTTACATCTGAAACGTACTTCATAATTAACTAGCCATTCCTTTAAAATATTACCTTTTTGATTATTATTAGGATTACCCCACAATGTGTGTTTGCAGTTAAGGTCACCCGCCAAAATATAATAATTGTTAATATTCTCTAAATCTAAGGAATCAAAAAGGTTATGTAGCTCTCTCCTGAAATGTGTATCGTTATTACCAGAAGGGTAATATGCTGAGATTAAATAAAGTATTTTATTTGCAGCTAAGTAAATCCGTGTTATGCATGTTTCTAGAGTTTTGAAGGACTTAGTGACACTGTTTGTGTAATGAGAATGCTTTAAATCCTTTTTGACTAATATTGCAGTTCCTCCACCTTGTGTTGCGGCTTTCCTATCACTTCTTAAAACAATATAGTTTTCAAATTCGATTTTATGCCTGCAGTTTAGCTTAGTTTCGTTGAGCAATACAACATCCGGCTTATAACGTGTTAAAAACTGATAAAGTTCGTAACGTTTATTAATACTTATTAAAGAGTTAACGTTAATATGTATTATTTTAAGTTTTTTGGAAATAATATTTGTCTGACTATTTGAATCCATTTTGTCTTACACCTCAATCATAGAAAATATTGTATCTATTCTTGAAATCTGTAGATTAAGTTGTTTTTGAAAGTTTGCAATTTGAGAGTTTATATTTGCCATAAAGTTTTTTATTTCCTGCAAAAAAGAGTTATTCATGTTTTCTGTACTGTTTTTATTAAGGTTTGGTATGCTATCGCCCTTGACTACATTTGCAAATGAAGATTTGACATTAGTATAAATATTATTGTTATAAATTTTATTAGTTAGTATATTTTTACTTTTAGAACTAAGTTTTTGCTTGAGCAGTTTGTATTTTTCGCATCCTTTATACGAAGCAGGGTGCCCATATTTGTTGCATAAAACACAGAATAATTTATCTTTTTCTTCTATTGGGACTTTTTCTATTGAGCATTTGCCTCTTTCATGATCCTTGTTACACTTGACACATCTTCTCGGAAGATAGCAGTTTGCGGCACTATGGAAGAATCCTTGGCAGTTACGGCATTGAGGTATTTCGGGTCGCCTGACCTGCTCCCATTTTATCATACGGTGAAGTAACGTTTTAATGCTTTTCAATTTATTTATATTAGTTTCAGGTGAAACTTGTATTAAAAATATTGGAAGCTTAGCTCCTCTTTCAATAGATGACTTTGTTGAAAAAGGACTAGCTTTAATAAATTTTATTTCATTGCTATCATATTTTAATAGTTCAAAAAGTATTTCATCAGCATCGACATTGGCGTCTATGCCTTTAAGTAAGTATGTTTTAATTTTTAGTTCTTTGGGTGTAAATGTATAGAAATTAGTTTTAGTTTTTTCTAAATACGCTTTTACTCTTTGAAAATCTTGAATTGTGTTCATGAACAAGGATTTTTTATTTCTGTATTCTTTTATATTAAATTCTTTAATCTTTAAACCGTTTTTGATAAACTCTATTAAATGTTCTGTATCAATATCGATAATGTTTATTGGAGGTAACTTTTTTGCCTTACATTTTTCAATATTAACCACTGTATTTTCAGTAATTATTTTGGAGCTTTTGTTTTGGATAGCTGAATTGGATTCTTGTGTATTGTTTTTGCTATGTTTATCATTAACATGTTTCTCATATTTTTTTAATAGGTGTTGATCACATTGATCATCTGTTTCACAGTCTAGCACTGAGTAATAATTACTCATTTTGAAATGTTTGACATTGTTGTTGGTATTCATATTATGTCTTTTTCTTTTTCTGTCATTATCACTATTGTGCTTTAATATAAAATTATCATTGTTTTTGCTATATGAGTTTAGAGCATTACGCTCACTCATTCCAAGTTTTGGTTCTTAGTTAAATTTATATTTTGTTGTTTTTTTTTCTGTTATCAACAATAACACAATAATGCAATAAATATTCAAAAATATAATTGTTTGTATATTTTGTTTTAAGTGCACTGATCTCCGTAATACGTCCTTCACACATCACGTTCAAGATCGAACTCTGGGAATCCTTTTCGAGTCTTATTTTAAGCGCAGAACTGATTAATCTGTTTTTGATCACCTAAGGTACTCGAAAAAGACTCAGTTTGGTGAAACAATCTTCCACATGCTAACTGGGATTAATAAAATAATGTGTGTACATATATTATATTTCTTTATATAAATTTGTGTCTTTAAGGAATTTGATTAACAATGCTATGTTTTTCATTGTGGGATGTGATAAAGAATATATTGGATTAGAATTAGGAAATAAAGAGTTTTCAGCATTGGACAAAATTTACAATAAAAATCTTAAATTATACAAAAAATTTAGGTCTGATTAGTTGTTCTAATAAAATTAACTACTTTTCTTCTAAACAATAAGTGAATTGTAAAGGTTTAGTCCTTTGTAGAAAAGTGATATTTGAGTTGAATTTGTATGTGCTCTTTGTAGCCTAAAATCGAAAGCATTTCTCAGGTTGTATGGTTGCACATCTTTAACATATGGTAACTGTTCCATCACATAATCAGGTCCATCTCCCAGTTTAAGTTTTTAAATAAATTGATTGTGTTGAGTTCTAGCCTTTGGTGTATATTTTGCCATTTTAATGCATTCAACATAAATTGGATTGGGGTAAACCGATTAAGTTTTAATATTGAACGCATTGCCTTATTATGTTGCTTTTGCAATCCGGATAATTGTGTATCTGAGCAACATGTATGTATATAACACTGTAGAACCGCATTCAAAGTGTGGTTTAATTATAATTGTTATATATTAATTGATGTTGTGAATGAAATTTTACTTCTTATACATTTAAAAAATTCAATTTTTTTCCCGAGTTTTCTACAAATATATTCGACATGTTCTTTGAATTTTAAGTCTTTGTCTATAATAAACCCTAGCCGCCATATTCATAAAAGATAAAACGTATTTGAAATCTGGTTTAAGAAAATTTTGTATGGAAAATTTTTATTAAAATATATTTCAAATTCATTTTAAATTTTATGAATACCGGGGTAGATATTTACCCCCCGTTGTCACATGCAAGTGCAAGTGAAAAAAACTCAATACACTTACATTTTTTTTACTAACACTGCCACACTTTTGCCACTTGCGAGTCAGCTTGCAATGAAATTTTGTAGCAAGTAAATTTTTGACAATCGGTGCAAGTAAAATGGAAAAACGAAAAAAAGTGTTGCCAAGTGCTAAATTTTTTATTAATTTGGTTAATATTTTTATATATTTTTTTTATTTATATAAAAAGGATGTCAAGAAATTACACAAATGCTCATTTTAGAGGTAAGTTTGACCATTAAACTCATGTTTTTATAAAAAAAAATGCGTTAACAAGATATATATTTACAGGTAAAGATCAGTATTGACTAATTGGCAATACTGGATTAAGAATTAAGACAGTAATTTTTGCTAGAACCTTACTTTTTACCGACATTTTTAAAATGAACTTGCACTGTGCAATGTAGCCACTCAAAAAATTTTTGTGTTTTTTTTTACATTTCTCCTTATTTTCATTTATAATACATATACACTACTTGCGAGTAATTACTGGCATGTGACAACGGAGGGTTAAACGAGTTTACTTTTTCTATTGTTATGTTATTTATTTTAAATTTTTTGTCTGTATTAATATTTATTTCCATTAGTTTTGTTTTATTTTCACTTAATTTTAATTTGTTCATTTTAAGCCATTTATTTATGTTGTTCATATCATTTGAAAAGTTCTGATAACATATATCTTCTGTTTATGCTTCACTAAACATCAAGGTATCGTCTGCGTTTAAAACTATTTCACATATATATATATAACATTTTCTCCATATCATTTATATATAAAATAAATAAAGGGTTCCTAAAATTTAACCTTGAGGTACTCCATAATCATTTTTATTTGCTGATGATATAACATTGTTCGCTTTTGTGTTTTGTGAACGATTTTATAAACATGATTGAAACCATTTTATTTCATTATTTCCTATTTGATACATGTATAGTTTGTTTGTTAGTATATTTCTGTCTATTGTTTCGAAGGCTCTTTTAAAATCTAAAAATATCGGCAATATTTTATTATTTCTTTCGATATACATACATATTTCCATCTGTTTATAATATAGTTGACTGCCGTTTCACATGAATATTTATTTCTGAACCCAGATTGGTATTTTGATAAGATTTTATTTTTTTTCTAGTTATTCTTCAAATGTTTTTAATGTATTAATTGGGCGGAATTCTTCACATACACATGTATTTTAAACTTTTGCTGTGGGTTTTATTAAAGGTTGTTTTCAATTTGCAGGGAACTCTCCATTTTCAAGCGATTTATTTATAATTTTGATTAATATAGGACCAGTTATGTTCCAATTATATAAAATTATGGCATTTGATATTTTGTTATAGTCAAGCTTTCCTTTAATGTTTTTACATACTATTTTTAATTCTAAGATTGATATTGCATAGAATTTGAATCGAGTATTTATCACGGTTATTTTATTTTCGTGTTGCACTTTTTCTATGGATTTTCTTATTTCTCTTATACTATTCACAAAATAATTGTTAAAATTTTCTGCTATTTCTATATTTTCCTTATATTCTGCTTGATTACATATCACAGATTTTATTATATATTGGGGTTTTCTTATTATTAGTTCTGTTACTGCTTTCCACATTTCCTTTTGACCGATTACATTTGTTATGTTATTGTCTATAAATTTATATGAAATTTTTTTTTACTTGACACATTGTTGTCACAATACTATTATATATAAATAAATTTATTTGTTGGTGGTTAAGCAATGTCTATATGCATTTCATTGGTGCTTTACCAAATCATCAGTAGACTTTAACCACAGTTTTGAAAAGTTAAAAACCTCTTATCTTATGCATACATATATTTCTGAAAACCATCTGAGAATTCACAATTTGTAAATAACAAACTATTTTCAAAAATCACAATAGAATAAGCATAGTAGGCCTTGAAACTCATACAAAACTAAACCTAAACTAAACTAACTATTAGTAAAACAAACCATGGTGAAACTAGAAAATAGCACAAACCAAATTCCAACCACAGATCCAACAGAAAATGAACCTAAAAATTATTACAGTGTATCATTTATTCCTTATCCATTATAATAATAATAACACAAAAAAGAAATAATATCAGCAGTCGAAAATAAAAACATTAAATTTACGTACAAACCAAACACAACACTTAGCTCAATTTATACACAAATAAAAGCACCCACAGATAAACAGCAACAAAGTGACTTGGTTTACGAATTACAATGCAAAGGAAACAGCAAAGATAAATGCAACCTTATATACATAGGTACGACTAAAAGAAACCTAGAAACCAGAATGTCAGAACACAAAAGCGATATCGCCAAACAGAAAACATCAACAGCTTTATCAGCTCATGTTATAAACAGCAAACATTCGATTGATTTTGACAAGGTAAAAATTCTGGATAAAGACAAAATAGAAAGAAAAAGATATACGATCGAGAGCTTACGTATACAGCAAAACATAGAGAGAACAATGAACAAAAAAGAAGACACCGACAATATAAACGCTAGCTACATCGTTGCGATAACATAAAAATAAAAACTTGTGCTTGAAATAAATTTTCAGTAACTTAAAATAAGTAAAACACAAAAATAAAAACATGTATTCAATATAATATTGACTATAACACTGTAAGTTAAAAATATTTCTAAAAACATTAATAATATCACTGTATCACTGTAATCTGTAATATTTATGTATGTTCTTTTGAATTAAAATAGACAAAAGCCCCTGAAGAAGTCGAAAAAAAATTGACGAAACGTTGGGTAAAAAATGTAATAAATTGGTTTTATTAACATTGAATACGTTAGGCCTGATTAGCTCAAGATAAATACATACCTACATTGGAAGGGAAAAAAGAAATACTTTCCAATTTGTTCTTATAAAAGTCTTTGTACCAATCTATATTGAAATCTCCAGCTACTAAAATGTCATAATTTTGTTCGCATATATCTTCCAGGAAGTTTTAGTGATCTATATATTAATCCTAGTATAAAAGATATTTGTTCACGTTTTGCAATTTACGCGCTTATCCATAATTTGTGGTAGATTTTAAGTTCCTTTATTTTCTTTAAATGCCATTCTTTTCTAAAATATAAAGTAATACCACCATTTTTTGAAGAATTCGAAAATGTATTGTAGTTGTCATAATAACTTAATTCAATTTCATAATTTTGATCGGTTAAATGAGTTTCTGTGAGCAAAATAAATTCTGGTTTAACGGCTTCGCCAATTCTCTTCTCCTTTAGACCAAGTCTGTTCTGTTATGTGTGCTATAATTTTCATCTAGTCCCAGGTTAAGTCTCGCCTTATACAATTAACGTATTTATTATTTCCTTTTTACATTTTTTGCTTCTGTGTTTACCATGACATTTATAACAAACTTCATCATTTTTACAATCAGCTGACTTAGATATATTTGATCAACATGGATTAAAAATGGATGCTCTACGACAACAAACCTCCTTCAACTTACAACAGATTCGACAAAGTAAATCATTTACTTCTGATAAAAACCTGCAAATAATGGGTTTTAGAGGTCTTAGTGTAAATTGCATTTATTGTCATTTGTCGGATAGAACACAAACCGTCCTTTTCAATAAAAGAATTTCAAAATTAATAAAAGTGCTATCAGGAGTACCTCAGGGCACCCACCTTGGACCGCTGCTGTTTTTACTGTTTGTTAATGACTTGCCTGGAGTTATAAAGTTTTCGAATGTTCTTATGTATGCAGATGATTTTTTAACTATAGTCAGATGATTTTTTTAACTATAGTCAGTTCATCGATCATCAACGTCTTCCATTGGATTTAAATTCATTTTGTGTATGGTGTAAAAGAAACCTAGTGGAGCTCAAGTTTAACAAATGCAAGCTAATGCGATTTGCTAGAATTAATCTGTTTACCGTCAGTTATTTCCTGAAAAGTTGATATAGTCGTAAGTTCCTTGGATCTTCGTATTCTTTTCAATATAGATTCTAAATAGAATTTTAATTCACATATTACGTTATGTTACAAAAGGCTCGGAGTACACTTGGATTTATAAAATGTTGGGCAAAGGAGTTTGACGACCCTTATGGTACTAAAACTTTATATATGTCGTTTGTTCGGCCAATTCTGGAATATGGATCGATAATATGGGATCCCATTCACCTAACGTATTCAAATGCAATTGAATCGATACAGAAGCAGTTCTTGCTTTTTTGTCTTCGTGGTTTACACTTCAATCCCCTTAACTTGCCTTCGTATACAGCTCGTATGGCTCTTTTAAAACTTCTTACTCTAAAATGTCGGAGAACAATGTCGAATGTCTCATTTATTTTCAAGGTTATCAATGGTAATATCTGTGCCGGATTTTCGATTAATGATATTCTTTTTAACATGCCGCAACGATCATCCCGGAATTTTATTCCGTTATACGTACAATTTTGTAGAACCAATTATGCTGATGCTGACCCTCTTACAATGATGTGTAACACGTTTAATCGATTATATAGATTTATTGACTTTTCTTTAAATCCAAATGTGATAAATAAATCTATAATTGTTTTTCTAAATTCATAGTAAAATTTTTGAACATACATATGTAACTTGGTTTAATTGTAATTATTTTGTTGATATGTAATAATTTATTATTTGTGATAATGTCTGTAAGGACAAATACAATTAAATATGCAACAAAAATACACATTGGCACCTAAAACCTATGTCAATAGTGATTTTTTCAGGAACGTTAAAAAAATAAAATTTTTTTCTAATTGGACATGATTGCACGTATATTTTTTATTTGTTTCATACCAGTGATGGAACAGTTCTTTCTAAATTGCTTATTGGCGACACCCACAAATCTTTTATGCTCATGTAATTCAGTTGCCTTTCAGACGGCAAAGAGTACAAGTGCTTAGCGGATGCTTTGGCTGCTTATAAAATATAGTGCGTAAAAAAATGATGGTACTATTACGAAAATTTGTCGTGGTATATATAAAACATATTGTTGCACGTGCTCTGATTGTATCCAAGAATCTTAAATTTGCATGATAAAGATGTTCGCCGGCTAACTCTATCAGGGCTAAGTTTCTGACCCTTGTTCTCGGTGTGCAGACATAAAAAGAAAAAAAATCACTGAACTCTCCATGCAAGCAAAACCCTAGAGTTCAGCGGTAATAGCTTTGATATTGCATTGACATAGAGGTATATCTGGCACAAGGACATTTACTATGTGTTAATTCTTTCATTTGTTTTTTATTTTGGGTACCAAAATAAAAACAAATCTACATTGAATTAAATCGTTATAAAATGCATATTTTTAATTATTCCCACAGTCAGGTTTTAAGAATTATTATGTCAGCATAATTCTTGATTCACACGAAATTATAACATTCTTCATTTTACACGTGCTTATTTATATTACCATCCAGACAGTCAAGAAATTCACTATCTGTTTTTTCTACAACTGACTGGTGGGAAAAATAATTTGGCTGTTAAAATCACCTTTCAGACATTTGTGAAATACAATAAATGTTTTTGGCTAACGGTGGGAAAAGAATTTTGTAGTTTTTTAGATTTGTTATATTTTAAATTATATTTTAATTCACATATACATATATACATACAATTTATTTTGTTGCTAATTTTAAGTTGTTTCCCTAACTGTAATTTTTATTTAAATAAGATGAATTTTAAATAAAATTTTATGATTGACAACTTGCCCGTCATCCAAACCACACGTTCTCTTTACTTACGCAACTTGGTGAACTACCAAGTTTCGCCCAACAATATAAATTTAATAAGAAATTTATTTCAGTGACTCGGTGAACTACCAAGTTACTTCAACTCTTCAGTTAAACGAGTCAAACGAGGCTCGTCTTAACATTTCTGGCGACCGTGACAGGACACCACGCCTTCAAGGACTGCACATCTAATCAAGGTTGTAACAGCTTAGTGGTCACCGAAAATAGACCAACCGTGTTAACGAAACACTATGACGAATTCGGCAGAGACACTTCTCCGTCAGCTGAAGGAAACTGGGGAGTACATAGCCACCGTTATACGAAACTTCACCAAGGATTCAGCCACGCGGAAACCAGTTACCTATTACAAGGAACGCATCAACCGTCTGTCAACATCTTGGACAGAATTCGATAACACAGACAATGAGTTGCGGGACTTAAAGGATTTAGATAAATCGGATGAATATTTCACATCCGACTGTTATACTCGAATTCAGGCGATGGCGTCTAAATACATTGAGGTAATGGAGCAAGAGCTGGCTAATCTATTGGAAGAATCCAGCGACAAAGCACTTCAATCCAAACATACGAAGCCCGGTCAGGCACAAGGTGGGGTTACAGTGGAGAGTGGCACCTGCAGTACTGTGGGTGGCCACGATGGATTAATCAGTCGGTCTCTTGGTAAAATGGCAGCTCTTACACGACAATTAGAAGGTCTTCATTTGCAACCTGATCAGGATGGATCTTATTGCGAAGTAAAAAAGGCTACAATCACCCAACTATGGCAGCAATTAGAACGCCTTAATGACGAAGTCCTAGACAAATATCCCGACCCAGACATCGCTGGGTATGATTCAAATAGATATCTTCACCTGGAACGAGCTTCCCAGTTAGCAATTATTCAACTCACCAGAAATCAGTCTCCCACGGCTTCAGTAACTGTGGCAAAACCATCCGCTCTGCCCTTACCCACGATCACCATTACCAAATTCGATGGCGATTACATGAAGTGGTCATCCTTTTCCGATTTATTCAAGAAGATTGTTCATGAGCAACAGATGTCTGAAGCTCACAAAATGTGGTCTCTAAAGACCAATGTCATTGGTGAAGCTGCGAACCTTATCAGCCATCTGAATGTGACCGCAGAAAATTACCAAGCAGCTTGGAAATTACTGTATGATAGATACGACAATAAAAGACTAATGGTGGCAACAGCCATTCAAAGACTGCTTGACCAACCCTCCGGTGCATCCACTTTAGGAGCGATCAAGCGATTGCATGACACAACAAAGGAATGTCTAGCAGCACTCTCCAACATGGGACTCCAAACATCGTCGTGGGATCCACTCCTAATCCACATCCTGGTTAAAAAGCTGGACAGAACCGTGCATGCCCGATATGAGCAATCAATCTCAAACCCAAAGGAATTGCAAACTGTCAGCCAGTTTCTTACCTTCCTCGAGAACCACTTTCACACTCTTGAGGTAATGGGATACAAGGAGAAAACTATTTTCTCCAATAGCAAAATATTTAGCCTAACGGCACAACCTGGGAAACAGCACCAGCAATGCATAAGATGCAAGCAAGATTTCCATCCATTGTATCGATGCAAGGAATTCATTCAGCTTAACTCAACAAACAGACTCAACCTGGTACAGAAGCATAAGTTATGTGTGAATTGCTTTAGTCCTAACCATTCAACCAAACAATGCACAACTTCTGGCCGCTGCCAGAGATGCGGAAAACGGCACCATACCCTCGTACATCTGGAGCAAGGCCATCACATCAATTCAACACCAAAGAATCAAGAAAAATCAGTAAAGAAAGACGAATCATTCAAAGAAGCAAGATCATCTGTCAACCCGTCAACAGAAAAAGTAACGTCTTTAGTCAATACACCAATAGAAGAAGCAGAAGGTTTGGCAGTAGAGAATGTCAAAAGGCCCTATGTATTGCTGGGAACAGCGTTGGTAAAAGTCAAGACGAACGGCTTGGAAATTGAATGCAAGGCTATTCTGGATTCAAGGTCACAAGTTAATCTTATTACAGAGAGATTGGTTACACGTCTTGGACTCCCAGCAAGGGCCACCTCACTTTCAATCAGTGGCATCGGAAAAAATCGTACAAAGGTTCAACACCGAGTCAACATTGTGCTTCAATCTCGATTCAATAATTTTTCAACCCGGCTAGAGGCATTTGTGCTACCACAAATAATTTATCCTAAGCCGTCCCAGACTCTTACCATCGATACGTGGCCGATTCCCAGCAATATAGCACTGGCCGACCCAACCTTTAACCGTCCAGACAAAATCGATATTTTGTTAGGAGCGGAATATTACCATCAATTACTTGCTATCGGGCAGATAAAACTAGCTAATGATCTTCCAATGTTACAGAATACAATACTTGGCTGGATAGTAGCAGGAAAGGTATCTGGCGAACAGCTATCCTCAGCAGAATGCGGTGTTTTGACAGAAGATGACAAAATGAACATGGCCATAGAACGATTTTGGAAACTCGAAGAGATTGAATGTAGACAACCACAATTATCAGCGTATGATACACAATGCGAGACTCATTTTAATCAACATACCACTCGCGACAAAGAAGGACGGTTCGTAGTCCGACTTCCTTTTTGCAACGAACCATCTTCTTTAGGAGCTTCACATAGTATAGCTTTCAACCGATTTATCGCACTAGAACGTCGATTTTCAAGGGATGCTTCTTTGAAGGATCAGTATACCCAATTTATGAAAGACTATGAAACAATGGGCCACATGTCGAAAATCCACATAGACTATATAAAAGGGCATAAATATTTCATCCCTCACCACTGCGTTTTGCGACCAGAGAGCAGCACGACTAAACTTAGAGTGGTATTTGATGCCTCAGCAAAAACTTCGTTCGGAAAATCCTTGAATGACATTCTGCACCTAGGGCCCCCACTTCAAAATGAGCTTTTTACCGTGCTGCTGAGATTTCGGTTGCCGCGATTCGTATTCACTTCAGACATAGAAAAAATGTACCGACAAATATTGATACATCCCAAAGATCGGCCATTCCAGATAATTCTGTGGCGAAACAACGCTTCGGAACCTATCAATTATTTTCAATTAAACACAGTCACATATGGCACGCGGCCAGCTCCTTACTTGGCAATAAAATGCTTAAAGGAAATTGTACGTGAGAATCAAACACAATTCCCGTTAGCTACTACTTTTTTGGAGAGGAATTTTTATGTTGATGATGGATTGGGTGGAGCCGATAACTTAGGAACAGCCCTCGAAACACAGCGCCAACTCCAACTAGTCATGTCCAAATACGGGTTTCATTTACGAAAGTGGTGCGCTAACCACTCACAACTGCTTCAGAACATTCCTAATAACGATCAGGAAGTCAACCTAGATTTATCAACAGGGGAAAACGGTTACACAAAAACGTTAGGACTAGTATGGTTACCCAAAGACGATCTTCTTAAAATCAAGGTCAACTTGAACCCAATCAAAGTGGTGACTAAAAGAACAGTAACTTCTGATCTTGCAAGCATTTTCGACCCCCTCGGGCTACTGTCCCCAGTGGTCGTCAAAGCAAAAATGTTCATCCAGGAATTATGGACCTTGAATCTGTCATGGGACGAAGCAGTGCCCTCAGAGTTTGATTCACGGTGGAGAAGTTTCCGAAATGATCTAAATGAACTTGAAAGATTTCAAACGCATCGACATATCTATAAAGGCACGATTCCTCGTAATACACAACTTCATGTTTTTACGGACGCTTCCGAAAAGGCATATGGAGCCGCAATATATGTTCGAACGTTTTTACCTGATAAAACACTGATAGTATATTTGCTATGTTCAAAATCCCTTATAGCACCTCTTAAGCAACAAACACTTCCACGATTGGAATTATGCGCTGCTCAGTTAGAAGCTAATTTAGCTGCAAAGGTAAGACTCGATCTGGAAATGAGTACAACACCAATATTCTATTGGACTGATTCAAGGATAGTCTTGGCGTGGATTAACTCAAGATCGTCCTCGCTACATACCTTTGTAGCAAATCGAATAGCTTCAATTCAAGAAACCTCAGTGCCGGAGCAATGGAGGCATGTTAGTTCGCAAAACAATCCTGCAGACATCATTTCCCGAGGACTGGATCCACACCAATTACAGCATACCCCTATAACTCCATGATTACTGTCTACGGCGAAAGTATCTTACGCAACATTGACCACAAAAATTCATTGCAAACTCTTCAACGAGTTATGGGATATACCCTACGTTTCATTAAAAACGCAAGAACCATGAAGGAAGACCGGCAGACACAGAAAACTCTTACGCCTATCGAACTTCACGATTCGCTTGCCATCATTGTGCGAATGATCCAACTTCAGGCGTTCAAGGAAGACATTCAGCAATTGAAAAAGGGAAAAGAATGTAGAGGGTCAAGTCAAATCAAAAACCTATCGCCATTTTTAGATGAACATAATATTTTAAGAGTGGGGGGCAGACTAGAAGCATCCACTTTATCTTTTACCGCCAAACATCCAATGCTACTTCCCTACAATGACCCTGTAAGCAAATTAATTTTTGAATCGGTCCATAAGGAAAATCAACACTGTGGTCCTTCAGCACTACTCGCAATCGTAAGACAACGCTTTTGGCCCATCAAGGGCAAATACATGGCACGGGAAACTGTACACAAATGTGTCCAATGTGCACGATCGAAACCAAAACTTCTGAATCAAATCATGGGAAATCTACCAGAACGTAGAGTAACACCAGCAAGGCCCTTCATAAACGCAGGTGTTGACTACTGTGGCCCAATATGGGTTCATTTCAAAACAAGAGGAAAACGACCACAGAAGGCGTACATTGCCGTTTTCTGTTGCTTTTCAACTAAAGCCGTTCATCTAGAATTAGTAACGGACCTAACAACCGACGCCTTCATTGGGGCTCTTAAAAGATTTATAAGCCGTAGGGGTCACTGTCAGCATCTGTATTGTGACAATGCTACTAATTTTGTGGGAGCTCGAAATCAACTTTCAGAATTATCGACAGCTCTATTTGCGACCGCGGCTCAAGAAAAAATCCAGCGAGAGTGTGCCAGCAAAAGCATTAGTTTCCATTTTATTCCTCCACGGGCCCCACATTTCGGTGGATTGTGGGAAGCTGCAGTGAAATCCGCCAAGAAGTTATTGATCAAGGAAATAGCAAACGCAAATTTGACTTATGAAGAGATGGAAACGGTGATAATCGAGGTCGAAGCGATTCTCAACTCAAGACCAATAGCACCACTCCCTAGCAGTCCTAACGACGAAGCTGCACTAACTCCTGGTCATTTTTTGATTGGTGAACCTCTCACTGCACAAGTTGATGCAATTGCTCAATAACCTTCAACTACCCTTGCAAAACGATGGGAATTGGTCTCACGAATTAAACATCAATTCTGGAAACGTTGGTCGCAGGAATATGTTAGTGAACTTCAGCAACGCAACAAATGGCAGACTAGTGGTCAAAATCTACAACTAGGAACTATTGTCATAATAAAGGATAACTCACCTGTCATGACATGGCGTCTCGGAAAGTTAATTGAAACATATCCTGGTCCAGACGGGGCCGTCAGAACTGCCGCTGTCAAAACGTCCAGTGGTATAATTAAGCGAGCAATTCACTTATTAGCTCCCTTTCCCCTGGAGCCAACAACAACATCAGCAGTCAATGAAGTATCCGAGAACAACTCAATGCTCAAAAGAAGCAGTTCGCTCAACATCAACGAGCAAATTGCGCAACCAAATAAACGCTATACTTTAAGCGCAATAGGTATGCTAATGCTCCTAACACTATTCCTCCCAATAGCCGTCTGTCAACAAGTAACTTACACGCAGATCACTAGCAACCCTGGGCTACATTTTGAAAATATTGGTCAAGTGAAACCAATCATTTCGGAATGGAAGCTTCTCATTTATTTCGAACTGACACCATTCTATAAAGAGTTGCAGCTTTTAACCAATGGAACATCTGCCTTGCAAAAGGCTTGCAGAAGTCCGTCCCTTCTTAATCAATGCGACGGACTAATGACCCATTTCCAAAAGATCCAGGACGAAATGGAGACTGGTCTTAAAATTCTTGCAAGACGAAAGAAAAGGGGCGCAATAGACATCGTTGATAATGTAGCGAATTCATTATTTGGAGTTCTTGCTTCTAAATATGCCGAAGAAATGACTGATACCATTAACACTATGAAAACCAACGAAGCCATTCTATCCAATCTTTTGCGGAATCAAACATCGTTTCTTGACTCGACCCTGAATCTCATGAAGCAGTCCGAAACTCGAACACAAACTAACTTGGAGAAACTCAACTTCAGAATCAATAGATTAATGAACCTCACAACCAACAACAATACCCATCAAGCACAGATCATTTTATCCTTGAGCATTCAGTTATTGATAATTGCGGATAATTTGCAGAAAATGCACGCCTCCATGATCAACTTGTTGGCTGACACTTATCATGGCCAAATAAGCCCTGTTTTACTGACTCCGCAACAATTTTCTGGTGAAGTTGACAATATAAAGGCAAACCTTCCACCAGACCTAACATTGCCAGTCACAGATATCATTCATTTGTATGGCATAGTGCGAGCTCATGCTGCATTTTCAAACCAGCACATTATTTGCACCTGGCGTATCCCGCTAGCACATCAGAATGACTATAATTTATTCTATATTACGCCAGTTCCACAGCTAGTAAATAATTCTTTAGTCGCTATTTCACCAACAACTAAGATACCGGCTCTCAGTGGTCATCGGGACGAATACTTCCCTATAAGTGAAATAAAACTTTTGGACTGCAATAAACTGGAGCACAATACCTTCTTGTGTCCAAACATTCAAGCCATCTATTCCAAAGATTCTCCTATATGCAGCTGTGAAATCCATTTGTTCAACAATGAATCCGATGCAAGTTGCAATATAGAGTTAATATCCAGCAATCACGTATGGTATCAACTTTACAAAAAGAACCAGTGGCTGCTTGCAACTCAACGACATCTTAAATTGAGAACAGTATGCAAAGGGGAAAGTAGTTCTCAAGTAGTGGAAGGTACAGGTGTTCTCACTTTACCTGCTGGATGTACAGTGAAAAGCGATGGAATCAGCATATACGGTCATCAAACAATCACCTCCAGTCTATATCCATCATATACAAGCGCTGGGGTGCCCTTATCCAATATTTTACAACGTATGAGCAACCTGACACAACCACTGCCATACTCTTCAGCCATTGAAAACATAACCCAACTGCAGGAAGAAGTGCGGTTGCAACTGCAAAATATTCCAACATCAACAAACGTGACTAGTCAAATACATAGTTTAACAACCAGCTATGTAGGACTGGCTCTAGTTTTAATCCTCATAATTTTCCTGCTTATAAAACACATCCTGAAGAGAAACCCCAAAGCGCTCCCCGCAGCTCCACAAGCGGCACCAAGGTTAAACTGGGATATCTCCGTAGACCCAACATCCTAACAAATTTTCAACATAAGGACTTGGAAATCGTTCAGCAACACTACCTAGTGACTTAAAAAAAAAAAAAAAAATTTTCCCCTGGGGGCGCAATATGTTAATTCTTTCATTTGCTTTTTATTTTGGGTACCAAAATAAAAACAAATCTACATTGAATTAAATCGTTATAAAATGCATATTTTTAATTATTCCCACAGTCAGGTTTTAAGAATTATTATGTCAGCATAATTCTTGATTCACACGAAATTATAACATTCTTCATTTTACACGTGCTTATTTATATTACCATCCAGACAGTCAAGAAATTCAATATCTGTTTTTTCTACAACTGACTGGTGGGAAAAATAATTTGGCTGTTAAAATCACCTTTCAGACATTTGTGAAATACAATAAATGTTTTTGGCTAACGGTGGGAAAAGAATTTTGTAGTTTTTTAGATTTGTTATATTTTAAATTATATTTTAATTCACATATACATATATACATACATTTTATTTTGTTGCTAATTTTAAGTTGTTTCCCTAACTGTAATTTTTATTTAAATAAGATGAATTTTAAATAAAATTTTATGATTGACAACTTGCCCGTCATCCAAACCACACGTTCTCTTTACTTACGCAACTTGGTGAACTACCAAGTTTCGCCCAACAATATAAATTTAATAAGAAATTTATTTCAGTGACTCGGTGAACTACCAAGTTACTTCAACTCTTCAGTTAAACGAGTCAAACGAGGCTCGTCTTAACACTATGATTATGTAATAATAAGTTACTGCCCCGTACTTACTATGTGGCCCTATCACAACAGTTCCAACCCGTGTTCAGGTGTCGTCACCTAACATTCCCCTCGATTAAATTTACATCACTAGTGAATTAATTTTAGTGTTTCTTTTTTTTATTTAAAATTAGATAGAAAAAGGATTGCAAATCATTTGTCTTTCTTTACTGGAATTTACAATTCTTACAATGATCGGTAAGGGTAAGTATACTATGTATAATATTTGTTATCGTTAAGTATATTGGTATATTAGGTAAGTAATAGTGTGTAATTAGCTAAGTATAACAATCAATGAGGTAAGTGTGGTAATAATCAAAAGGTAAGTATAATGATGCTCAAATAGATAAATCTAATAATAATCAAATACATATAAATCTAATAATAATCAATTAGGTAAATACAATAATCAAAAAGAGGTAAGTATAATACTAGTATACAAAGTAATTAGGTATATTTACGACACTGTTACAGGGTATAGCTGGTACTGTTGAATATTCGGATGTGTATGGATGCGTTGAATATATTGCTGCGTTGATATGGAGGGATGCGTTTCGCAGCGATGCGTTGATACAGATGGATGCGTTTCGCAGCGATGCGTTGATACAGATGGATGCGTTTTGTATTGATGCGTTGACCTGGAGGAATGCGTTTCGTATTGATGCGTTGACACGGAGGGATGCGGCAATTCCCCGTTTATGCTCGTCTTGAGACATTTTTCCACCCTGGCTTGCTTTTCCTCAAAATTACTCCTTGCAGTTGTTATAGAATTTAATTGTGTACTTTACACCTTTTAACTTTGTGGTTTTTTTCTCTGCTGTGAAATTGACTCCTTACTTCAATTATAATTTTACAGCTTTCTTGTGTTTTTTTTAAATAATATAAGCTTTTAGTTCCTTCTGTTCTACAAGATCAACTTTGGTTTTAATTATAATTTTCTCTTAGTTTTCTGGTGTTTTACACATTTAAAGTTTTTGCTCCTTTTGTTTTAAGAAAATTAAACTTTTGTTTTAATTATAATTTTTTTTGTTAAAGTTTACTTGTGTTTTACAAATGTTAGGTTTTTGCTATTGTCTTTTTCTATAAAATTAACTTTTATTTATTTCAAGTTTAGTTTCAGGCACCACATGTATGTAGATGCATAATTATTAAGGTTTTTGTCTATACCCAACCACCACTAACCTTTGCACAACTTTTCTTCTCAACCACTTGTTAACAACTGTCAATGTTATATGTTAGCTGGGTTTGGCATAGAATGCTCACGAGGAAACAAAATATAAAATCCGTAACAATATGTTTGATGTCTTTGAACCATTTCTTGATCTTTTTGAAGTCCCCTTTAAAGTTGACGTTACAAATTATGAGTACAAAATACTAACGGAACTCATTATTTTGCGAAGCGAAATAACAGAGCAACCACTCGATGATATGCTGTCATTTTGGAAAAGTTTGGATGAATTAACATATGGGTATTTCCATGGTTGCGCACGTGACAGTCGCACGAATCAAACTAAGGCCTAAATAAGTTTTTCTTCATTTAGGTTTTTGGGACGCAATTTTAGAGCTCTTTACTTAGTGGAAAGCATGAGTGCTGTAAGAGTCGGGGTCCTGACATATTGGTCAACAAAAGCTGTTGCGTGAAACTCGAACAGACGAACGTATGGGAATTGCTAGACCGTCTTAGACTTCATCACTGATCAAGAATATGTATAATTTATGGGGTCCAATTCTCTTTGGAGGGGTCGCTCTGGCAAGGGCTGTGGGGGAGACTCTAAAAATAAATGTTTGGGATAATTATATACAAAATTTGAATTTTTTTTTCTCCTTTTGATAGGGTCATTTAGGGGCAAAGGAGGAGGAGGGGGTAGGGCAGAGAAGTACCAGGTTACGTCTCAGCTTCGTCATTAAAGTTCGTTTTAGAGAATTTCAACTTCCGCTACCGATATTTTTGTGCTCTTTCCTTTGCTGCTAAGCGATACGCTTGCAATTTTACGCAATCTTTCAACTTTTCCCTAAATTTCTTATCTTTGTTTTCATTTTTTTCAGAAACGGTGTCCATTTACATAAAAACTTTTATTGCTAATTATAAAAATATTTTCAGCAAAAATTTTAAAAAAGTTTAACTTACAGCAGTTGATAAACTTCAATATTAAATAGAAAGGTTCTATTATTAACTTCGGTCAAAGTAATTTATTTTTTAAGTTTTATATATAAAACTTGCTTTAATGCCAAATTATCAGTAGTGGTGTAAGAACCAATGAAATGCAGGCATATAGACATAGTTGACCACATAACAAACAAAAAGCACTAATTTAATTGAGACAATATGTCGAATAAACGATTTTAAAAACTTGCTTTAATTTTAAATTTTTATTGAATTCCGTTCCACAGCGCTGATGATATGACTAAAAATTATGCTTTTAAAGTGTGTATGTGACATTAGAATATCAAGGAAAACAAATTGAAAAATTACAGTTATATTTCTTTCGCTTTGCTCTTTTCGCATTTTTTTTAGTTTATTGTTATTGTAAGCAAACTATTTTGTAATTAATGCAATCGTAAAAAATGCGTTTTAAAAAATTAACCATTAAAGAGAAAATTCAATTAAAAGTAATCGAAAGCAAGTAACATATTCAGGCATGTTCCAGAAAAGTAAAAGTAAATGAAGTTGAATTTTTTAAATTTTTATTTTTGATTTTCTGCAAAACTAATAGTTTGCTGTTACATTTTTCAGTTAGAAATGAAAAATTATTTAAAAAGCATAAGGAAATTATAGCAAAAAAACTAACAATTTTTTATAAAATCAAAAATAAAAATTTAAAAAATTCAACTTCATTTACTTTTACTTTTCTGGAACATGCCTGATTATTTTGAATTTTACTAAAATTTTTCTCATATGGGTGTTAAGTTAAGTTATTCTTTAAAATAACAAAACTTGAATATTTTTCTCTCATAATGTTGGATAAAAATAATTGTTTAATAATTTATAATATTTTGGCCACGGTAGACCTTTCTCCAGAGTTAAAAAATAATGCTTTAAAGGTAATGTCTCTGTTCCCTTCAACTTATATGTGCGAGCAAATTTTTTCGGATTTGAAATTCATTTGTTCAAAACAAAGGAATAAACTGAGCTTCGAACATTTAAAGGATATTTTACTCTTGCGCAATTGCCACAGAAGCATTAGCGTAGACAAATATATTTAATTGCTTGCTTTTGTTTTCTTAAAAGTAAAGTTCCTATTTAAAATAGGAAAATACATAAACTTTAAATGGAAAATCTTTTCGTTTACTTTTTCGTTTTACTGTACCTTTAAATTAGTCTCATTTTCTCACCAATCCAAAAACCTTTTAATTTTGAGCACCATTGGCTTAATACCTCATTGCCTATACAATGATGTAAACAATTGTATAAATGTGAGTTTGCGTCTCTGTCGTACTTATTAGTTCTGCCGACATTAGAAAATATAGCTCATCTGTTCACTCTGTATGTAGACACATATGACTTATCAGTTGATTGCTCAGTACTGATGAATCAAATGACTCTCAAACCTGACACTGCTATGTTGTCTTTATATTCTTCAGTGCAAATAAAGAAATCAATTACCAAATTTAATTCAGAATTTTTTATTTCAATAATTATAATAAAAATAAATAGTATTTTTACAAACTAATAAATAACTCCTAAGATGCCGTGATGCTGATGTTTTTGTTTTCATATTGTGGTGCTGCAAAAGGGATCAGAATACCTAAAATGAACAAAAAAGAAACAAACACCAATTAAACATCTAATAAGTTTTACCTACTATTTTATATTATCTAACTTTACCTTAATATTTGAGTTTTTGGTGAGCATCAGAGTACTTCAAAATCACGATTTTTCTTGATTTTGTTCAACACAAACATTTTTGTTCATATTGAAGATTAAAGAAAAATTCAATGGTGATTAAAAATCATTTCATTCTGCTGTATACATCAAATTCTGATTATGAGTAGAATTCACAAAAGCAAGTTATGAGCAAGATCGCACAGGCAAGAGAAGGGCTTGTAGTAAATTCATCGTGCCTAAACGCTCTTATTCTCATTAATTCACACAAAGTGTTTGAACCAACCGTCTGTGTGACTTGAGCAATATGATATACGAACAATTCAACAATACGTTAAGTCTTCATTTGAATTTGTTCATCAAAAACAAAGTTAAAGAGAATACACATGGGCAAATGCACGGTGGTTTATGAGATTTTTTTTTTACAAAATGGAAACAAATGAGGGTGTGTGGACAAGTTTGATCGTTTAAAAAATAGGGTTGTCTTTTGTTTGCTTTTTATTGTTAAACATGTGTCCGATTAATAAATCAAATTTAGTTGAATTGCATACGCCAAAATACACATGCAAATATGGCAGACGAAAAAAATTTTGTTTTAAGTGAAATTCACAAGAACCTTTACACCTTGTCATCACGACGTAAGGGAAAAAGTGTAATATGGAACATATTAAGCGAAATAATTAGTGAAAAAGATCAAGTACTGGAGGGCTACTTATACTGCAGAAAATGCTCCAACGTTTTAAAGTATTCGCCGAAACAAACTTCAAATTTGAGCCGGCATAAATGTTGCCAATTGCTGAAAGAGCAACCGGTTTTGAAAAATGTTGCAGCAGAAGACAAAAAAGCTGCTGATAACACCTGTGTAGCATGGGTAAGTGAGGACTGTCAACCTTTTTCTGCTATTAGTGGCTCTGGTTTCATGAAACTGGTAAAGTTTCTAATTAATATTGGCGCTAAGTACGGAGAACAAGTTGATATTGAGGCTTTGCTTCCTAACGCGATAACACTTTCCCGTACTACGCAGAAGCTCGCTGATGAAAAAAAAAATAGAAATCAAGAACGAGATATTTGAAGCTGTTCAAAGCGGAGGCGCATCTGCAACAATTGATCTTTGGACAGATAATTTTGTACATAGACATTTTTTAGGAGTAACTTTACACTACCAAAAAAATTTTAAATTTTATGACATTATTTTATATATATTAAACTGCAACTATGCTGCTCTCCCTCTTTATATTATGTTATACCGTCTATTCAAAAAGTCAAAAAACTATGTGTTCCTAAGACAACAGATGTAAATGCAATAGCTTCATTAAAGGAAAAAATTAATAGCAATATTGACAAAATTTGGTTAGCAAACATAAGTTTATGGCATAAAACAGCATTTTTTTTATATCTGCCTGCTAACAAATTGCAACATGCCGACGTGAATGAAATTAAAAATTTTTGCATTTCGTTAATTAACAACATCGCATCATCATTGCCATCAACATCCTCACATTCTATAACAGAAATTCCATCTACCCGCGATTCTACTACGCCATTTTCATTTGTAGAGAGTAACGTTTCAAGAGACATAGAACCTTCAACTCCGTCCCAATTTCAAAAAGATATTAATTTCTTTTTTTCCGAATTGATCCCAAACCATAGCTTAAGCACTCCTAATTCTCCTGCAGAGGAAATAGAATTATACTGTAATCAAAATGTTATACTGAGTGAAGAATTTGATATAATCAGGTGGTGGAAATCAAATGAGAAGTCTTTCCCAAACCTTTCAAAAATCGCAGTGCAAATTCATGCCATTCCTGCTAGCAGTGCCGCAGCAGAAAGAGCATTCTCATTGGCTGGAAATGTTATTACAGAAAAAAGAAATCGTCTAGGACCAAAATCTGTAAACAGCTTACTATTCCTTCATTCATAAAATTTTGAAGCTTAATAAATATCAAATTGTCTTATTATTAATTAAAATTAAGAGAATAAAATGTTTAAATTGTTAACTTTTTTGATAATCAAAATTTTGAAAACACATTTATACACTATTTCAAGTTGAATGTGATATAATAAGAAATAAGTTTGAATTGATTTTTTTTATTTTTTTATTATTAAATAAACTACAGTTACATAAGTACAAGTATGAATATTTAAAAATAAATTAAATTAATTTTTTAAGGAAAAACATTTATGTTTAAAAAAACCTGGTTGAACCATTAATTAATTTATAAGTTTTTAATGATCTCACATTTTTATTTTTGATATACATATAAATGTATATATATATATATATATATATATATATATATATATATATATATACATATATATATATATATTAGACCTGGCGTTAAATTTTTTTTTTTGAATTTTTGTTGCGGGGATTGGTTAAATATGACATTTGATCTAAAGATTCATGTGGCAAATTTTCAAGTCGATCAGAGTATGCCAACCTGTGCCAAGTTGAGGTCAAAGTTCAAATATAGAAAAAATACTCGTTTTTTGGCTGTTGTCTACTTTTTTATTTAAAAAAAATGCAATTAACTAGGTATTTTTTATTTTGCATTTGAGTTAAATATGATTTTTGATCTAAAGATTCATGTGGCAAATTTTCAAGTCGATCAGAGTATGCCAACCTGTGCCAAGTTGAGGCCAAAGTTCAAATATAGAAAAAATACTCGTTTTTTGGCTGTTGTCTACTTTTTTATTTAAAAAAAATGCAATTCACATAATTTTTTTAATTTCCACCTAAGTTACTTTTATTCAGCCTTTAGTGCTCTTACACTATAGTTGCAAATAGCTGGCAACATTGGTAAAATATCAATGTAGCGAACGAGTATTTGCTTTTAGTTTGGGGAATTCCCTTTCTATAAAAGCATCAAAAATTAAGTTACATGTACGGCAACGTTAAATATTTTGTCATTGCGAAGTTTTCCGCGGAAGAGAAAGGTTGTTTATTAAAATAAATAAAAACTGCAAAGTAATACTAAAAATTTCGCGATGTCTTTAAATAATTTTGTTAAACTTAGATCTGCTGATACAAACGTGCATTTGATTGGAAAATGTGAGAAAAAAATAGTTGGAAGTAAGTTACCGTCAAAACTGCAAGTGTTGCAATGTTTTTTTTATTATGTGCGGTGTGAAAACAAAACAATCAAAGAAAGTGGAAAATTGGCGTTGGAAGAAATTTTGCCTTTTTGGGAAAGAGCACGTATTCCAACATTACACGAAAGAACATGTGCTGAAAAATTAATAAAATTGTATAATGAGTGGAGAACGATGCAAAAAGTTTGTAAATCTCCCTTTACAATTCATCGTTCAAAAGAAAACGACTTCAAAGAAAATTTGAACAATTTATTTGATATTGCACATGTTGATGCCTTAAAAATGATTTCTATTCCGGAGGATAGAGACTTTTTAATCAAACAAAGAGAACAAGGTCGTGTTGGTAGCATGATTTCAATAGACCGACGTCTCGCAAAAAAAGAAAAGCGGAAGGCGCAAAAAGTAGAAGAAGAAAATCGACGCAAGGAAAAGTACCAAAGAAGGGAAAGCACTCAAGGTATTTCTTTCATTCTGCTTAAGCACACAATGAGTAACTTTGTTCTTTCATATTGTTTTTTGTTTAGACTTGACTGTAGAATGTGATGTAAGTGATGAAAGTGAATGCGAGTCTGAAAAATCTGCAGAGCAGTTGATAATCGTAACAAATCTTAACAACCCGAAAATGAAGCGTGGCAAGAAAAGCTTCATAGATGACAGAATGCTTGCATGCATGGATGCTGGCAATATGTCGAATCCATTTGCAGTTCATTTTATTTCTGCAACAGCTAAAGCTTTGGGTCATAATATTGAAGATCTAGTTATTAATTGTACAAGTTTGAGAAAACAGCGCAAAGAATATCGTCGGCGTCATGGCACAGAAATTATGGAGAATTTCAAGGTATTAAAGTTTATTATAGATTGGTTATGAATACTTCACAGAGTGAACATTTTTTAGATACATTTGTGTTACATTGGGATGGCAAATTATTACCTGCAATGGCTGGAAAGGAAAAAGTTGACCGCCTAGCTATTGTTTTAACAGCAGAAAATATAGAAAAATTAATTGGCATTCCAATTATTGAAGTTGGATCTGGTGCAGCAACCGCCCAATCAATATACAATTATTTAGAGAAAATGAATATGTTAAATTCGTTGAAAATGGTGTGCTTTGACACGACTGCTGCAAACACTGGTCAGCATAATGGTGCTGCAATGTTGCTGGAACGAAAATTGGAGCGAAGCTTGTTGTGGTTGCCATGCAGGCACCATATTGCAGAGATCCTACTACGAGCTGTATTTGAAATATATTTTGGAAAATCTAGCGGCCCAGAAGTTTCCATATTTGAACGTTTTTCACGAGAATGGAATACTTTTAACTTGAAAGATTTTAAAATCGGCATTATGGATGAAGAAGTGCAACGTGCTGTTAGCGTCGATGAATGTCAATCCACCAAAGAGTTTTGCATCGAGAGTTTGGCAAAAGACCACATTCGGCATGACTACAAAGAGTTATTACAACTCACTTTTATTTTCGTTGGTGGCATCATTCCCGATTTTTCATTTCGTGCTCCTGGAGCAACGTCGCATGCTAGGTTTATGTCGAAAGCGATATATGCTCTAAAAATGTTTGCTTTCCATGAACAATTTGAAATGTCTTCCAGCCTGTTGAATGGCATGCGTAATGTGTGTATTTTTCTGGTTCGCCTTTATGTTCCATATTGGTTCAGAACCACTTATGCAGTTGAAGCACCAAATAGGGATTTGCAGCTGGTTAAAAATATTGCCTGTTACATTGACCCAAAAATATCCTTGCCTTTATTAAGCAAAATGCGAAACCACTTATGGTATTTATCGGAGGAAGCAGTTGCTCTCGCCTTTTTTGTTTCAAACGTGGACATTAATGTGAAAAAAAAAATGGTTGCAGCACTTAAACTACAAAATGACACTGAAGGTAATAAAGAAAATGACGTTTCTCTGCCTAAAAAAGTATGTGCGAACATTGAACAAATAAAAGAATTCACACATAAAGATTTAAGCTATTTTGTAACGCAAAGGACTAAAAACTTCTTTTCACGAATGGAAATAGACATGGATTTTTTAAACTTTGATCCGACGAATTGGAGCGAAAGAGCAGAATACATAAAAGGCATTCAAATCCTCAAAAACGTTACTGTTGTTAACGATCCTGCTGAGAGAAAAGTAAAACTTATAACAGATTTTAACAGGTCTTTAACACATAACGAAGAAGATAAACAATTCTTGCTTCATATTGTTGAGAACTACAGACAAAAATTCCCTTCGTATACTAAATCTTCGCTTTTGTAAAATTTTGGAGTAATTATAATAAAAGTAACTTAGGTGGAAATTAAAAAAATTATGTGAATTGCATTTTTTTTAAATAAAAAAGTAGACAACAGCCAAAAAACGAGTATTTTTTCTATATTTGAACTTTGACCTCAACTTGGCACAGGTTGGCATACTCTGATCGACTTGAAAATTTGCCACATGAATCTTTAGATCAAAAATCATATTTAACTCAAATGCAAAATAAAAAATACCTAGTTAATTGCATTTTTTTTAAATAAAAAAGTAGACAACAGCCAAAAAACGAGTATTTTTTCTATATTTGAACTTTGACCTCAACTTGGCACAGGTTGGCATACTCTGATCGACTTGAAAATTTGCCACATGAATCTTTAGATCAAATGTCATATTTAACCAATCCCCGCAATAAAAATTCCAACAAAAAAAAAATTCCATATAAGCTGCGCCAGGTCTAATATATATGTATATATATATATATATATATATATATATATATATATATACATTTATATATATATATATATATATATATATATATATATATATATACATTTATATATATATATATATATATATATATATATATACATTTATATATATATATATATATATATATATATATATATATGTATATATATATATACATTTATATATATATATATATATATATATATATATACATTTATATTTATATATATATATATATATATATATATATATAAATGTATATATATATATATATATATATATATATATATATATATATATATATATATATATATATATATATATCCTTATGTTACTTATTGAATTAATAGTTAAAAAAGTGTAATAATTTGAATAAATTGTTGAGTTTTTACTTAAAAATAAATGTTCTATTTTTATTAATTGTACTGTTTTTGTATCATGATGCACTAATTACACTGTTCTCTAATTTGACACTTTAACCAACAAGCGGGGGACCCAGGTGCTAACCTCTATTTAACTTTAATTTTCTTAAATATTAAAATCGTACAAGCAGTCTAAAAAATTTGCAAATCTTGCTTGTGGGTTTTCTTTTAATTTAAATTCTTTAATTTCAATTTATATTTCTCAATTTTAACGTAATAAAATATACAATTTAAATAACACAAAGAAAGTTCCACACACCACTGTAAAGGAGAACAAATAAAAATAAACAAAAATAATTATACATATTATTTGCAATATCGAACTGCAAATAAAATCAATATTTTCTTACAAAAATTTCCTATTTTGCCATAAACAACACGAATAGACATCATAAACCACTGTAAATTAAAACAAAAAGCAAGCGTGCCTTTGTTGATGGGAATGAACAAATTCATACACAATGATTTCTTGCTTTTTGTACTTTAATGTCGATCAAATTTTTGATCGTTGAGTGGAAAAGACAAGTACAGAAGTTGACAAGTTTGATTCGACCTATGATAAAAATAAGTAAGTGTTCAACTTGCATATGGTTCGATTGCCTTAAAACTCACAACGCATATAAAAGTTTGAGCAAGTTTGATTAATTCCTTTATTCCTAGCTTAAAAAAAATTATTGTTGTTCGTCAGCCGATGTGTATAGCATCAGAACCAACAAAGAGGCATATGTTCGGTTGCTTTAAAATCAACAACAAAAGAGAGTGTGCAGGCAAGTTTGATCATTTGCAAATAAAAGACAAGTTTTTTATGCCTTTGTTATTGTTGAACGGTTTTTTAATCAACAAGTGAAGATCTCTGGTGAGCATCTTGTAGGGCCTTAGAATTGTCATTTGCTCAGATGGGTGGTGAGTTCTTCGGTGAGTTAACACCGAACAACAAAAAAGTCATAATAGTCTATAATATTATGACTTTATGACAATATGACTAAATAGCACACAGTGTGAATACCCCAATTATAAATTATTTTGAGCGATTGAAGTATTTTGCATATTGTTTATTATTTTTTATCCTTTTCATAGACTTTCTATTACCTGTGATAATGCTGCCTATGGTTGCACTTTAGTACTAAAGCTTGATGCTCTTAATAATCACTTAGAAGAATGTGAACATAATCCTAAAAAACCTCTGCCCTGTGAGAAGGGTTGCGGATTTGTTATACCCAAAGATGAACTAAAGGACCACAATTGTGTACGTGAATTGCGTACAATGATTTTGACACAGCAGCAAAAGATGATTGAATTTAAGACCGAAATTGCTGATCAAAATTTAACGATAAATGAGCTGAAGCGCGAGTTACAACTGTTTAAAGACTTTATGCGTGCAATGAGAGTGTCAAATCCAGCAATGCGTGCTATAGCTGATCAAATGGAACGTGATGAAGTTATACGGTGGAGCAGTACATTGGCACGGGCCCGTGTAACGCGTTGGGGCGGCATGATTTCAACACCAGATGATGCTCTGCAGGTGGGAAGTTTTACAAATTTGCTTTATTATAAAACTATTTATTAATCAAGTATTACTTACAAATGTAGATGATGATAAAACGTGCGTTGTCAGAATCAGGTTGTCCACCTCATATCTTAGATAATTTAATGGAAAATTGTCATGAACGACGTTGGCCACGTGGTTTAAGTTCACTTGAAACAAGACAAAATAATCGGCGTATATATGATAATTATGTATGTCGCCGAGTACCAGGTAAATATGATTTTTTAAATTTGCTTTGAATTTTTTTTACATATTATATCAATAATATTGGTTTATTCGTATGTTTGTATACCTTTTATTTGTGATGGGTAAGAGTACATAGCAACTTTATGATCCTATAGAATTTTTATGTATATTATACACAAATGTAGACATATTATTATTATTGTTGTATATTGCATTGTGCCAAGTATGTGTAAACTTTTATTAACTTTTATTATCATCTTTTTTGATGACAAATAAATTTATTTAATGAAATTTTGTTTCAGATATTGTTTGTCTAATTTAAAATAAATTAAATTTCTATACCGACGTACACATACCTGAAGTATATGCGATTATTCCAACCTTGTAACAATTTTTTCGAACTTCGATTTTCAATAGTAATTTCCTTTTTTTTTAAATCAGGGAAAGGCAAATGTAGGGCACCAATCGCATAGGGCTTGGGCACTCTTGCCTTAGATCAGGGAAAGGCAAATGCAGGGCGCGGCGCCTTTTCATTTACTCTTCTGTTACTTTCGTGTGTACATGCATTGTAGAGCTGTAAACAACTTTAATCAGTCTAGTTTCAGCATTCAAACAGGCAGGTTGTATATATCGCATACTTTAAGAATCTGCGTTGCCAGAAAGCAATATGAGTCCGATCACAGTGGAGATGTGTAAACATCTTTATGAAAAAAATGATTGCTGATTCTAGTACAGATCAAGGCAAATGCTTTGGCGAAAAGTATAAAGAGATGTGGAAAATTATAAATGGCATTCCCTTAAGACCACCTCGTGTTTTGTTAACAATTTGAACCACAATTCATTGTGTTCATTACATTCAAACTTTTTGCAAATAATGCCTGTTGGTGAATAATGCAATAAACATATATATATATATATATATATATATATATATATATATATATATATATATATATATATATATATACATATATATATATATATATATATATATATATATATATTATGAAAACTTTTTATTTGACACATTGTTGTCACAATACTACTATATATAAATGAAATTTATTTGTTTAACCACCAACAAATAAATTTCATTTATATATAGTAGTATTGTGACAACAATGTGTCAAATAAAAAGTTTTCATAACAATTTAATTTAGATTTTATTTTTCATTTTGCCTTATAAATACTTTTCTTGTTATCCAATGGATTTCTGATTGTATAAAGGTGTAGAAAAATAAAATAGATTCATATCGAACATACTTTATTTGTTGGTTTAGTTTTGTATGAGTTGCAAGCCTATGTTCTTGTTCTGTTGTTATTTTTGAAAATAGTTTGTAATTTACAAGTTGTGAATTCTCAGATGGTTTTCGGAAGTATATGCATAAGATAAGAGGTTTTTAACTTTTCAAAACTGTGGTTAAAGTCTACTGACGATTTGGTAAAGCACCAATGAAATGCATAACCACCAACAAATAAATTTCATTTATATATATATATATATATATATATATATATATATATATATATGTGTGTGTGTGTGTATTTGCATTACTCTTTGTCAGGTGTCCTACAAAACCTTCTTTTTTACACATCATCACTGCATACATGCCGATACTAATTTTCTAATATATTGCAAATACCCATAATAAAATTAAGTTATCTTTTGGAGATTTTAAAGTTTTAATTGGGGAGAAGTGACGAAAGTTGATTGGCAAGACCGATTCGTGGTGAGATCGCAAAGTGTATATAAGTACTCGTAATACAATCTCAAAATGTAATGGTATACGTTGCCTTCCCCTGTTTTAAATATAAATTATCTTTGGTTACCAAAGAGAAGAAAGACACTAATTCTTTCTATTTAATCTTTTCAAAAAATTTAAAACTTTATAGTTGTGGAATTTTCTGGAATCGTCTTTTTGATTTTATTTGGTTTTTAATACCAATTTAATTCCTCCTGATGTGTGAAATAGGTTGAATTAAAAAAAAAATTTTTTGATCTAGTTACTTCTATATACTAAAAATAAGGATAAATTTTCCAGCTCTGGAACCGTATTTTGTCTCATCGTATTTCTAATACGATGTTTGACATAAGTCATTGTTTATTTGATATTTAATAACATCAAATCAAATACGTGAAACTTACATACAAAGTAAACGAAAAAATTAGTTCAAGCTGGTACCAAATAAACTTCGAATTGCCCAAGTTTGATTTTGTTTGAATTTTAATACCAATTTAATTTTTCCTGGCGTATGAAGCAAGTGTAATTGTTTTTTTTTTTATCTTGGACCAGCACTCAGGGGATGACCCCTATATATGCAATGCATTGCGCCGGAACTGAAAAAGAGGGGATAGTATTGAGGGGACAGATTAGGAAAGATGAGAAGACAGACAGTTTTTTTTTTTTTTTTTTTTTTTTTTTTTTTGTAGCTATTTCAACTTTTTACTTCGCCGGCTAATTTTTGCTACAGGGCCGACGCACAAAGGGGCAGAATGGCCAGATCGGTGGCAATAAATCGAAAAATGAAACTGTCCGTATGGAGCCATTGTTATTTTATTTTAATAGTCAAATACCCCACTGTTAATACTGTAAAAGTTTTATACCGTTATCATAAACACATTTTGCATGATAAACATCGGCGCAAGCCATTGTTGTTCACAGATTAGCTTGAGTTTGGTGTGAAGAAATTTGTAAAGTGTTTTTAATTAAATAAAAAAAAATAGAAATCATAAAATATTAAAGTTTTTGGAATGGAGCCTTCAAGTTCTGGTAAATGTTAATCTATTTAAGATTTTTTTTTGTGAGAAAGTGCTTTAAATTATATAAAACGGTAATTATCATAAAAAAACTTTAAAATTACTTTTTTTTTTTTGCTTCTTTGTGCAAACATTGATCGGTTTAGTTGTGTTCCCAAGCAGTCCCAATAACAATTTTTGTTGCTATTGATAGCATGTCTTAACTTAATTAAGGAACTGCAAGAAAATTCTGCGCTTTTTTGTGGTTTTGATAAAAAAGCTTCTTTACAAAATGTGCTTTCTGACAAAAAAATAATAAAAAATTGTAAGAATTTCTAAGATTTGTTTTATCCTTTAGGTACTAGTTCAAACACAATTTTTATAACCCGGAGGGAGCTTGTCAACATAATGTGGTCAGTTGAAAATATTAATTTACAAGGGCGATTTGTGTTTCTTGAAGAAGAGTTAAAAAAACGAACAGGAAACTTCGATAACATAGGTTTAACTAAAACACTTTCTCGATTCAAATCTGAGTATAAAACTCGTTTTGAAAAGGTTTTTCGAAAATTAGAGAGGTTTTTTAAAACAAATAATTCATGGCTTGAGACATCTGTTTCTTTTCTTTGTTGCCCTGAAGAAAAGCTTAAGCGTGGTCGACCAAGTGTTTCATTCGATGAAAGTAGTGAACGTAAAAAAAGAATGAAAACAGAAAAACTAAGAGAGTCTACATCGATTTCTATGTTGAGTTTTGCTACTCAAATGAGTTTGAGAGCAGTGGGACAGATTAGCGCTTCTAAAGTGTTAAAGGATATAACAACAACTACCCCTGACCGAGCAAAAAAATATCGGAAGTCATATAAGGAGTCACTGGAACCCAAAAGTTGTAAAATGTCAGGCCAAGAAGCACTAGGGGTTGCAGTTGAAGCGCAACTATCTCGACATCAATACAATGTTATCAGAATGCGTGCACCAGAAAAATTTCCCTCATATAAGGTCCTACAAGCTGCAAAACAAAAATGTTATCCACCCCCCGAATGCATCGAAGTTAGCGAAACTTTAGTAAAGGTTACCCTTCAGGCACTACTAGATTTAACCACAAAGCGTTTGTTGGAATCACAGATGGAAGTAATTGGTGTGTTAACAACATTTGAAACGGAAAATCTGAGCTTGTTTTGCAAGTGGGGTTTTGATGGAAGTTCAGGACACAGCTCCTACAAACAAGCTTTCCATGGCCTTGAAGCAACTGATTCTTCGGTCTTCATTACTTGTGTTGTTCCTCTTAGACTTTCTTCCAGTTCTAGGGTTGTATGGCAAAATCCACGTCCTGGTTCTACAAGATACTGTAGGCCATTAAAAATAGAGTTTGTAAAGGAATCTACACAAATGTCTATTGCAGAAAAGAATAGAGTTGAAAATGAGGTGAAAAATTTGCGAAAGACAACAATGTTAATTGAAGAAAGAGAAGTACAAGTCAATCATACTCTACTTTTTACAATGATTGACGGCAAAGTCTGTAATGCTGTTACGGAAACGTCATCAACACAAAAGTGTTTCATATGTGGTGCGTCATCTAGAAGCTTTAATGATATAGATAGTATGTTGACAAGGGAAGTTAAAACAGAAAACTTAGGGTTTGGACTGTCCGTTCTTCATGGATGGATAAGGTTTTTCGAAAATTTACTTCACTTAGCATACAAATTGCCTCTTAAGAAATGGCAAGCTCGAGGGGATGATGACAAGATAGTTGTTGCTGAAAATAAAAAAAGGATACAAAAAGAGTTTAAAGATCGTTGTGGTTTGATAATAGACAAACCAAAGCCCGGATTCGGGAACTCGAATGATGGCAATACAGCCAGGCGTTTCTTTCAAAATCCTGAAATTTCCGCTGAAATTACAAAAATTGATGTACAACTCATAAAAAAGATGCATATTATTATGATTGTTGTGGCTAGTGGCTATGAACTAGATGTAGAGAAGTTCAAAAATTTCGCAATCGGTACTGCCAGATATTATGTGGAAAAGTATCCCTGGTATTACATGTCACCTACCCTTCATAAATATTTCATTCATGGACCGGAAATAATAGCCCATGCACTGTTACCGATTGGTCAACTGTCTGAAGAAGCTCAAGAATCAAGGAATAAGGACTTCAAAAATTATAGAGAGCACCATTCTCGGAAATCCAGTAGAGAAAACACTAACCGAGATATTTTTAACTCTTTTTTATTAAGTTCTGATCCCATTATTACTAGCATGAGGAAACTACCCGAAAAAAAGGAGCAACACATCCCAATTGAAGCATTGAGTTTGCTTAAAGCTCCCCCTGTTGATAATACAAATTCTGAGGTACAAGAAGATAGCAGTGATGAAGAAAGGGATGATTTTATTCTAAATTAATGAAAAATCAATACATTTATGCTATTCTCAATTATGTTCTATTTTCTGCATTAAAACATTTATTTTGTTATTCTGTTTTTACTGGAAAAAATTATGTGTACTTATTTTTTGCAAAGAACAAATATATAATTGTTTGTATTTATAGCCAAATTTGACAGTCCTAAATGTTTATATATTAAATACGGTGGGTATTTTCATTTGACAATTTCTTCCGAAATTAAAAAAGTGGGCGTTTTGGTGGGCATGGTCATTGTTGGGTTTTGAAATTTCGATATATTGATTCTATAAACAATTTCAGAAATTTTCAGGTTGCTAACTCTATTCCCTGATTTATTGCCACAAATAGGGTCGTTCTGCCCTATTGTGCGACGAAGGTGGGTGGTGCTGTTACTCTGCTTTTAGTACATGATAGTGTCAGTCGTTGCCAATTTTGTTCAGTGACCAGTGACTATGCCTTCATCATTGAAACAGGCTGGCAACAACTAACACAACCACGCACTAATGCTGATCAGAAGAATTCAACACAATATTTCATGACTCAGCGGGGGTTCGAACTCACGACCCTCCGGTTCATAGTTTCGTGTTCTACTACTTCAGCCAACATCACCCACATTAAGAAAAAAGCAAAAATTAGTCTTAACTAGATACTTCAATATACCAAAAATAAGTTTAAGTTTCTGGAATGGTATTTTGATTTTGCTGATTTTCAATAGCAACCTAGTTAGTACCATATCGAATACATCAAAAAACCCCGAAGTCTCTAGCTCTTCTGGGGGTCTTCTAAAAACTAATTTCACGTACAGTCAGATAGACATCCCCTATTCACGAGGACCCAGAATATATAGACTTTATGATGTCACATATTAATATTTTAGAAATTACAAACGGAATGACAAATCACTAATACTCTCACCATTCTTGGGGAACGGTATATAAAATTTAAAATATATGTATACTAGGGTGACAGTTAATTTCGAAAGTCTTATTTTCTTTAGTCTCATACTTTTTTTGGGTTGAGTTTTATAAAAAAATAATCCCTGTAAAATTTCGGGGCCCTAGGTGGAGGTTTAGGGGTCGCGTCGGCCCCCAAAATTACACAAAATGCGTTTTTTTAAGTAAAATCTCACTTTGATTGTTTGTAACTTCTGTTGTGTTGACTTTGTAAAAAATTGTTGTTGACTTTGTGTTTACATGACTTTGTGTTGTTCATTTATGTGTTTACAACAACTTATTCATACATCATTTTTATCTAATGCCAATATTTACTGAAATAAATTTAAAATGCTCACAATCACCTTTTAAAAAATTTAACATGAAATAAATTAACAACTTTGGTTAGAGTGCATGTTTTTATTGATTAAGTCTAAAGAACTTGGGTCAATGTTTTTTTATTACAATCTGGAAACCGATTCCGATAATCACTCACAATTTTAATAACAAATTGCTTTTGACGTTCATTTTTTGTGAACAAATCATTGAACTCCTCCATCAATTTGACCCCCCTTTCTGCACTGTCATTTACAACTTTAAGTTTGTTCATCACTTCAACCACTTTTTTATACGACTGGTCCTGATGCCATTTTGCAGGATTAAGTTTTAAAAAATTAGTATTTATTTGAAATCTTTCAAATAATGCCTTTGTTGCGACTGAGACGAACTGCTCAATTCCGCCATTGAATATTTCAGCTATTTCTCTACCATTTACATTAACCCGTTTTGTGTTCTGCTCTAGTTCACAATCGTTTTCCAAAGCTGCAACCATTTTTTGTTTTGTAGACACTGGTACGTTATTATCAAAAAATGCAAGACCAACCGCCTCAGGACTTAAGTACCACAAATGGTTCTTAAACTTTTTCAGCGCAACGAGCGATATTTCAGCATCAATATTCTTAAAATTTTCCAGTTTGCGCAAAAATACAAAATCTTGGTATGGCGCTTCAACAGCCAAAGGAGCAGAAAACCACGCTTCAACATAGACTTCAACAATAAAAATACAAATTCGACGAAGTCCATTTATTTCGAGTGTTGAGAGCTGGAACTCGTTGCGGAATAAAAATATTTTAAGACAATAAATGGCTTTTGCCATCCATCTGGCATGGTGAACAGCTCCTGGTGAGCGAAACAATAGGCTGTTTGGGTGTGACTTGTTAGGTTTTTCACCCAGAAATAGTAAAGTCAGTTCCAGAAATTCCTTATAGTCTTCCCTGGGTTGTTTTACCTTTAAGACAGTATTTACAGCATTAATAATTCGCGCAGCTGATTCGTTCACGTAATTCTTCACAAGGGGATCTAGAAGGCCATACTCAAAGTTGCTTTTATTAATTTTAGCCCAAGCATTTTTAAATTTCTCAAATAATTTAACGTTGGGACTTCCGTAGTAGCTTATTTTTTCGTCGAAAACGCATTTAAGAATTATCTCGTATATATGATGCCGGCATGGTAACCACAAAAGTGGTCTTTGCAAACTGTTTTCTATTAAGGTACAAGTACCATTGAATCGCCCAGTATTGACCGCTGTTGTGTCAAACACTAGAGCTTTAATGTGATTTTGTAGGCCATATTCATAAATTGTATCGCACACAGCGAATGCCTGTTCTTTTCCGGTACCAGAATTCAATGCAGGTATTTGTAGAAGCTGTTCAACTTGCCCGCTCGTTATTATAATAGACAGCCTATCAACTTTATCATTTCCCGTCAGCGCTGGCAAAAGTTTTCCATCCCAATGTAGGCAGATTGTATCCAGCTCATTTAATTTTAGCTTCTTTCTCAATGTTGAAACTCTTTCTTCGCGGATTTGTTCCCTTGCCTGGTGCAAAGACGTTCGGTTTAAAACATACTCTTCGATATTGTGGCCCAAAGATTCAGCTACTGCACTTATTATATGAACTGCATATCTGTCACTAATTTTACAGGCGTCCAATGCGGCCGCAAGTTTTGGAGTTATTATTTTATTCTTTCCTCTAAGTTTTTTGGCTGGAGGTTGACTACAACATGGTTCACATTCTGCACTTGTAAAACTATTATCCCCCTCTGAAGATTCAGATGAGAGCAATTCTGCAGTTTCATCTAGGAAAAAGGATTAAGTCTTAAGAAAATAAAAATAAAAAAAAACAATAAAATACAACGAACCAATTAATGCAATTTCATGATTACTTCGTTCCACCTGTTTCATCAAATTTTGTTTACGTTTCTCAATTTGGCGCTCTCTTCGTACTGCCTCGTAATCAATGCCATACATAAAGCTTGGGCGTCCGGGGTGCCGTTGACTTATCAAGAAAGCTCTATCTTCTTCAATAGACATCATTTGCAATGCATTGGAATGTGCCACGTCAAAAAGCTGATCCAACTTTTCTATCCACGCTTTCACTTTGTTGTTATGAAACTCAGACGTCTTTTTACAATCTTTTTGCATACTTTGCCATTCTTTGTATAATTTCTCAACCTTACTTATGCAGTGTTGTTTATCTCTGGTGGGAATGCGGGCTTTTTCCCAGAATACAAATAGTTCTGTCACAACTAAATTTGCACTTTCCCGTAAGTTCTTTTTCACTATACGTAAATTAAAAAACAAAACTTTCAACAACTCTAAATTTGATGGAAGTTTATTTCCTGTTAATGAATTTGAACAATATCCGATTAAATAAATTCGTTCACGTAAAATTGTAGAAGACATTGTCGACTTTTCACTCTCAAGTATTCACTGCAAATAAATAAAATCAAAAGGCAATTATGCTCAAGTAGCTTGTTATGTTAACGTTAAGATCAAAGAGAATGAAAAAAAAGAGTAAGAAAAGAATGTAAAGGTTAAATAGTAAATGTATAAGAGAACTATGGTTTGTTTAAGAGCAATGATAATGAAAAGAGATTATTGAAGGCTTAGATCACAACAAGGTTATTTAAATTTATTTCAGTAAATATTGGCATTAGATGAAAATGATGTATGAATAAGTTGTTGTGAGATTTTACTTAAAAAAACGCATTTTGTGTAACTTTGGGGGGCCGACGCGACCCCTAAACCTCCACCTAGGGCCCTGAAATTTTACAGGGATTATTTTTTTATAAAACTCAACCCAAAAAAAGTATGAGACCAAAGAAAAGTAAAAAAAAAACTTGCCCATACATTTAATTGTCACCCTAATGTATACAGTACTTTATTTGAGTTATTTTTAACATTATTGCATAATGTGAGATTGTTTCGAATTTATCAAACATAAGGTTGAAGTCTACCGAAATCTGTAGGTTACACTACGAATGAGCAACATGTAGCTCTCGAATCGGCAAATTTCATACACAAAACGATGGTAATGAAGAAAAAACTATGTGAAATAAAAAAAAATCGTTTCTCACATGCAAGTGTTTCTGTAATTACTTTTTGTGAGAACTGTCTTGCATTTGGCCGTTTTTGACGTAAGTCATTGGAAATTTGTGATTGAAAGTGTTTCTGTAAGGAAATTTTGTGAGAAGTTTTACACTTGATTTGTCAAAACAACTCACAATTTAAAACAATGCACAGTGGTTCAAGTTTCTAAGGAAGGTCATACGTAGTTTTCTCAGCTATGGTCATCAAAATTAATATGAATATTTATGTTTACGGTATTTATGGGCCAATTAGGGTAAAATAAGATAAAAAAGTAATAATTTATTTACCAAAAACGTTTGTTATTAATTTAAGAAAATAATAAATTTTATAACGGCAATTTAATACAACATTTGTACATTATTTTCAAAAACTTAACATACTTAAACCCTCAGGTGATAGCATAGACTTCTTCTTTTGTGGTAATTTACGTAAAGAAGAAATCAACGGCTCGGAATGTAGTAGAAGTCTATGCAAAAGATCAGTGTTAGTGACAACACGAGACATTCTTCGCTTGTTGTCTCGTCTGAATTGCTTAAACAATTAATTACAAGATCCAGCGACTTCTTCAGAGAGCTCGCCTATGGAAATTAGACAGTGATCAACTACTTCCGATCCATGAATTAACACTTTATGAACTGAAGCAGGCAAATTATTCCATGGATACGTAATAATCAGCATTCGCGCGGTTCCTAACGAGTAATCTCTAAATTTTACGCTATTAATTTTGTTTCCCGACGAAAGACATTGCAAAAGATGATGACACCGATCAATAACTGTTTGATCTAAGCCAATTATTTCAGCTGATATAGCTGAATTCAAAAAAAGTTCTTGCAGTGTTTCCGTCATTGGATGTGCCACTTCCGCCATTTTGAGCTTTGCCGACAATTAAACCTAATCGTGTCCTAAACTGCTTCTGAACATATAGTTTTTTCTGTGCAAGAGCCTGCCACTTTTTAAAATCTAATCGGTAAGATAAATGTATAAAATATTCGAAAAATCTTATCCATGAATGCCAACCCAAACTGATATCTAGCAGTATCAATAACGGGTTTACTTAAACACATGTCAATATCATTCATTTCTTTTGGTGTTGCACCATAAATATAGCATCTACTACACGCTGTGTTACATAAAGCACTACAGACTTTACCATCAACCATGGTGAATTGTAATGAATGTACAACTTTAATTTCGCTGTTGTTGATGTTAAAAATGGATGGTTGTAAATTGCTAATTTTGTTTTTAAAATAGGCTTCTTGCACAGAAAGATTTTTTGTTTCTTTAGCAAACTTAAATCGAATAGGTCTACAAAACCTAGTGGAAGGGTGTGGATTTTTCCATATAATATGGTCCGTATCGGAAGTATTTGATTTACATATTCCAGTACAAGCATTCTTGAGAAAGAACACTTAATAACAGCGCCTTAAATATGTTTGTGGGTGCTGTTGGCAGAAGTAGTAGAACACGAGACTACGATACGGAGGGTCCTAAGTTCGAGCTCGCGCTGAGTCATGAAATATTGTGTTGAATTTCTTCTGATCAGCATTAGTGCGTGGTTGTGTTAGTTGTTGCCAGCCTGTTTCAATGATGAAGGCATAGTCACTGGTCATAATTGGCAGCGACTGACACTATCATGTACTAAAAGCAGAGTAACAGCATCCACCTTCGTCGGCCCTGTAGCAAAAATTAGCCGACGAAGTAAAAAAGGTTGAAATAGCTACAAAAAAACTGTCTATCTTATCATCTTTCCTAGTCTGTCTCCTCAACACTATCCCCTCGTTTTCAGTTCCAGCGCAATGCATTGCATATATAGGGGTCATCCCCTGAGTTTTGGTCAAGGAAAAAAAAACATAATAATAACGGTACATACCCTCAACTTAAATATCCATTGTAAAACAATAATTCCCGGTTTACACTATGCAACTTTTGTTGCAGCAATTCTTATTTTGTGTGAGAGTACTGAAATAGGAATATATACTATTTGTATTCCTTTCTCGCTGTTTGCGTGTGTGGTATAAAATTTATGTAATAAAATAAAAACACAGTATTTTAATTAAAATTTGTGATGAGTTCCTTTATTTTTTTCAATTCTTTGTTACCTTGAATAGCGATATGTGGTTCCGAAAAAGTTCACAAAGCAAGTGCTATAACTAGTAAAAATTGAAGATGGCGAAGACAATGTTTAACCTACCCATTAGCGGTTTACTCGTTGGAATCCTAGAAAATATTCCAGCCAAACAATGTTGATAACAAAGGAATGATATTTGGATCCCAACAGAGAATTCCAATAAAATACATAGACGGAAAACTAATAAGTTAATAATATAAACAAAGATATCAAACGTAAAATTCAGCTTAAACATTGCCGGCCACCTTGCAGGAACATAGTTACATGCAAGACAGTGAATTTTAAGTATAAATAATAAAATAAATACTTCGCTATAATACAAGGTATATTTATATATATATTTTTTCATAATACAAAATGCGAATGGTTTTTACGACAGATCCATCAACTGAGTTTTGCGGCATGGTTTTCAGCAGATTCATAAACTGAATATGGTTTTTACCACAGACCCATAAACTGAACCCGTGCGGGATGGTTTTGGTCAGATCCATGAACTGTGTTAAAAAACGATATTAAAACGGGGATTGGCCAGAAATGACCCACCCAAATATCGTGTGTTGAGCCATCAGACAACCCGGACTCGTCGTTGATTGGCCTGTAAATACTTGGGCAACTACTTCTGGCCCCAAAACCAGTGCCACCTGACCGGAGTGGTAAAATGTGGGATCCGCCAACTTGAAATCAGGAAATTGATTTCCAATTGTTGGCGATACGTCTTCGACGGGCGTTTTCACACCACGCATCGCAGAAACTTTAGCGGTTAATGAAATCCGCTTTAATGGGTCATAAATCGATTCAATATTCACACGACAATATGAATCTGCAACAGGAATCATTAACCGCTGCACCAAATGTTGGCAAATATAGCTGTGGCTGCAGCAAAGGTCAATGACTCCCCGCAAATGAACCTTTTTATTCCCCATGCGCAATTTCACCTGAAATGTTGGTGAGAACGCTATCACGTGGCGAAGAGGCAGCATAGGCCCAGCCGACGTGCTTGTGAGCGGCCGTGAAGACGCAGGCACTGGCTTCGATTTGATGGTGGAGGATTTTTTGTCTTTCGCACCCGGAGAATGCAGCAGAGTGTTATGTTCACCCTGACATCTATTACACTTCCGAGTGCTAGGACAATCTTTCCTTGTGTGGTGTTCTGACAAACAGCGCGAGCAGTAACCAAAGGTAAGGATATGCCGCAATTTTTTGTCATGGGCCAAGCGTTTGAAGCGAAGGCACCCTCGTAAGGGATGCGGTTTCTTGCAAAGTTTGTATTGCTTGGCCTCAACCTTTTCGACGACTTTCGGCGACGTCGACGAGTCGGAGTTGTCAATGGGCTGGCGTTTTCTGGCGACTTCGGTGGTATTCGTCGAAGTGGCAGGACCATCCGCCTTGGGAATGACCGCAGAAACCCCTTCAGACAGCGGTGCCTCCAATGATGGGCCCGATACCTCCATCGCCTCTTCGTATTCCTCCAGCAATACAGCTTCCGAAAAAATGGGTAAGGCGTCCATATTACTTGGAAAGAATGAAGTTTAGTAAATGCGATAAAATTAGGTGGTCAAAATGACCAGTTTTGTGATTGGTCGTCTAACAATCCCATTTTGTGTTCGAACGTCGGCGACGCGAACATGATCATCAGTACCTGGATACGTTTTCACGACCCGACCTAACTTCCAGGCAGTGGGCGAAAGTTGCTCATGACGAATAGCAACTGAATCATTTACAGCTATATCACGCTCAGGAAATTTCCATTTATAACGTTTATGCAAATTCTGTAAATATTCTTCCTTCCTGACTTTCCTTCAAAAAAGTGCGAAAATCCTTTTCAATCTCCCGAGAAGCACCTACGAAATTTGTGCCATTGTCAGAAAATACTGTTTGTGGACAACCTCGCCTAGCAATAAAACTTTTCAGCCAAGAAGGCATCCGACGACAAATCCGTCGTAGCTTCTAAATGGACAGCCTTGGTGGAGAAACAAACAAATATACAGACATAGGCCTTTGTTATTCGACAAGATCGACCTGTAAAACTTCTCAGGTCAAAGGGACCTGCGAAATCCACGCCAGTAGTGGTAAAAGGACGATTTAAAGTAGTTCGCTCTGGAGGAAGTGCCGCCATGATCTGATTGCATGTGCGTTTCCTATCCAAAATGCAACGTTTGCAGCGGTTCACTACAGTGCGAACCAACACCTTGAGCCGTGGGACCCAATATTCAACGCGTATAATCCACAGCATCAGCTGATTCCCGCCATGAATCGAAATCATATGTACAAACTCTGACAACAAAATCATAAACCTACTTGAATATGGTAGAATAATTGGATGTGTTTCAGTGTAGGATAAAGAGGGAGATTTCACCAAACGACCATTCAACCTCATTACTCCATTGCTGTCCAAAAAGGGATTAAGGGACTGTAACGAACTTTTTGCGGAAATCGATTTTTTCAACAAAAGACACTGATATTCCTCAGGATAATGAACTTTTTGAGCCAAAATCGCCAATCTCAACTTCACCTTCGATATTTCATCACTTGAAATCGTTGTCGACTCAAAAGTATACTTGTCCCTATGTGCAGAATGTGTCCGATAGTAAAAACGAAACAAATATGATATCACTCTGAGAGCACGATCAAGCTTAGAAAATCTATTCAACACATCTTCAAAATCTGAAAAGAATACTGCATGCGTCTTAATAGCTTTGGCCTCGACATCTGTGTCCATAGCCGGAAGATCCTTTATTGTCCAATTAGACTTAGCATTACGCAGCCACGTCGGTCCATGCCACCAGAGATCACTTCCTGCCAGATCCGAAGGTGAAACTCCTCTACTAGCTAAATCTGCTGGATTATCTTCCGATTTAACATGATACCAGTTGTGTTTTCCGACATTCTCCTGAATTCTGCACACTCTATTAGCAACAAACGTTGTCCAACTACTTGGCGTTTTCCTCAACCAACAAAGCACAATAGTAGAATCGGTCCAACAATACACTTGTTTGATTGAAATACCAATTTCGCTACTCACTGTTTTTAAAAGCTCAGAAGCCAAAACTGCTCCACAAAGTTCCAGCCGAGGCAAAGAAATAGATTTAATAGGAGCGACTTTCGTCTTACAAGAGAGTAAGTGTGCATAAATTTGGCCAAATGCTTCAATGCGAATATAAATTGCCCCCGCGTATGCTTTTTCCGAGGCGTCGGAAAAAACATGAATTTCTGCTATAGAATCTGCAGAATAATGTACCCATCGCGGTATCCGAATACTGTTTACATCCTTATAAAAATCAACGAATTTTCTCCATTCCCTTTCCGTTGACGAGAGCAAGAAATCATCCCAATCAATATTGTCGAGCCAAATCTTCTGCATAATCATCTTTGCGACAACAATTACCGGAGCTAGCCAACCTACAGGATCAAATAACTTTGCAATCGTAGACAAAACCTCTCTTTTTGTATACCTAGACCTTTCAATAATGGGCTCCACTTTGAAATAAAATGAATCCAGCTGAGCATTCCACTGAATACCCAGTGTCTTCGAACTACTAGACTCCACAAAGGTAAAAAGCTTTGAATCCACCAAGTAATCTGGCAGTAAATCATCAACAATTTTGATCTCATTTGATGTCCATTTCCTCAATTCAAATTTAGCCCGGGCTCTCAAAGCAGATGAAATATCATGAGCCCCCGTCAATACGTCGTCAACGTACATATCCTTGCGTAAAATATCAGCAGCAAGGGGGTACTCCGAATCCTCTGCCAACTGTAACAATGTCCTTATGGCTAAGTAAGGAGCGCAGTTGACACCAAACGTCACTGTCTGTAACTCATACGTCATTACCTCTGCCACGGGAGAAGATCGAAAAAGAATACGCTGAAATGGCGTATGAGCGGGATCGAGACGAATTTGTCTGTACATCTGAGTGATATCGCAGGTAAATACATATCGAAAAAGCCTCCAACGCAAAATCAACAGAACTAGATCTGATTGTAAAGTGGGCCCCACATAGAGGCAATCATTTAGACTATTTCCATTACAGATTCTGTTCGATGCATTAAACACCACACGCAATTTTGTGGTCTTTCTGTCAGGCTTAATCACTGGGTGATGAGGAAGGTAACACGAAAGAGAAGGTTTAGCAAAATTATCCGATACAGGCTTCATATGACCTAAACTTAAATATTCTTCAACCACATCATCATATAATTCCTTGACATTAGGTTTACGCAACAAAGAGGACTCATTTCTCAAGAATTGTGCCATGACATTCTGTTTCGAAAAGCCTAAACTGATAGAATGAGGAAATTCCGGCTTAAAAGGTAGCGTCACTACATAACGACCGTCGGAGTCGCGCCGCGTCGTTTTCCTATAATTATCCTCACACAATTTATCCATAGGTGAAACAATTTTCCTTTTAGGAGTTTCTTCAAGTTCCCAGAAGCGAAGAAGATTTCTATTTAAATTGTCTTCCAGAGACGCTTCTATTGTGGTCGAATAAGTCTGAACGCGTGATTCCTGAACAGATCCTGTAACAATCCATCCGAATACGGTCCGTTGCGCCACCAAAGATCCGAAAATATCACGATTAATTTCGCCTAAAAGAATCTGTGGATACAAATAAGCGCCTAAAAGTACATCAACAGGCCGAGTTTGGTAAAAACGAAGGTCTGCTAGCTGTAAATTCGAAAAACTATTACGATAACTAGAGCCTACAATGAACGAAGGCAGATGGCCTGATATATTAGGTAGTACCAGGGCCATGGTTTCCAATAGGGTAGATGAATCTACTACCTCAACTTCCGAGGTAGCAACTACTGCAATTAAAAGCACTTTTGCAACTCTTTACTTCATGTTCACGTGATAAGCAATTCACACAACAATGAAATTTTTTCACCGTTGAAAATCTTTCCGAAATTGAAGAATTCTTGAATCGCTTACATCCCTTCAAGAGGTGTCCCGAATTCCGACATAAAACACAAGATGTTGAAGCAGAAGTAGAATTTACAACATGAGCCCTGACCCTGTGACCCGAATTCCTTTCATATTGCTGCGAACCTTTAAGATCATGAACACACTCCAAAGTCTGAATCCTTTCCGTCAGAAATTCATCGAAACTTTTCCACGAGGACAAAACCGATTTATTACGAACACTTTGTTCCCATAAACTAACGGTAGAAGTGGGTAAACGTTGAATCGAAAGGAAAATTAAAATAGGATCCCAATTGTCTGTTGAAACTTTGTAAATAGAAAGCGATGTGAGACAATTATTAATACCGCGCTGCAAATTTTTTAAACCGGCACTAGATTCCTTATTAACGGAGGGAAGGTTAAATAATAATTTCAATTGGTTATTAACCAACATACGAGGATTTTCATATGTCTCCTTAAGGTTTCGCCAAGCAACATCAAACCCCTCGTTACTTAACGGGCACTTAGACACGATTTCATTCGCTTCACCGGCGGTTTTACGTATTAAATAGCAAAGACGTTCTATATTACTAAGACGCGAACTATTTATATATATGGCTGTAAATAAATCTCTAAATGCAGGCCATGATATATAATCTCCTTCAAATGTTTTTACATCACAAGGAGGTAGTGTTAAATTATGTTCTGAGTTGCCCAAGTGTGAGTTTTTAACAGAAGATTCATTTACTTTTGGCGTGTTAACCTCTAAATATTGAGACTTTTCATTAATCAAGGCTAAACAATTAAGGTAAGCCATATAAGTACTCTGATATTTAGAAGCAGCCACATTTACATCTTCAGAGTTCACTTTTGTATTATCGTCAACATAGTCGACCCACCCTTCATATGCATCCTTAACTTTTTCCCATAAATTCTTTAATTCGTCGCGTTGAATTTGTAGAGTAAAAACCGTATGGAAATCCTCATGACAATCATTAAAGTTTGCTGCGAATTTAATGAGGGAATCCGATACGCGCGTAAATTTATTTAAATATTTATTCGCCATGATTTATTTTTGAATATATAAATTAGTCGCAAATTTATGGGAGAAAATTAATGCACACACGATATAATAGTCAAAGTGACCAACGGTAGGGTGTATACCAAATAAAGTAAAAAGAACAAGATGAACAAATAAACAACTTTGTAATTACAAATTAAGCAAAAAGAAACTCACACTTGTTGTTGCACTCCGTTATAATAATATATAAATTATAATAAATATTATTTAATTTAATTGAAATAATTTAACACTCAGTAATTTAAGGTAGAAAGTGCAAATATTTTATAAAAAAAAATATTTTTATTTGCAATTCCGTCCGTCCACGTAAATAAAACCACAGAAGATTTTTTTCGTATCGACCGAAAATTAATTAAAACAAACGTCAAAAATAGTTGTCTATTATTTCTATACTAATGAGGGATGAAACGCGATCAATCACAAAAACAATTTATGTATATAATTATATATGTATATACAAGTGTATAATATATATATGTGTATTTTATTTCTTTATTACCTTACACAATTTTTCTTTTTTCACTTTAACACAATTAAAATAAGAACTTATTTTACGCACCTTTAATTTAAATGTTCGATATTTTC